>OY754983.1:4806838-5199338 GCA_963576475.1 Molanna angustata | reverse complement strand
AACTGATTTCTTTCCTATGAAAAAAATAATCTTCGTATAGGGAAAACTTATCATTATAACATATTTTATAAATTTAAAACGAAAGTCATAGTATGCACTCTCCGCGTGATACCTGTTAAAAATTTATGTTGAAGAATATGGATAAAACTTGGGAAATCATAACCATCCACTATTTCATAGTACCTACTTAGTAGAGAGTAAAAAAATTGAGTATTTTTAATGAAACGCCTTAATGATTGGCAAACTGTATAGCTTTGGAATTGTAGTATAAGAGATAGCAAGTCAAAAAAAAAAAAGTATAGTTGAGTTTTCTTTCTCATTGGATATAGGTATGAAAAAGGTAAGTCCGGAACCTGGGAGGGGTTGCGATTACCAGTTCGCATTCTCTTTATAGGTGCAGATTTTAATATCATTTGTGTCTGATGTACTGAAAGGACGGGTGGTACTGAAGGGGCGGTAAGTACTGAAGGGCCTGAAGGGATGAAAGAGACGGGAAGAGCTGAATGGAAGTAAGAGACAATGAAAGGGCGGCAGGTACTAAAGTTAAGGGAGGTACCTAGGTAGTGAAGGGACCGAAGGAACGGGATGTATCTAATACTGAATGGACGGTAGCTAGGAGTTGAAGGGACAGGAGGTATTTAAGGGACGGTAGGGACTGAATGGACGGAATTATAATTAGACATTGTAGATTGCATATAAAAAGATCGACCATTTTGCATTATACACTGATAATACGAAGATTGACGGATTTCCATAAAAATATAGAGAATTCATTCAAAAATATAGAGAATATTAAAAAAAATCGGTAGTTTTGTATAATTATTTAGTTTTAATAATTTAGTGTCATACTCTGTACCATAATTTATTATTATATAAAAAAAAAATATATACCTACTTTTTGTTTGAACCAGATGTATTTATTTTGTATTTTTTACGTATAAATAAAAGATACTATTATTATTATTCAATCTCTACACTGGTTAACCGGTGAAAAAAAAACTAAACAACGGAGAAGTTCACAAGTTGCTTAGTTATATAGATAACAAAAATTTTCGAACTATAGAGAATGTGTTTATAATCAGACTCTTTTGAATCTGTGTGATTATAAAATTTGGCAGATCAAGTTTCTTAATTGAATCATTTATATTTTTTGGTACAACTCCTGTAGATGATATAATAAACGGTATTATTGTAACTTTATTTTGTCCCCATTGGGTTTTGATCTGCTTCGCTAAAGGGAGGTATTATTGAATTTTTTTCTGTATATTTTTGTTCTAAATTTGTTGTATTAGGAATAGATATTTCAATTAAATGGGTTTGTTTTGTATTTTTCTCAATCAATGTTATATCGGGTCTATTGTGTAGGTTGGTTCTATCTGTAATTACATCTCTGTTCCAATAAAGTTTATGTGTGTTGTTTTCAATAACTGCCAATGGGGAATATTGAAACCATGGTGGTATTATTATTATTATTATAAGTTTACACAAATGATTCATCAAATGGGTTGCTATGTATTTCTCCTATTATAATATTAGGTCTTCTTGGATCGGTTAGATAATATATCTGACTGCTGAGTTAGGTTTGATTACCGGTGGAGACACAGATTTTCATTCTGAATCTATGAGACGATAAGAAAAAAAAACATACATCTTCATCTATTTATGTTTTTTGTAACTCATCTATTAGCGTTATCCAAACTCTTCTTACTTGATGCCTTTTTTTTAAACTGCATTTTATTTTCTTAAATGTAGGTACTTGTTTTAATTATCTCTTTGTGTTTGCTCGCTGGTTGTAGCTCTTCTGGTATAGCATGAACCTTGGTTACCAGTTTTGGTGATTGAAATTATATTATAAAAAGATTTTAAGATTTTAGATTTTGTACCTATTAAGATTAAAATTATGATATAAAAAAAATTGTAAATCTTGCAAAACAATTTTGCAAGATTTATAGATCATTTTATCTAAGACAGGCAAACATCGCAATGTATCGAATAAATCATATTCTTATTTCAATATTTGCTCACAATAAAATATACAGAGTGATTAATCTCTAGAGATGTGTGTGTTTACATAAATGCAGATATGTCAACAAAAGGCTTCAGTAAAAATGGTTGTTTGAACAAATTTTTGGTATAAATATGTCGAATCGGAGCATATCCAGCATCATTTGAAACAGTTAATCTTCAATATGAAAGCTGTTCTTATCTTTTTGGCTTTGTTGGTAAGTTGAAAGATTATTTTTTAAAAACACATCATCTCGAGGAGTTGAATTGGAATAGTCCTTCCACTCTATAATATTATCGTAGTTTTCGGATGATCCTTGGACCGGGTAATCGAAAACACTTTGACATCTCATATTGCTGTCCGTGGGTCTCTTCAAGGTACCATTGGTCATGCGGATTTTGTGATCTCGAAGAACAATTTTGAAGTTTTAAGTCTGTTGATGCGTATTTACCTTTCCGGTGCGTATTTACCTTTCCGTGTTGATAAGGAGGCAAGTACTGCCTCGAATTAGGCACTAGTTTGTTGCGCTAATGCACTTAAAACTCGTGTTGAATTCAAGGCACGTGTCCTCCAAATGTACACGGTTTAGCAACGCAAACTGTTCCCGCTAATACGTGTTCAATTCAAGGAACGCGTCTTTCAATCATACACTAGAGGCATTTTTTTGTGTATGATTGTTTTTGTTTAAATAGATTAATCTACACAAATATACATTATATCATAATTTGTTTTTTTATGCTATTGTTGCTCTTGAACCGTTGATATACCGTGTGCATTTGGAGGACACTTGCCTTGAATTCAACACGAGTTTTGAATTCATTAGCGCAACAAACTAGTGCCTAATTCGAGGCTGTACTTGCCTCCTAATCAACACGGAAAGGTAAATACGCGTTCTGGATTCGATTCTCTGCGAAGACACAGTTTTTAATTGTGTCTTAAGTATGGATCTGTGAGACTATCAATATCGTAAGTCTCCAGAATGTGGCAACTTGTTAGTAGATAGGTACGTGTTAAATTAATTTTTGACATAGTACCCGTTAGTTTCCCGAGAAGTAATATTAAATAAATAAAAAAAGACTATTAGATATCACGCCATCCATTGATAGACACATTGGTCGGTGGAAATTTCCAGACAGACAAATTTAAAGTTTAATAAATTGTTATGTCTCTAGGGTTGTGGTATGAAAAATATGTTTGTGTTGTCGGAAGAGCAGCCATCTTGGAGACGAACAGGACAAAATGTCCTATGGCGTTCCCAACGGAGCGGAGTCTGCGCAATTTGGATACTTTCGCAATTACGTAACATGGGTGTGTTTTGTTTTTGTTCAGGTGGCAGTTGCTACGGCATCACCGTCGTGGTATCCAGGAGACGATTATGATCATTACGATTATGACCACGACTATCACCACCATGACTGGGACTTGGACCATGACTGGGACTGGGACTGGGACTGGGACTGGAATGCATGGAACCACCACTGGCATGGGTGGTGCCATCATCATCCCCACCATTCATGGTGCCACTATATTCATCACAGCCACTAACACACTCGCCGTGTAATAACACCAATGATGATTTCACATGTATAATAAGTAATTATGACAATCGAAACTATACAGCATAATATGTGTTTGATGAGAGTTTTATAATAATTAATAAACAATGACATAATTCAGCTCAAATTTATTTGATTTCATTTTATTTAACTCTTTTCTCCTTCCTCTTCCATCTCCTCTTGTACAATACTGACAATCTATGGACGTTCGAATTAAGTTTTATCGGCGGAGACGCAAACATTGCGGCATATTATAATAATTAAAAGCCACAAACATAAACTCCTCGAAACACATCCCATGTGGTGTCAATACACACCCCCAGCAGTAACAGAAAATGATAACTACAAATTATATTGAAATAGAGACATAATCACAGACAGACATAACATTAATCGACAAAATACGTAAATACACATATCTAATAGAAATATCAATACCTAATACAGCAAACCTACAAAAAAAAAAACATTTGGAAAAAATAGACAAATACATATTGTTAGCAGAACAGATAAAATCACAGTGGAAACAAGAAAAAGTAACAATAGTCCCAATAATATTATCGTCTACAGGCATCATACCAAAAACACTCCAAAAAAATAGAAATACTAAAGCTACCCCCATACGTCATCAGCAACATACAAAAAACGACAATTATCAAAACATGAAACTACCGGATCACTACCGAGATCAACATGTTTGCGATAATAATATAATAATAATAGCTGTACCAAAAAATATAAATGATTCTATTAAGAAACTTGATCTGCCAAATTTTATAATCACACAGATTCAAAAGAGTGTGATTCAGGCTAGTAATCCAGTGGTCGCAAGTTCGAATCCTGCCTCGACCAATTTCGTTCACCTATAGCACAAGCGTCTATATGCTTATTTTAGGGAACGTAGGTAGATTTATAATATGTACATGCTTATCAAGGACATATATGCATTTTTTTATAAAAAAAAACAAAAAAAACTAATTCCTACTCTAAGATACGCAGATGATAACTTAGTGCTGACTGATAGTTCCAATGACCTTCAAAAGCTTACTTTGAAGATAATCCAACTGTTGATTCGTTCATGAGAATTCAATTCTCTTAATGAATCGACATTTTTAAGCCAAGATGCGTGTACGAAGGAAAATTTTGTATGGTGTAGTGGACTCGTCTCGGAGCATCGTCAGAAATTATTTATATTTAATTTTACATCTCAGTCTTTTTTGTATACTGAATAAAGTTATGTTGATATATTTTTTTAAATAGTATAGCCTCACTAGATATTCAATTTTTAGTTTCTGTGATAGAGTTACGTATAAAATGTATTAAAGTATATGATTCTTAAAGAATTTATTGTATTATTTTAAATAAATTAAAATTATTCTATTCCAACTGTCGATTCGTTCATGAGAATTCAATTCTCTTAATGAATCGACATTATTAAGCCATGATGCGTGTACGAAGGAAAATTTTGTATGGTGTAGTGGACTTTTTGCATGCTAATAACACCAACTAGAGGCCTCGCAGCATATATGTTCCTTTACATGGATTTACTCAGAATTCGGAGTAGAACATTTTATGTGAGTTTTGTGTGTGTGTGTGTCTGTGTGTCTGTGTGTGTGTCTGTGGGTGTGTGTGTGTCCCCCTTATAACTTTTGATCCGCTCAATTTACAGAGCTCAAATTTTCAGAATATATAAACAGTTATAGGTGTGCAAAACTTTTATACTCATAATTGTGAATTTTTGTTTCAGTCAGGGGTTATCAACTTTTGAATTTTTACTTTGTTTTTCCATATATCTCAGAAACCATAAAAGCTAGAACGCTAAAATTGGTATTAAGATAGACAAATACAAAATCTCAAATAATTTTTTTTTAAAAATTCCAGGGTTTCTTAAACATTTTTTATTAAGAAAAATATTTTATTTATGATAAATTTATGAGTTTAACTGCCTATATCTCCATTTTTTTTAAAATATCGAATAAAGCCGAAACACCCCAACTAGATAATTTAATTTCATATAAAAAATATAAGCATTGTATTAGCACATCTCAATTTTTTTTAACAATTTTTATAAAAATTGAATTTAGTGACGACATCACTTCATACAATTTGTATGCTGGTAGTCGCCTATACACAATATGTAAGAAGACTTAATAGTTTGATACTTAAATCTCCAAACATACATACATACCATCATACTGTTTTCATATTCTGTGTAGGAAAAACAGACTGACCTCCATACTATCCTATCCTGACAAACATACCTACATGTTTTATATAGAAAATAAAATATCTTCAAATATTTATTAATTTGTGTTGTTTATAGTTTGGTACGTATTCTTTGATTATGCATACTGTTGCCATCGACAGTTGGATCTCATGTGTTACATGCAACTAGTTAATACTACTGGTCTGAGCATGAATACCTTCATTACATCAAAGACCAAATTTATGTATGATATTCAGCCGACAGTCTCATAATAACTTGATTTTGCAACTTGATGAACAAGCCATAGAAATAATCAAAACTATTAAATATCTTGGAAGTCTTCTCGCTGATGATTTTGATCCTGACAAAGAACTAAGGTGCCGCATGGGAGAGCTGGGCGATGTATTTTCCAGAATGAAGACACTGTTTTGCGACGAGAGCTTTAACCTTAAAATAAAGCAGTGCCTGTTGAAGTGCTACATATGGTCCATACTTCTGTATGGAGTTGAAATCTGGACCGTAAAGGATAATATGCTTAACCATCTAGAGGCCTTTGAAATGTGGCTGCATCACCGCATGCTGAAAATTTCCTGAGTCAATAAAATATCAAATGCAGAGGTACTCGGGAGACCAAATGTCGATCGCGAGCTGATTGAAACAATTAAGCTACGAAAATATCATATTTGGGTCACGTTTTGCGAGGTAAAAAGTACAGGCTGATCCAAGTGATTATGAAGGGCTGAAATAGAGGGACGCCTCAAAATAGGAAGACATCAGATGTCATGGCACCGCAACATTCGTTAGTGGACCGGCATCAGAGACGTCGGCGAATTGTTCCGTTCGGCGGCGGATAGAGATGCCTTCTCAGCAGTGATCGGGGGGACCTGATATAGCACGCAGAAGTAGAAAAGAAAACAGACAAACTTAACCAAAAAATTTGGTCACTTAACTATGAAAACTTGATAATTTTTCGATGCCATTTTATGGAAATTATGTGCCTTTTGAAAAATTTAAAAAAAAAATCCAATTTTATGTTTCCTGAGCCAGGGGTCACTTTGAAATATTTGACGGTAAAAAAAATTAAATCTAATGGGGTTAAAGCGCGTACTAGGTATACACATTTACAAAATCTGAAAAAAATCGAATGAGTACAACTTTAGTCTATAATCGAATAAAAAGTTGAACACATACATTGTGATTTATTTATTTATTAAAAGAAACACCAACAGAACATAGGAATACACATAAAACATTATATAGATAGTTAGAATCATCATAGTAGTTCCAATGCTCGAATAACAGGTGTTTACAACATAATGTAATAAGTATCACCAAAAGAACATAGGAATACACATAAAACATAATATAGATAGTTAGAATCATCATAGTAGTTCCAATGCTCCAATAACAGGTGTTTACAACATAATGTAATAAGTATCACCAACAGAACATAGGAATACACATAAAACATAATATAGATAGTTAGAATCATCATAGTAGTTCCAATGCTCCAATAATAGGTATTTACAACATAATGTAATAAGTATCACCAACAGAACATAGGAATACACATAAAACATAATATAGATAGTTAGAATCATCATAGTAGTTCCAATGCTCCAATAACAGGTGTTTACAACATAATGTAATAAGTATCACCAACAGAACATAGGAATACACATAAAACATAATATAGATAGTTAGAATCATCATAGTAGTTCCAATGCTCCAATAACAGGTGTTTACAACATAATGTAATAAGTATCACCAACAGAACATAGGAATACACATAAAACATAATATAGATAGTTAGAATCATCATAGTAGTTCCAATGCTCCAATAACAGGTGTTTACAACATAATGTAATAAGTATCACCAACAGAACATAGGAATACACATAAAACATTATATAGATAGTTAGAATCATCATAGTAGTTCCAATGCTCCAATAACAGGTGTTTACAGCATAATGTAATAAGTATCACCAACAGAACATAGGAATACACATAAAACATAATATAGATAGTTAGAATCATCATAGTTCCAATGCTCCAATAACAGGTGTTTACAACATAATGTAATAAGTATCACCAACAGAACATAGGAATACACATAAAACATAATATAGATAGTTAGAATCATCATAGTAGTTCCAATGCTCCAATAACAGGTGCTTACAACATAATTATACTTATTGAATATATTTATATCGTTTAATTGAAAATTAAATATATATTTATTTATTTATTTATGTATTTACGGTAAAAAAAAACCATTTACATAAAAAGAGTACAGAATAAAGATACATTACATCATCTTAAGTTAAAAATATAAAAATCAAAAAGTATACATATATGTATATGAATATAATTGAAAATAAAAAAAAGTTGTTCCTTATTTAGAATTAGAATTCTTATTCAAATACAAATTATAAAAAGATAAAAAAACAAAGAAAGTAACAAGAATACAAATAGGTACATAAGTATAAAAATCAAGAGAAATATAAAAAATATAAAAAATATAGGAAACATATAAAATAGAAATTAAAAATGCAAAAATAGAAAAAAATAATATAGGTATATATTACTAGTACAAACATTTATAAAAGGTGAAGCATTAAGCATTGATATCTTAATTGATTTAATTAGCCATTAGAAAATAATCTAAATAGGTGTCTATAACACACACTCAGTGTAGTGCATTGTTAAAACACGCGTCAGAGAAGGAATTATTAAGGGAAAACATCTCATAATGATTGTTGACTTGTTTGAAGCTGCTGAGGCTGTTTGAGAATATGTCGGGGTTCTCAATTTTTGTGTATAAAGAATTATAGGAGCGCATCATTCTACTCAGTGGACTGAAATGTGATGAAGTTATCAGAATACGTATGATAGAAGTTATTTAAGTTGGAAAAAGGTTATTTTTTAAATAGGAATAATACAAAAAAATTAATAGAAGCCGAAAAAAAATCACAAAAATACTATTGTATCAAACTCTGTGGTGCACAGCACAATGTGTTTGTACCTACGCCTGAATCAATGCAAAATGTATAGTAATTTGGTAGATCTTTACTGAGAATAAAATACCTAATATTAATTAAACTAGGCGCATGTATGTAATATATGATTTGATTTACTATGTTTATTTAAAATTATTAATAATCAGACTGTCCAGAATTACTATTCTGAATAAATTTCAATGTACCAAATAGAAAAACTAGAAATCATCTTCCATTCTATTGTAAAAATACTACAAATTTAGCACACTATTATACACCAATACATCGAATTCAGAACATGGGAAATATATATGCACGGTCTTTTGATTTTTTTAACACTTCCTTTCATAAATTTAAAAACGAACTAACATCTATGCTTTATAAAAACAGTCAATCGCTGCTAACATTGTAATCATGTTTGAAATGTGATATTAATTAAATTTTCTGTCATATAGATCTTTTAAATTTTTTAAGATTTGCAATACATTTTTTATGTTTTTTTTTTGGTTGCCTACTTTGCATGTAGGTATAGTATAATGATTTTTGATACAAGTCAATCATATAACCAACATCAGTAATAGAGCAATGAAACTGTTAGGTTTTGTTTTGCGAGTTGGTAAGGATTTCAATAATATTCATATACATGCGATTTTATTATATTTTTTTGTTTCATTATATAGTTTTTATTTTCCTAAGTATGTACCCATATGTTTGTTTTTATGGTTCTTTTATTTTTTTTACATTATTATTATTTTTTATATAAACTTTTTGTTGTTTTATTATATAGTTTTTAATTTTTTTTAATAATTCTTATTTTTTCTCTTTTCTAAGTGTGCATATTATTTTTGTATATTTTAATGATATTTATGTTTCAATATGTATACCTAAGTACCTTTATCTTTTACTTTAAATTGTGTTTTTTTTCATCACTTACTTAATATTATTTTTTATGTTTAATGTTTTTGTAATAGTACCTTTTTTTTCTTTTTAAGTGTGGTTATGATCGTTTTATTTTTTTTTGTCATTCGATATGTGTACTTAATTGTTGTTCATGTGTGTAAAAGGCAATTTGCCGTAAATAAAATAAAACATAAAATTAAAAATATTATTTTATTGGTTTAAAATGAAACCTGACATCTGTGGATGTTGTCATTAAATATTTAGTTGTATTAGTATTGTTCAGAACCATTTGGTGTTTATATTTAATAAAATTGTGGTCAAAGAAGTAAATGAGTCTTAAGACAGATGTCACTCAACTGATATTTTACTATTTTCAATATATGGCGTATGATCCAAGTATTGATCCAAGATCTCTTAAGTAACTAAATAGTTCACCCAAATATTCTACCGTGCACAAATCCCAGAGATCAAGTAATTTGTTTCATTAATAAATGGCGTATGTAATTGATCCAGTATATCGTAAGTAACTGATAGTTCACTCAACTATTATATCGCAGAGATAAAATAATTTGCTATTTTTTTAAAAGGTGGTGTATATAATTGATCCAGTATATCGTAAGTAACTGATAGTTCACTCAACTATCATATCGCAGAGATCAAATAATTTGCTATTTTTTTTAAAAGATGGCGTTATTTATGGCGTTTATAATATAAATATAATCCAACAAAATAAATAAAAAGGCGTTCCAACAAAATAAATAAAAATAATAAGATTGTTGTTCATAATTTCACCCATAGATGGCTGTAGTAAAAATTCCTTATTTTCAAGCGAAAAGAATTTCAGTATTACAATATATAGAACTTTCAAAATTGAATTGATAGGGATCTCATTAAAAGGCATAATTGGTGAACGTTGCGCAAGCGCATAAAGTGATCACGTAAACCAGCCGATGACAGGTCGTAAGCCCTGTAGGTGCCTTGATTTCCCGGTTCTCCTACAGTAAATATTCCAACTTCGTCTCTATTGAGATAATTAAAAATCTGTTAAAAAATATCTTTGACTCCCGACAGGGAAAAAAATCCAATGTTTGCGCATATGCAATAATAAAAATATTCGATTACTTACACATTGGTACAAGTAGGTAAATAAGACAAAAATGACCTTATAAGTCTGGCGCAATTCAGGGGTGACTTCTATGCGAAAAATGCATTGTCACCTCAGATATAAGAATTGTAGCTTTCATTATTTACAAAAAACCAATTCTCTCAATAGATGGCGTTCCAACAAAATAAATAAAAATAATAAGATTGTTGTTCATAATTTCACCCATAGATGGCTGTAGTAAAAATTCCTTATTTTCAAGCGAAAAGAATTTCAGTATTACAATATATAGAACTTTCAAAATTGAATTGATAGGGATCTCATTAAAAGGCATAATTGGTGAACGTTGCGCAAGCGCATAAAGTGATCACGTAAACCAGCCGATGACAGGTCGTAAGCCCTGTAGGTGCCTTGATTTCCCGGTTCTCCTACAGTAAATATTCCAACTTCGTCTCTATTGAGATAATTAAAAATCTGTTAAAAAATATCTTTGACTCCCGACAGGGAAAAAAATCCAATGTTTGCGCATATGCAATAATAAAAATATTCGATATAAATATAAAGTTATCTTACCGAGAGAAAAATTTCTGTAACAATAGGTGGATGTATTTCTTCTCATTTTGTTGCGTCAAGTGGTGTACCGCAAGGTTCCTACTTGGGACCAGTATTATTCTTATTATTTATAGATGAAATTGTTTCTGTATTCAAAGGAGTTCTTAAAATTTCTAGAAAGATAACATGTTTAAACGACTGTTATATTCTTCAAGCAAATCATGATAAATTAAGCAAATAAAGGTGTTATCAATATCATCTATTTTTAAATGTTGACAAGTGTCGTTATATGACTTTTAATAGAAATAAATCTCCTAGTTCTTATCAATATAGCATTAATAAAATTAATATTAAAAAAAATATCACAGGTTGTAGATCTCGGTGTCCTCTTTGATGCAGGCCTCACCTTCCCTCATATAAATGAGATAACAAATAAGGATATGAAATGCTTAGGTTTTATATTGAGATCGGCAAGGGATTTCAATTCACTAAGCTCTTCAAAATATTGTATGTTGCAATAGTTGGAGCACCTTAGAATATAATTCAGTTATTTGTTCTCCTTTTTATAAATCTAACCAGTATAAATAAGAAAAAGTTCAGCGGAAATTCTTAAGATTTGTCGAGCACGTCTCTCGGAGATGGTTTTGAGTAGGTGCCTGCCTACTTCAACTCTGTTGAGAACCTCGGCATTTGTGATGTGGTCCCTCCAGGAAATTCCCAGTATTCTTCTGTAACTCCACATCTCGAAAGCCTCTAGTCTATTTGTGTCTCTTTCGATAAGACACCATGTCTCACAGCCATACATCAGTATGTTCCACACATATGTTTTTGTAAGTCTCTTACGAAGCTTCAAGTAAAGGTTGTTTGACTCAAGGATCTTCGACTTATTGTTGAAAGCCAGCCTTGCCTGGTGTATTCGGCTGTCAATTTCTTTCCTTGTTCTCCCATCCCAAGAGATCCTACTTCCGAGGTACACGAACTATTTTATGTTTTTCCGAACATTACCACATTATTTGATTTTCTTCACGGCTTTAGTCCTATTTTTGTTAATTTTCATATTATTATCCTTGTTAAAGACATTCTCCATGACTATCAAAGCTTCTGTGAGTTCCTCCTCACTTGCAGCAACCAGTGAGATGTCGACAGCAAATCTTATCATGTAGATCTTCTTCCCATGTGTTTTCACCTCTTCTCTATGACTCATTTTATCTCTGACTTCATCTATTGCACACTGAACACACCCATTAAAATGACTGATTGCACACCCATTAAAAAGCACTGGAGATAGAAAGCATCCTTGTCTGACCCCTTGTCTTATTTTGGCTTCTTTTTGGTCATTTCCACATCCAATTATAGCAGCTTCATTCTTATACAACTCGAATATAATTCTATCTATTTAAAATAGAAGGTTTTATTTTAATAATTAAATCACAAAGTTTTAATCCACAATGAGTTTTTATTTTTTAAAGCCTAAGCGCTTTCACTGGACTCAGCAAGCATCCTCAGAGGCAAAATTCAAACTAAATACAAAATTAAAACAAAATGTTACATAGCAAATGGGGGGTGTGTAAGGTATGAGGGAGATGGGGGGGTGTCGGGAATACAAAGTCAATACATACAGAGAAAAGAAAGTTGAATGCAAGTAATTACTAAGAACTAGGGAAAACTGATATAGAAGTCTAAAAATCCAATAAATTTATTTATTTGTAAATATATGTTTGTGTATAAAATTAAATAAATAACTTATTTTAAGTTGTTTGTTGACATACAGGTAAATTAAATCAAAACATTAAGTAAGAAAAATTATTTAATTTAATCGTGCAAATTTTACATCGAATCTTCTTTATTGAAAATGTCAGACATACAATTATACAAAAATCCAAACAGTTTCATTATAAAAATCAATTAAGTTTTCCTTCTCGATACAATGGATTTATCAAAACATACTTTTTCTTATATACATAGTTGTGTTCAAACGAAAGGATCTGTTGTTTTACCTAATCCATTTTGACACACCATTTCTCCCAATGTTGGCACCACTTGGTCCAGCGATTCCACCATAGAATATTTTCTTCATATTTCCTTCTGTCATGATTACTGGTAATGTCATTTTGATCGTAATTATCAACGTCAATATGTCTTTTGGATCTTCTTTTACCAGAAAAGTCAATAGATACTTTGGACTGTTTTTGGTTCTCCGGTAGGATGTGATTTGTGCACCATCCGTGCCAATGGTCGCACCAATCATGACAGTCATTCCACCAAGACTTCCACCACTTTTTGTTCATTTGCAGAGAGGATGGATCAAAAATTTCCGATGCTCCGTGCGAAGAAACAATGGGTCCATCAATAAGATTGTCCAAGGATGGAATGTAATCAATATCGTCTTGGATATATACCTCGCTAGGTTTGGCTCTTGTTTCGTGTAAAATGTCATCAGTGGCTAAATCATTGTATCGATTGTGTCTAAAATTTTCGTGTGGGTGATATGGACTTTCATAATATGTTTCAACAACCAACTGTTCCTCTATACCAACTATTTCTTCGTCTGGATCATCATACACGTATTGATGTTGGTTCTGATATGGTACATCATACATCATATCTTCCATACTGTCATAGGGTGACGGAATGTAATAGTCTTCGGCGTAGTCATCATAGAATTTATATGACATGTCTTCGTTGGGAATAGTGAAGTCATATTCATCATCTCCGTCATATCCGCCGTCTATAAAGTGATGATCCTCTGGACTTGTGTTCTCGAAATCGTAGTCGTGATTGATAACATCCTCATACTCAAATTGAGGTCTTGAGTAGATTTCTTCTGAACTTGTCGAAAAATCATCATCATAATAATTGTCTCCATATCCTAAATCAGGGTTGATCACAGTGCCATAAATAACTTCATGCTTAATTATAGTTTCGTGTGCAGTAAATTCAGTCATACCTTCCGAGTATGGATACATGTCATCTGGATATTCAAAACTGTAAAGGTCTTCATCGGAATCTGCATAATTTATTAATTTATAACCTCCATGGATGTTTTTATCACCAGGTCTTGCTGATTCCTCATATTCTACTTCTTCTACCACAAAATCAACATCCAGAGGGTATTTTTTTGAGTTTCTAGATTGTTTATTGTAACGTTCGTAAGGATCTTCGTAACTGTCTTCATATGACCAGATTTCATCTGAAAAGTATCCATTGTCCTCTATCGAAGAACTGTAATCATCCGCAATATACCGTTCACCTATTTCTGTTTCGTCGGAATATTCGAGGCTTCTTGGATCGTATTCATTTCGTCCATAGACTTCGGCGTAACTATAATCGATAGGTTCATAATTCTCACCGTATTGGTTTCCGCCAAAGTTGTTCAAAATATTAACGTAACCATCATATTCTAGGTAGTCGAGGTGACTGTACGTTTCGCCATCTGGATCTTGGTCGTCATCAGAAAAATATTCTTCCGATTCTGAATAATAAGGAGTTGGAAACATCACGTCCTGGTCATCACCAGAAAAATATTCGGCCGATTCTGAATAATAAGGAGTTGGAAACATCACGTCATGGTCATCACCAGAAAAATATTCTGCCGATTCTGAATAGTGAGAAGTTGGAAACATCTCGTCATTGTCATCGTCAGAATAATATTCAGCCGATTTTGAATAATAAGATGTTGGAAACGTCACGTCGTAGTCATCATCAGAAAAATATTCTGCCGATTCTGAATAATAATAATTTGGAAACATCTCGTCATTGTCATCGTCAGAATAATATTCAGCCGATTTTGAATAATGAGAAGTTGGAAACGTTTCGTCATAGTCATCATCAGAAAAATATCCCACCGATTCTGAATAATAAGAAGTTGGAATCATCTCGTCATTGTCATCGTCAGAATAATACTCAACCGATTTTGAATAATGAGAAGTTGGGAACGTCACGTCATAGTCATCATCAGAAAAATATTCCACCGATTCTGAATCAGAAGTTGGAAATATCATGTCGTGGTCACTTTCATATTCCAACAAATACGATTGAAACTTTTCAAAGTCACTCTTAGGAGCTTCGGGATATTCAACTTTCTTGGTTATCCGGTTGTACACATATGGTTGCCGTATAACGGGAGCAGAATAAACCTGCAAAAAAAAATTGAAGAATAAAAATATTCATGAGGAATGGGTTTTTATTTGGTATATGACATTCATCCTTTCAAAGACTTTTGCCTTTATCTCAAGAATAAAAGAAAAGCACAAGCAACTATTACAAATAAGAACGTAAAGTAACACCAAAGGTACCAGTTTGCTGCGCGATCGAGACCGGAGACCGAGACTGTTACATGACTTTTACTATGAAAGTTACCGGTTTGCGCCGCGACCGAGACCGGAGACCGAGGCCGAAGACAAATACGAGAGACCGATTCCGTGAATTGACTGTATGCAATTGTATGAACACCAGTTCGCGAGCGAGACCGATACCGAAGACCGAGACGTGAGACAGGAGACCGAATGAGGGTCTCGAGACACCAATTGTCCAGGACAAGTGGTGTCTCGGGTCTCGCTCGAGACACCACTTGCGAAATTGTAGAAAAAACGTCGTTTTCTGACGAAGTCATTGATTAATTTTTTTTTTACGGCGCTGGCCGATTTACTAATGATATTAATAACAATTAAGCACTACAAATAATAACACTCAATTATTATTATTACCATTATACACTTCCTCAAAAGAAATAGCAGGTCAATGCGTAAATTGTAAATTATTTAAAAGAGCAAAATAAAATGCAACAAACGCATCATCAAGCTTTCAATTGGGAATAGTTCACCCATCCAGATACTTAACATATCAAAAGATTAGGCTCTGAGGAGGTCTCTATACTACCTAACAACCCTACTGATTCCTGAATATTAACGTTTAAAAAATCTTTAACAATTCTACATGTAATCATTATTACCGTTTTTTGCATTTTTATTATTAAGTTTTTAGATAAATCTATAATTTCTAAATTACGGATTAACGATTTTGGAATAATGCCAGTGGCTAAAATAATGAACGGTAATATTATTATTTTACGAGAATGCCAAAGTCTTTTAATCTAAAATACACCTAAAAAGGTGTATTTTCTAATTTTTTCATCAAAAGTTTTTATAATATTACTAGAATTTGGAATAGCCACGTCGCAAATATATGTTATTTTTTTAATTTTATCATGTATTATCAAATCATACTATTTATACTATTATTTCCTATTATAAATCTATTATTTATTTTATGAGTTTTATATACCTACCTAATTTGATATTTTTACTAACTTCTATATTATTTTAAAGGAAAATATTATATGTTTTTTGATTACACTAATATACTTTATAAAAATATTTTAGGATCATGTATAATATGATACGTATTGTTAATAAATAAATAAATAAATATAATATTTTTTACAAATTTATTTGAAATAGGTAGGTACATTTTTATGAAATAGGTAGGTACATTATTTCTATTGTATACATTCATTGAATAAAAATTTAAAAACTATTTGTTTCAGTACATGAGAGAATTTTGTACCTATACGGGTAACAATAATGATCTCTGTTCAATCAATATTATCGAGGTAGTCGTTGGAATCACGCGTGTCGTGTTCTGGAAAGTTATTGCAATAGTAACTTAAATAGCCATGCAATATTTAAGTTACTATTGGAAGAAGAAGTAGACGATGATTTACTGTTGTATTATTATGACTAGTTGCATGTAACACATGAGATCCAACTGTCGATAGCGATAGCATATATAGTTGAAGAATAAGTACCAAACTATAAACCCATAAATACAAATCATTGAATATTTGAAAAAAATTTGTTTTCTATACAACACATGTATGTCAAGATAGGATAGTATGGAGGTCAGTCAGTATGTACTCGTATGTTTGGAGATTAAGTATCAAACTATTATGAAAGTCTTCTTAGATATTGTGTGACTGTCATACAAATCGTATGAAGCGATGTCGTCACTAAATTCAATTTTTATAAAAAAATTAAGATGTATGTACTACTACAATGTTAATATTTTTTATAGAAAATTAAATTATCTAGTTGGTTGAGGTGTTTCAGTTTTTTTCGATATTTTTAAAAACTTTGGAAATATAGGCAGTTAAACACATAAATTTATCATTAGAAAAATATTTTCCTTATAAAAAAATGATAAATTTGAGATTTTTTTACTTATAAAAAATTTAAATTTGAGAAACTCTGATAAATTTGAGATTTTGTATTTGTCTATATTAATACCAATTTTCAGGGTTCTAACTTATATGGTTTTTAAGATATATGGAAAAATAAAAATAAAAATTCAAAAGTTAACTAACCGAAACCCCTAACTGAAAGAAAAATTCAAAATTCTGAGAATAAAAGTTTTGTAGGCCTATAACTATCTATATATTCTAAAATTTATCATAAAAAAAATATTTTTCTTAATAAAAAATGTTTGAGAATCTCTGGAATTTTTTTGAAAAAAACTTGACGGACGGACACAAACACACACGAAAACGAAGAATGGCTGTAAACAAATTATACACAACTAGTGGCAAAGATAGATCGTTTTCATTTTGATACAGGTACATTATCAAATTTATTGTTTGATGAAAATATGTTCAGAATGTACTCTCAGCTATATAAAAATACTATTGTTTTAAATTTACTGCAAAAAACAATGCGAAAAAATGAAACTATAACCTGAAATATTGATGATAAATGTCACTCTGACATTGTTCGGTCACGTGATTCTCAGAGATACCACTTGATACTCAGAGAGACACCACTAGACACCACCTTTGTATGGAGGAGACCGCTTTGGTGCCTCAGTCTCCGGTCTCGCTCGCGAACTGGTGTTCATACAATTTCATACAATCAATTAACGGTCTCGGTCTCCTGTCTCGGTCGCGCAGGGAACTAGTACCTTTAATGGAGAATTATGGATTTTTGTTTTATGACAACTTTTACATCTCAATGGAGGTGTTAGCGCCACACTCATTAGAGGTTCCGTATTCCCCTCCCTCTCCGCTCCATCCTATCTCATATTCAGTTGATCTATGTATGTCCTTGCGATCGAGACAAGCGACGGTTTTTTTCTCCTACGATAAGTATGACATATTTTGACCCCGAGTGTCAAGTAATCGTGTAATTGGCCAACTTATTGTGTTATCGTCATTATGGATCAGAGAAATCGTCGAGAAGAAGTCAACCGGTTGGCCAACACTAGAGAATCTCGGGATCACAAGGTAGGTCGCTTAGCAACTTCCCTCCCTGTTCCATTTTGTCACATAATATACAGTCCACTACTCATCCGCAAACCCTTCCAACCGAGGCAGGGCAATTTTGCCACTGACGCTATCGAAGCGTTTACAAGAGATGAAGATGAAATATTATAGGAAAACCAGGAACTCAAGGCATCTAGATTCTAGAGGGCTAACAAGCGGTCATCGGCTGGGTAACCTGATTGCGCTTGTGCAGTGATGAAAATATGTTCGTTTGAAAACAAGCTGAAAACTACCTTCGCCATTTTTGAAGTGACGAAAAATTTTTTTGGAGATCATCCTCCTTCATTATGTGGTCTCTCCAGGAAATTCCCAAAAGTCTTCTACAGGACCACATATCAAAAGCCTCCAGTCTCCATTTATCTCTTGTTGTCAGATAGGCACCATGTCTTGCTGCCGTACATCAAGATACATCTTTGTTATTTATTATTTTTATAAATGGATGAAGGTCTGTCAAAAAATGTATATGGGTCTGATAAAAGAGGAACGAAAATTAGAAGTCGCCCAAAGAAAAGTTGATAAAATCACTTTATTGGAATATTGAATAATGGACACGTTAGATCTAAGAACAATAGAAGAGCTCGTATGAGACGATACATAGTTGTGAATGATGCGAGAAATGTATATAAAGAGAGAGGAGTATGGCGTTTGGTTCTCTCTGCCTACCATTAATAGGGGAATGGCGTGATGGTATGGTATGGTAATAAAAAAAATTTTTCTTTAAATAATAATGCATCTATTTTCGTTTTCAGTAAACTTATAGTATAGCAGATATTGTCAAAAAAGTCTTTTAGATACCAATCATCCCTTCAAAATCATTGTTTTTTCCGATGTGACTGGGCTATTTTTTCGCCATCATCACCTGTCATACTTATGGGGACTAATAACGGACACTTGCATAACTTTGAAGGAACACACGAAGAACAAATGAAGAGACGGGAGAACTCTAAAACCTAACAGGACACTGCACTTGTCAAAAAGAGCTTATTGTTAGGAGATAGCTGGATTACCGTCCACTGAAATTGAAAATAAGAGTTAACTGTATTTTTGAGAAAAAGTCTTCAAATCCTCGATGCTCACCGTGCTCCTTCTATAGGTTATATTTGACCGGGCTATTTGTATTTAACATAACATCATTGAATGTTAACTAAGATATATAATTAAAAAGAAGATCCGATAACTAAATCTGCAAGATTATAAAAAAATACATCAAATAATCTACTTACCAATGCCACATAAAGAGCCAATACAATGCATGGCTTCATTGTCCCAAAATAACTGACAAAAATGTTCTGTGAAAACATAGGACGAAATCATACTTTTGACATAATATGGTATTTATCTAATATGTAATAATGAAGAACAGTTCACTTTATTGATAACCCATACATCGAAAGGTATTATGTATATTATAAATTTCTTCTTACTGTTTAGGAGTACCTCAAGGGTCTCATCGTGGTCCGATACTATTATTTATTTATTTTTATTTTATTTTTATTATTATTACACAAAACAAATACAACAAATAAACTGACTTATAACGCCCCACTAGGCAAAAGCTTGTTCTACGACTGTTATTTTACACAGTTGAATATCTTCATTCAGCTGTAATTTAAAATTTTTTAATAGTTATAAAAAGAAGAGTAAAAAAAATAAAATGAATGATACAAATACACAAAAAAAATCAAGTCTTGATTTGTATCAGCAATACTTACGAGAGTTGGAAATGATTTGACTTTAGGTGTCAATATTTATTTATTTTATTTTATTGATTTTATAGAACAACAGTTTACAATATGAATTTACAATAGATATAATCATATTAACAGGTTATAAACTTTTTAAAGGTTATTTTAAATAGTTTAAACTAAGTTCGTAAACACCTACTAAAATCTTCAAACCAAGCAAGCATTAGGTATATAAATATCATACAAACCTATATGTTATGAGTACATTAGTATATTTTCTTGATAAGTTTTTTTTGCTGCTTCTCAATGATGCTTTTTTGTCTGTTTCAATTTCCCTGTTATTGTTTTTAGTAGTGTCTTGTTATACAAAGTCCTTGTATATAATAATATACTTTATAATTTAATTTCTTCTATATATTTTTATTTTTAGTATCAATTTATATATTTATGTCTATCCATAGCAATAATTCCGATGATTCCTTTCATTCCATTCCCGAATCTTACTCCTCCTCCTACTCAAATCCCTTCCTCGACCTCCCTGCTTTAGATTTGTCTCGCTCTAATTCTTTCGATTTATCATGTATCGATTCTCTCTCCTCTACCAGCCTAGTACTCTTAAATGATCTTATTGATACAACATTTTCGCGATTCTCCAAAGGTTTCAATGTGTGTCATATAAACGCCCAAAGTATTCCTGCCCATATTAACGAGCTCATATCCACATTCTCGAATCTCTCAGTTCATGCCATTTTTGTTAGTGAGACTTGGCTAACTACCTGGATACACATTAATAAGAAATGATAGATTTATTCGCAGAGCTGGAGGTGACGGGATCTATCTCAGATCTGATATTGAATATTCCGTACTAGACCTTTCTCGTAATAACGACGACCAAAGTCCCGAATATCTATTTATCAATGTTCTATTTAAACATAGCAAGCTTCTATTGGGGGTGTCGTACTGCCCACCCTCCTCTGTTTATTTAAATGAACTTGAATGTCATATTGAAACTCTTCTTCCTACAAATCTTCATATTCTACTTATGGGTGATTGCAACACCTGTCTTCTACGTAGTAACAATAGAAGAGATAATCTATTCCGACTCTTGAATTCCCTCAACCTTACCGCTTTACCACTTCAACCAACGCATCACACGGAGTTGATGCGTTTGTTGATTCGTTGCTGGATCTTATTTTCACTTCTAATCTGGAGAACATTCTTAACCACGGTCAATATTCCGCCCCTGGCTTTTTGCACCATAATTTAATTTTCGCTACATATAATCTGTGTTGTAGGAAACCTCCGCAGAGAGTTGTTCTTCTCAGAAACCTCCGAAATGTTGATAAAACAGCGTGGATGGGAGACGCAAATAATATAGACTGAAGTGTGCTCTATGCTCTTCAGGTCATTGATCTCAAAGTTGACACGTTAAATGGTGAGATAATAAAACTCTTCGATGTTCACGCTCCACTAAGGCGATTAAGATTTAAAGACTCTTCTGGTTCTTGGATCACTGATGACATAAATAATCTTATGGCAAAAAGGGACAAAGCATTCAGCAAGCATAAACGGCAACCAACTGACAGCAACTGGACTAAATATAAAGAACTAAGAAACCGTTGCAATCAGTCTTGTCGTAATGCTAAGCAACGCTACATCCACAACTTCATCGGTAGCTCTGCTCCTCACCACAGTTGGAAATTCTTGCGATCTCTAGGTGTGGGGAGAATCGGTAACCTTGAGTCTCCTAAGATTGATATAAACGAACTTAATCGTCACTTTGTCTCGCCCCCGATTATACTCAATAACACCATTAAGACCAACACTCTCAATCGAATACGCAGTCAACCACCTTATACTCATTCACCTTTTACTTTTAATGCTGTAACTGAAACTGAGATCTCGAACATAATATTATCTTCCATTTCCACCAAGTCTTTCGACTCTGATGGTCTCAATATTGATATGATACGTCTTCTTCTACCTTCTATCTTTATTGCCAGTAATTAGCCATATTATCAACCACTCACTGAGTGTCGGAATTCTCCCTGCATCATGGAAAATAGCACGAGTTATACCCCTTCCAAAAATTTCATCACCTAGCCAGCCAAAAGATTATAGTCCTATCTACATTCTTCTAATCATCTCTAAAGTTACAGAAAGGGTTGTTTTTAATCAATTTAATACATGGCTTCGTACAAATTCTCTTCTTGATCCTCTTCAATCTGGCTTGGACACAGTACGTCAACTGTTCTAGTTAAGATAACTGATGACATTATGTAGATGCGCTATGAATGACAAGCAACTAACTATCCTCACACTACTCGATTTCAGTAGCGCGTTTAATTCCGTCGATTTCGACATTCTCATTGCCAAACTATCCTCACTCAATAAAGCCCAGCCAGTGCTGGAGTGGTTCATTTGTTACCTCAACAATCGTAAACAGTGCATTAAGATCGCTGATTCTACTTCTGATATCACCACCTTGTTATTTGTAGTACCCCAAGGTGGTGTTCTTTCTCCTTTGTTATTTTCCATTTTCATAGATTCAATTACAAAAAACTTAAAATGTCACTATCACCTTTTTGCTGATGATCTTCAGTTATATATTCACTTTGACATCCACCACATTCACAGTGCTGCCCGTTCTATGAACAATGATCTCAGTTTCATCTCATCTTGGTCCTCAGAGAACGGTCTTCTAATTAACTCAACTAAGTCCCAAGCTATTATTATTGGCAGTCCCCGTCTGCTGTCGTTCATACACAAATCCCACATCTTCTTATCAATAATCAATGTATACCTTTTACCAAAGTCGTGAAAGATCTTGGAGTTCTAATCGACAAGGATCTCTCGTGGCATGAACAAGTATCTCACGTAAGAAATACCCTTTTTTTAGCATCCACTTTCTCAATAGACTCAAAAATGTTCTTCCTTTGCATTGCAAAGTAACCCTAGCACAATCGCTTCTCCTTCCTTTACCTTCTTTGACTAAGCTGACGTTTGTTATTTGGATTCGAACGAGGATCATATCAAAAAACTCGAGCGCCTCCAGAATGTTTATATCCGCTTCATCTTTGCACTTAAAAAAATTGATCAAATTTCCTCTTACCGTAATCTTCTCCATTGGCCTAAGATACGACAACGTCGAAATATACATATTTGTCACTTCTATATAACACGCTCTTTAATCCTAATTCACCGCAGTACCTTAAAACCAAATTCAACTATTTATACCCATTCACAGCACTGAATTTTTCAGCTCTTCCTTTGAAGTGCGTTCAACAAGACTCTGGAATAATTTGAGTTCTGATATAACTTCATCAAACTCGCTTTCCATTTTCAAGAAAAGACTAAACCAGGGATATCTCTCCGATAATACCTGATCCTTCTCCTTTTCCTTTCTTCCCTTTGCTACGTTATATTTGTCCCTAAACACCTGATCTCGATTTCCTCTTCTTATTCCATTCCCAATCCCTTTTTTGTTGCTATGATGTTTTTCTTTTTATTTATCTTGGTGTTATGTATATTTTATTTGTTATTGCTCCTCCACACTCCGGATGCCGGTCCATTGTCTCACATTGCGCAACCAGGACATCTGTTTTCTGCCGGGTCCTCGGCGTCGGAGAAGGTGATATTTATTTCCACGCAGCACATGACCCAGGTACTAGATTTATCGGACCTTGATGGTAGACAACAACTCCCTATTTGCTCTAGCTCGCTTCAGGACTTCTGTATTTGTTACCATATCTGTCCAGGGAATTCTGAGCATTCGTCGATGGATCCACATTTCAAATGCTTCCAGTCTGATCATCATACTGACTTTCAAGGTCCACATCTCGCATCCATATAATAATCAGACCACACATAGCATCTTATCATTCTTTGTCGGAGTTTCAGGTTTATGTTGTCGTTACAGAAGAGTGTTTTAATTTTATTAAATGCAGCTATTGCTGCCTCAATTCTGCATTTAACCTCTACATCCGGGTCAAGGGTTTGCTTGAGCATGCTGCCGAGGTATTAAAACTTCTCTACTCTTTCGACGCTGCGGCCGTTCAAATGCATCATTGATCCAGTGTAATCCAGCCGCCCGAAAGTCATCCATTTGGTTTTACTGATATTAATTGTTCACTAGTCAGTATAATATAAAGTATACAGAGTTTAATACTATGTAGGTAATAATATTGTTGCAAGTAGTATGCACCAAAGTTTTACACCAAAAACTATTGCAGTAAACACAGACAAAATCATGTAACGGTGTGAGAGGTCTATGTACATTTTTACTAATTTTATATGTTGTATTATAATAAAAATAAAATATATTATAGTATATCGTCGCTCTGCGTTCAATAGCGCGAATGTAACAATAACAAGATTTTACAGGAGGCCGACTAACCTGAATAAAATGAATAAAGCGCCGAATGCATATTCGCGGTTTTGTTCCATACGGCGTTTTAGGAGTTTGGACAATATTTGGGGAATGATTTTAGGGCGCGCGCTTGTGTCTGATTCCTGACGCTTCAGCACTATATAAAGCCGGCTCAGACAGGTAGCGGCCATTCGATCTACCCAGTACCAGTCATCGCGGTCGCGCTGTCCTTGCGACCTCATAGTTTTCAATCCGCGTAATCTTCGTATAATATTCCAATTTAAAATATAAGTATTTAATAAGTCAAACTATTGCAATGTATTAGAGACCATTATTCAAATAAATCCATGTAAGTAATCGCATCATTCTCTTTTGATTTCTGTCTTAACAATTACCTGTGTTTTACTATAATATTTAATATCTATGTATACGTAGTATTGTGCTATAAGGTAAGTACCTACACAGTTATTACAATACCTTCGCTTTGGGATAGGCAAACAGGTTTAAATACCTAAAGCCTATATAGACCGGCATAGCCTATCCTGGGTGACCGCTGACAGGTTCATCGAACCTGATCGGCAGCACAACCCAGTCCTCGGTAACCAAGATCAGGTAACTCGGTAACCCGAGGGCCCAAAGCTAAACCGGTGAACGAGAGTTCACCAAAAGAGGTAAAATTTGTTAATAATCGCGTATTTTAACATTCTGTACCGATATCTTCAAAAAAACTATTTAACTTAAACTGTCGAATTCGCGGTATTGAACGCCTAGCGAGATATATTATTCTATCCTGACATGCATTCCTTCATATTTTATAAAAAAAATATATCTTTAAGTTTAAGTTTTGAACGTACATATTATTCAATTATCTGACTGTCGATTTCTTCAAGAGAACTTTGTTCTCTTAACATAACGACGAAGTTTCAAGCCAGGATACGCGAGATTTGTATGCACAGTCTACATTTTTCACAGCTTTTCCAAATCTGAAGTCAAAAAACACCAACTTAGAGGCTTCGCAGCATATTTGTTATTTATACGGATTTACTCAAAATTCGGGGTAAAACATTTCGCGTGTCTGTGTGTCTGTCTGGTGTCTGTGTCCCCCCCCTTATAACTTTTGATCCGCTCAATTTACAGAGCCCAAAATTTCAGAATATATAAATAGTTATAGGCCTATAAAACTTTTATACTCAGAATTTTGAATTTTCATTTCAGTAAGGGGTCATCAACTTTTGAAGTTATACCTTATTTTTCCATATATCTCAGAATCATGCTGAAAATTGGTATGATCATAGAAAAATACAAAATCTCAAATTTGCGTTTCTCAAACATTTTGTGAACTACTAAGTCTCATATCTTTGTATACGTTTGTAAGTAAGATTTTTAAGACAGGTCGTAGGCCCTGTTGGTGCCTTGAGTTCCTGATTCTTTTTTAACATCCCGACTTCGTCTTTATTGAGATATTAAAATATGGTCATTAAAAAAATGCAAACTTTTTATCGAAAATAAAACCATAGAACAAGTTATACTATTTCAGTACTTGAGTGTTGAAGTGTCCAGCAACAATAATCTCTTTGACGAAGTACGAGAGCGAGCGAATAAGGCCGCCGTCGTGGCTGGATGTTTGAAAAATTCTGTATGGAGAAACAGAGACATGCTGAAGGAGAGTATGGTAAGAATCTATAAGACCTGTGTAAGACCGATCATGACATACGGCGTAGAAACAAGAGCCGACACCACCAGAACAAAAAGCCTTCTTAGAACCATTGAGATGAAGACTCTACAACCCATCGCAGGCGTAACACTTCGTGACAGAGTAAGGAACTAGGAGATAAGAAGAATCTGTGATGTCGAAGATGTTGTGCGATGGGGAAGACCACGAAGACGATTCTGGAGAGATCGTTTGTGGAGAGCGGGTCCAGATCAAGTGGTTTACCGAGGGGTGGAACTTTCAAACCTCCCACCCCGCCCCATCCATACGGAAGTCGCGCAAATATACGCAGGGTTACCACTTGTCAAAAGTCAAAGTCGTGGAATAAAATGTTTATCCGTTCCGTCAGTCAATTTGCGTTTTTTATTTTTCATATTAATTTTGATCATTTAACAAGACTCTTAAAAAATTGGAATAGAGATTTATGAACATTATTAAATAGTCGATATTATTGAATTTCAAAGAAACCTACCAGTGTCAAGAACATAATAATGTTAGCGAAATGCACAAGAGTGAAAGCTTCATAAGCACATCTGTTGCTAGGATTAAAATCCAATTGTTCCAAACAAATAACTTTTTTCTCAGTAAATTGAATAAATTATTTGATGGGACCGGTTCAAAGCGATTGCTTCTTTATGGTTATTTAATTTAGTTGTTCAAAAACATAAATTTTTGAATTATACAAGCAAATACCTAATTATATAATTAACCTTCTCAATATAAGCAATAATAAAATATTTGAATCGATATAATAAAATATGAGATTTAATAAACTTTGATAACGAATTCGGATGAATTAAATAAGAATTTATTAGTGTAAAACAACAAAATACAAGAGAGCAAAACAACAAGAAATAAAAAAACAGTATAGCAACGGGTGAGGAGATAACAAATAGCAGACCTTCTGAAAGACCACCCAAGGATAGAGGGATAGTTTGGACATCCACCTCACTATAACAAGCTCCGAGAATAGCAGGACACAGTCCTTACTAAAGCGGAAGAAAAAAAAGAAGAATATATACATACAATGAATTAAATTAATCATATTAAACCACGAGTCAGCGACAGTCAAATTTACTTCATAGTTGGTGTGACGCCTCTGAGTTGGTGTTTTTTTTTTCTTTTTTATTTCGAAGTTGGGAAAACAACGCTAAATGTAGACCTGGGGGGCAAGTCTGATCCCACCGGCGAAATCAAAACCCTAGTGATTACCCATATCATGGATATAATTATCAAATGGAGTTCTATGACATCTAAAGATACTATAGAACTCCATATAAATAATTATTATACATATGTATGATATGGGTAATCGTGAGGGTTTTAATTTCACCGGTCAGACCAGACTTGCCCCCCTGGCCATGCAAAGTCTCGCGAATCCTGCCTCGAAACTTTGTCGATGTGTGTAGAGTAATAAATTATATTGTAAAAATCGACAGTTGGACAAACACATTACACTTGGAAGGACGCTAAAACAACTTTATCAATATGAATTTTTAAGTCAATACTACGCATGTATAAACGTTTTTGTGTTTGAACATTTGCCAGAGTTGATGGAAAATCGTGATTTATGTATAGACAAAATAACATAAGTAAATATTATGTTGTCAAACTTTCATGTTTCACATTTTGTCTTAATTACATGATAGCTGATGCGATACGTGAATAATATTATTTAAATACTAGTTGCATGTAACACATGAGATCCAACTGTCGAAAGCGATAGTACGTATAGTTGAAGAATAAGTACCAAACTATAAACCCATAAATACAAATTATTTAATATTTTAAGATATTTGGTTTTCTATACAACACATGTACCTAGGTATGTATGTCAAGATAGGATAGTATGGAGTTCAGTCCTTTGATCATACCCAGAATATGAAAACAGCATGATGGTATGTATCTATGTATGTATGTTTGGAGATTAATATCAAACAATTAAGTTTTCTTAGATATTGTGTGTAGGCGACTGCCATACAAATTGTATGAAGCGATGTCGTGCTAATAAAATTGAGATGTGCTAATACAATGTAAATATTTTTATAGAAAATTAAATTATCTAGTTAAGATGTTTCGGCTTTTTTGATATTTTTAAAAATTTGGAAATATAGGCAGTTAAACTCATAAATTTATCATAAAAAAAATATTTTTCTTAATAAAAAATGTTTGAGAAACCCTGGAATTTTTTTTTGAAAAAACCAATTTGAGGTTTGTACTTGTCTATGTTTATACTAATTTTCAGCGTTCTAGCTCTTATGGTTTCTGAGATATATGGAAAAATAAACCAAAATTTTAAAAGTTGATAACCCTTGACTGTAACAAAAATTCACAATTTTGAGTATAAAAGTTTTGTAGGCCTATAATTATTTATATATTCTGAAATTTTGGGCTCTGTAAATTGAGTGGATCAAAAGTTATAAGGGGGGAACGGACACACACACAGACACACACAAACACACACAGACACACAAAACTAACATATAAAATGTTCTACTCTGAATTCTGAGTAAATCCATGTATGGGGAACATATATGCTGCGAGGACTCTAAGTTGGTGTTTTTAGCATGCTAAAAGTCCACTATGCCATATAAAATGTTCCTCCGTACACGCATCTTGGATTTAAACTGTCTCTTCTTTCAATAGAATTTCATTCTCTTGAACGAATCGACAGTTGGATTATGTCGATTCATTCAGAGAATTGAATCCTCATGAACGAATCGACAGTTGGAATAGGTAAATTCCTGTATTTTCACAGACGTTTTGCGAACGGAAAAAATAAATGATCGATAATTATATAAATGGTGTTGTTTAATTTTAGGTAATTTTGTTTTTATAGCAACACTCACTTTTATATCACATATGTATATTTTATTCATAATGTGCATGTGACTGTTTTATTGTAAAAAAAAATCAGATATACTACAAATCTCACTGCTTTAACATCAAACAAGTTTTAATCCCATCCCAGGGAACCTAAACATTTTTGATCCTTCGTAGCCGCATATCATCTTTTTGATTTGAAATCACCGGATATCTTCGATCACCATTGCAGACCACTTCATATGAAATCATTGGAATCAGGTCGTATCGCTATTCTTTCAGTTCCTTTTCAATATTTTCAATTTTTTATAATACAAATTGAGATTTTGAGCAGAGTATACCCGACTTGCAGAGGCTTTTTATTCTCCTGTCATTTCCCAACAAAATTATATCGATGAAATTATTGATTTATTGTTTAATAGCATTTAAACAGGTGTTTCTTTTGATTTTTAGTGCATATTGCGGGTTTTTTTATATATTCGGTGTAACAATCATATATTTTAATTTTTTTATGATACTGGTGTTTTTTCATTTAATTTTTGCGTAAAATGTTACAATGACCGAGAAAATGATTAAATCGCTTGTTTCGAGGCGATAAAATTTAAAGAGTCAATTATCAAGGTTTTTTCTTCTTCTTCTTCTTCTTCGTTTAGTAGACCTAGTTGGTCTGTTCTTCAGAAACTATACCTCCTGGGATGACGAAGTCCAGCTATCCTTCCATCTCTTGGGTGGTCTACCGGGTAGGCGGCGGCCAGAAGGAATTTCATTTGCTGCTATATTTGCAAGCCGATCACTGTCCATCCTGGCTACGTGTTAAGGTTTTTTGAGTTTATTAAAAGTATTATTAAAATACAAATTATGTAGGTACAAAAGATGTGAGGACATTATTGAGAAATTTGAAAGCATTCAGAACGAAATTGAATCATTATCAGATGATGATGATCATTTACAACAGCGAGATAATTTCAAGAATATTATGTACTTTTCAACCATGACATTGGCAAAAGACATTTTAAACAAACAACCTAACATTATTGCCGATATAAAATTACCTACATTGCAAATACCGGAATTTTTTGTTGATTACGAAGGCTGGTCAAGTTTTTGTGATTCTTTTAATTCATTGGAAGATAGTAATACATCTTTAGAAAAGCTGAAAAAAATTCATTATATAAAGAGCAGTTTAAAAGGTGACGCAGCAAAACTCATAAGTTGACTTCAGATATCGGAAGCAAACTATGAAATATCGTGGGGAATTTTAAAAGATAGATATCAAAATTGCAGATTGATCGTGAATAAACATGTTAATTCATTGTTTGATATGCCCAGCATGAAAAGTGTAATCATCAGGAGCTGAGACATTTAATTGATGAAACACAATTGCTTTAGAAGAATTTACTCACGTAAGAAGAATTTATTAAATGTTTATCAAGTCGCGCGCAATTTATAGAAACGACACAAACTTCGAAATGTTTCAAATTAAACAGCAAAGAAAAAAGATTTATTTTATTTTATTTTACCAAGGACAGCACACAGTACATGCATACAATTATTAAAATTAAATAAATAATAGTACAAAAATAACATGTACCTCTTACGTACTATACCTAATATCAAAATAATACAACAAAAAAGTGTGAATTAGTGTGGGTGCGTGTATGAGAGAAGAGTAGGTAATACATGTGTGTGTGAAAGAGATATCTAGAAAGAGTGTGAGTGTGTGGGTGTGTATGTGTGTGTGAGAGAGAGGGTGTGCATGTGTGTGTAGACGAACATATATTGACAGATTCATGAGTTGAGACGAAAAAGAAAATATATTGCTGAGGGTGGTTGGGAAAAATAAAATTAATCTGTAAATAATTGTTATAATGTCACGATGTTAGATATAAGTTTATTTTTGAATGTTATATGTGAATCAAAAAATATTTCTTAGTCGGCATTTTTTTCATAAGAATTAAATAAGTTTTTATTTTATAATATATATAATAATAACTTGGTATACACCACTTATGAGCACAAATAACTGTTGACCGGTTTCGAGAACGACGTTCTCATCTTCAGGATGACTTAGTACGTAAGTCATCCTGAAGATGAGAACATCGTTCTCGAAACCGGTCGACAGTTATTTGTGCTCATAAGTGGTGTATACCAAGTTATTATTATATATATTATAAAATAAAAATTATAATGACGCCACAAAGTTACTTCCTTAAAAATAAAACTGAGTTAAATAAGTTTATCATTCTGTTAATCGGAGCGTTTTTGGAAGCATTTGTTTTACAGATATTGGAGAAGAAAAGTGACGTATGTCTTGTCCGGCGAGTAGATGTATTAAATTTGATATTGGTAAGAATTTCATGACATTCTATGTTTCCATTTAGTATACTGTAAAGGAACATAAGGTCTGAAAAATTATTAACAAAATGAAGTGGTTTCGCGTTGTAGTTACAACACGTTCTATATATGTAGGAGTTCTGAGTATAATTTGCACTACAATTAGGCGGCCTAAATGTATGTGTTGTGATGTTATAAAAATTATTTATATGGAAAAGTTAATTATTGGGAATTTTAAGTTTTTTTGCGAACACACTAAATTGATTTTGTCGAGTGGCAATATGTAGAAAACATCAGGTGATGGGTCTTATAGATGGAAGATAGTGGACTGTATTTTAAACGATCTCACCGATGCTTCTTATTCCTGGTTCACTGATTATTTTTTCTGTGCACACATCCACACGCAGTGGTATTCAAACTTGTACTGATCCTTTCTTAACTTGACACTTATTGTCACCCAAAATTATTGCAGCAAATGACAATTGTCAAATACATCGGTGAGGGGACAGTGGCAAGGAAAGGATTCAAAGGATAATGCTTCTACACAATATTTTTCTTTAATGATCGGTAGTGGTTATGTCAAATTTTTTCTTTTACGAAGCCAAGCCGCACGGCATAGAGTGGAAAAATGGCAGCCGATATAACTTAAATTTACTGAATTTGGGGTAAGTTTATATTATGTGTTCGTGTGGCGTGATAGTTTTGCGAGAGATCATATTTCAAATCAATAATCCTGTATTTCTTTTTCATAATCTAGATCCTGATATAAATGTCAGACATCCCAAATTCAAATTTCCTTAATATTTCACACCCACTCTGACGGGAACATTATTCGTAAATTTGTAATTGGATTACTCGAATTTAATTTCATTTACTTTACAATAAGAAGCCTATTTATGGATATTATTTTGCAAATACCATGCCTGGATGAACGTAACGATAAAATTTACGACAATTATTTCTACCTGGCCTGAAATTTTATAATATGTGATATTGAAGGAGTTATGGATAAGGAATTGTCAGTGACAATCTTCTACATTATTTAAAACTAATAAGGACACAAACAAATTTCTTCATTTGGATTTTATTTTAATATAAAGGGATCAAGACCCAAATAGACAACGAGAACTTCGAAATTTAAATTCATTTTCTACACCCGGATTCATCTGGAAGATATTGGTCAACGAAGGGAACTTCTTATTCATCTGCAAGTCAATATTGATATTTAAAATGTTTACTCCATAGCTGTATGATGAGTTTTATTTTTATGATTTAATGTCTGTAACCATATGATTGTGAATCCATTGTGTTTGAACCTCGTATAATTTGGAATCATGATTTTGACTGTGATATGAAACGGATTTTTTTTGGTTTTGATTGTGATGTAGATTCATGATGGATGAAAATTTCAATCTTTAACAATTTTTTTTACATCAAATATTTAAAGTTCATTTTTGCATTCAATTCCATTTTCCTCTTATAGGAAATAGTAACTATTATACAAACAAATTTTGAACATTTTTAGAATCATTGAATTATACTTTTATTTGTGCAATAAAATGTAAATATCTCAAAGTGCGTTGTCTCTCTATTTTCCCAATACAGTACATCAAATCTCTCATATTCATATGGTATTTTATCTGATCTAATTTAATTTATTTAATTTCATTTGTCTTCATACACATTCATGATTTGGGTATGACCCTGAGGTTAAATTTCATGAGTCTCATTGCCTCTATCGCTGGCTGACGGTAAAGGGAGGTCATATGGGGACTAGACTTGCACCTTGTTGAACTTGTTTCCCTCCTTTCAAATGTAAGTAGGTCGTGTGAGGATAGGTCCTGCGACTTGTTAAGCTTGTTTCCCCGCTATATCACGTGTTCATGTGTGGACAAGTCTTACATTTTGCGTTAAGCTTGTTTCCCGCTGACGGTGTGGATAGGTTGTGTGTGTGGACAAGTCTTATATTATGTCAGGCTTATTTCTCCGCTACTTTGCATTTGAGGGATCAGGTCTTGCGAGTTGTTAGGATAACCTTTCCAAGATCTAACACCCTCTCAGTGTCTTTCTAGTAAGCCTATGTATTTGGTGCATGAAAGTTTAATTTGGATAATAATTCACTAGAATCCGTTATACAGTTCACCAACTTGTATAAGTAAGACATGTCAGCTACAGTTCTTCGGGCTTCTAAGGTAATTTATTAATGATATAGGGCAGATTGTGCGGGATCACCAAAATAACGTTTATTCCTTTGCGGCTCCAGAGCCGCATGCGGATCTTTGGCTCCTTGAGTGCGGCTCCACGGACACGAACACGGGTTTCAGGAGTTTAAAAACAGTAGAGCGACCTTAGCATTCGTCAAAAATCCTCTTAATGCTACGATAACTGAGTTGAAATTTTCTCCTTTTGGCATTGACATTGGTAATTTGAAATACAATTGCAGGATTTCAAAAACAAGGAAATATGATGCTCTAAATTTCAACGTCTTTGTATTGATTTGGAAATATTGGAGAAGAACAAATGTTATCTTAGTTCACAACACAAGTGCAGTCTGCTTTGAAAGACCTGGAGAAGGAAGACATGATCATTTTCAACGTCTGGAATAGTATTCCTGACTCTTACGATCAGCTGAAAAAACTCGCGTTTGCTGTTCTTTCCCTTTTTGGTTCTACATATTCATGCGAACAATCTTTTTCAAGCATGAACTTTATCAAGAATAAACTGAGAAGTCGTCTTATTGATGAGAACCTGGAATCGTGCCTAAAATTAAAAACAACAACATACAAACCTGACTTACTGAAACTTTCCAAGAAGATGCAAGGACTTTGTTCGCATTAAGTGTTTGTCATCCATTGTCATGATTTAAATTTATGGATTCTTTTCTTTCATATTATTGCTTAGTAACGAATACATCAAGTATTCGTTAGTAATAATAACGAAGTACAGTGTGAAATCAAGTTTTATTCAGTGTACCCGTAATTTAATGAAGGTCTAAAATCATAATAAAGGTTTACTAAATTAAACGAGTGGGTTGTGGCCAACGCTAAACTCCTCACTAACAAGTCACTATAGAGTATTCAAAGTTTCTATAAAAAGTTTTCGGCAATTTTATGAAATGAGTGAGTTTAATTCTTTTATTATTTAAATATATTATTATGAAAAATTGATATTTATTAATAACATTTTATGAACGTGATGTGCCCTTTTAGCAATTTGAAAATAAAAATAACAAATTATTTCGAGTTTCCTGAGCATGGGAGTCACTTTGAAATATTTGACAGTTAAAAAAAGTACACAGCACACATTGTGATGAAACTTTCAGAATGCAATCCCAGCATGATACTAGTTGATAATCTGCAATAAAAATTACTTTAAAAATTGCGAATTCATAAATCCCCTTGGGGTAGTGAGGAGTAAAAACAATGTTATTTTTCAACCCCTTCTTCATAAGGATTCATATTTTTTTCGTGCAACTCTCCAATAATATCTAAAAATTTAAGTCCTGGCAGCACCGTCCACCGTGGTTGACATTTGTCATTTGACAGATATTATACGCGTTCGTTCTGTCATTTGATTAATTTAAATAATTAATCAGCATAATATTATATTATAACTTTTTATTTTATGTAGCTTCACGGGCAACTAACAGGTACAATGTCAAATAATTATTTTACACGCACCAGTAACAAGCTGCCACATTCTGGAGACTTACGATCTGCTTATGATATTAATCGTCTCACAGAGCCAAACTTAAAACATGGAAATATAAAATACATGGATTTTTACGTATTCTTTTACTATATACATACTATCAACAGTTGGGTGTAATGTGTTATTGAACTGTCTACAAGAATCGGAAGAAAAAAGACTCACACATAGGGTTGCCAGATGGAAATTTGAAAAAGGAGGACAAATAGCACAAAAAAGGAGGATTTTCCTTAAAAAGGAGGACAATGACAAAAAAACGCCATACCTACAGACGCATATCGAAGAATTTTCATCGTCTCATAATTACTTTATTTCTTGATTTTTTTATATCTTCAATGCAGTCGCTATATAACTTGTATAATATAGTTTAGTCACTACTTAAACTATTAACAATGAAACAAGATTTTTTATAATAAATTCACTTCATTTTAAACATCATGTTTCACCAAAACATATTTTTTTTTGTAATAAGTTCTTGGTGCTCTTTTATGAAATATGTATAAAAATCTTTAGTACCTAGACATGTTTTTTAAATTATATTGGATAACAATCAACGCAAAAGGAGGACATACGGTAGGTAAGGGAGGACAATTTGTCGAAAAGGAGGACATGTCCTCCTTTAGGATACCATCTGGCAACCCTACTCACACATCTACTACACGGGAAGCAATTGGGAGATAACACACCATCGGAACTATTAAGAAAAATGAAAAATCTCGCAGGACCAACATTAAACAACGACGCACTCATCAAAAGACTTTGGATAGAGAGACTTCCGCATAGAATTCAAGAAATCATCACAGCAATTAATACTGACGACATCATGATAATCGCAACTACAGCAGACAGAATTATGGAGGTGAACAATAGAGCTGAAATACAATCGATAAATTTACCATCTACATCTTCAATGAATAACCATGCACATAACGATCCAAACACAGTTCAACTTCTTATTGGAATGCAGCAGCAAATTCAAATTTTGACTGACAAAATATTAGGACTAGAACTTCAGCGAAGGCAATCAAGACCATTTTATAATAATCAAGAAAGAGAACGTTCCAGATCAAGATCGTCTAGTAGAAACCGTTATAATAATTATAATAATAATTCTTATCACAACCGACAAAACAATAATCGAAATTATAAAAATAATAATAATAAAAATTATATGCCTAATAATAATAATAATAAGATAGGAAGATATATGCATACCACATCAAAAATTTGGAATTAACGCAAGATATTGTCAACTACCCTGCACTTTCAATCTTCCGGAAAACTAAAACTGCGACAGGTGTGCGAGACAACACCGTCGCAAATGAAACATCGTCTCTTCATGCCAGATATAGCCACCGGCGTCAAATACCTAATCGATACTGGTGCTGAGATCAGTATAATACCGAGATATCACAAAAGTGACAAAGCAACGATCTCTACAGACAGCATCATCACTCCAATATACGCCGCAAACGGAACAGTGATACCAACATACGGTCATAAAGTTATAAATTTAAATCTCGGGCTTCGCAGAAATCATAAATGGAAGTTTGTAATAGCCGATGTAACAAAGCCAATTATCGGAGCGGACTTCCTTACAAATTATGATATTTTAGTTGATTTAAAAAGAAAACTGTTAATAGATAAAACAACAGGTATAACAACAAGAGGATTCATGTACAAGACATCAGTCATAGACATAGCAACGGTGCAAGCAACATTAAAATTTAAAACAATTTTACAAAAATATCCGAATCTGACGAGAGCAAACATGACACCAAATGAATCGAAACACAACGTAACACACCACATTCAAACAAGAGGACCGCCTGTCACATCAAAAGTGAGAAGATTAAACCCGATGCAAGTAGAGATAGCAAAAAAAGAGTTTGCATACATGGTCGAGCAAGGCATATGCAGACCCTCAAAGAGCAATTGGTCAAGCCCACTTCACATGGTTAAGAAACCAGATGGAAACTACAGAATGTGTGGAGACTACAGACGACTGAATTCAATTACCAAGCCGGACAAGTATCCGATACCACAACTTCAGGACTTTTCACATAAGCTCCACGGATCAACAATATTCAGCAAAATAGATTTGGCTAGAGTTTATAATCAAGTTAAGATGGAGGAAGAAGACAGACCACCAGAGGAACCAGACACCTATGGACAGAGACTACAAACAATGATGTCAAAAATTCGCCCCATTCCAATCTCAAATCATAGCAGATTAAAAACATTCGTGCACAAGCAGATGAACCATACAAAATACGTCTTTCTAAGAAACGACGCAGTGAGACGCCCTCTTCAGAAACCTTATGATGGACCTTACTTAGTGCAAGAGAGGGATGATAAAACAGCCACTATAAATATCAAGGGAAAAAGTAGAAAAATTTCATTAGATCGTCTAAAACCAGCCTTCTTCCTAAATGAGAGTATGGACCCCTGCGATGAGATGAACAACAGACAAGCCACTTCCCCAGAGCAGAGAAGGATGTCTATTCCGCAGAATAACAACGCCACTACGTCAGAAGCCACTTCATCACAGCAATCACACACAAACACCAGAGCTGGAAGAAGAGTGTACTTCCCTGAAAGATTCACAAGCTACAGATTTTTTTAAGTTAAGTAACTTATATTTTTTTTCTTTTCATATATCTATGAAAATATTTATAATCTATGTAAAATATGTAACACAAAGTGCATTCGTTATAATATAATATAACTGTTTTATTCAATTTGTAGCACCTCACAGTAAAGTGCATTGAATAAAATAATATAATTAATTAAAATCTTGTGTATAATTTAATATGTAAAAATAAGCACTTACAAGCTCATAAGCAATGAGTAATTATTTAAAATCTTGTGAATAATTTAATATGTAAAAATAAGCACTCACAAACTCATAAGTAATGAGTAATTATTTAAGTCTTGTGTATAATTTAATGTGTAAAAAAAAGCACGTACAAACTCATAAGTAATGAGTAATTATTTAAAATTTTGTGTATAATGTAATATGTAAAACTAAGTACTTATATACTCAGAAGTAAAGAGTAATTAATTTAAATTTTATGTACCTATATGTAAACCAACTCAGAAGTAATGACTAGTTAATTTATTTATTTTTTGATACCAAGGAATGTAATTATAAAGAATTAAATTTGTATTGGAGAACTCATACAGCATGAAAGTATGCTATATTTTTTTCCATTATTATGTCAACATAACAAAGAAACATTTTTATCTAATACCAAAGAAATATTTTTTACCTCATGCCAAAAATAAAAAAAAACTTAATTTTTCCTCATGTCGAATCAACAAATGTTTTAAATTTTTTTTCCATTGTTACAGAATGCTGTAAGGACTATTGGGGAAGCAAGGATATCGTCGAATCGACTGGAAAGGGGGTGATATGGCGCGCGCTAGTGTCTGAATCCGGACGATTCAGCCCTATATAAAGACGCCTCAGATCGGGAGCGGCCATTCGATCTACCCAGTACCAGTTATCGCGGTCGCGCTGTCCTTGCGACCTCATAGTTTTCAATCCGCGTAATCATCGTATATTATTCTAATTTAAAATATAAATATTTATTAAGTCAACTATTTTCAATGTATTAGAGTCACTTATCCAAATAAATTCATGTAAGTAATTGCACCATTATCTTTTGATTTCTGTCATACAATTACCTGTGTTTTACTATAATATTTAATATCTATATGTACGTAGTGCTGTGTTAGGTAAGTACCTACACAGTCATTACAATACCTTCGCTTGGGGATAGGCAAACAGATTGAAATACCTAAAGCCTATATAGACCGGCATAGCCTATCCTGGGTGACCACCAACAGGTTCATCTAACTTGATCGGCAGCACAACCCAGTCCTCGGTAACCAAGATCAGGTAACTTGGTATCCCGAGGGCCCAAAGCCAAACAGGTGAACGAGAGTTCACCTAAACAGGTAAACATGTAAGGAATGCAATCCCGAACGGGATCCCGAAATACCGAGATCCCGCAGACATTTTGCGGGACTAATCTCGGTCGAAAATTTTACGGGATCCCGCTGGACTGGCGAGATTACAGAGAAGCGTAGTTCATACGTGTTACTCTTTGTTGATTCGTTGAGGAAACGGATTTCAGAGCGGCGAACTAACTTGACAGCGGTTTTATTATATACTTACATGATCCATATAAGTACGAAGAAGACAGAAGTCAATTTATTAATGTTGATGACACATTTAGTCTACCTTCAAAAAGTTTAATATGCAAGACAGTCAAAACTATAGTCGAAAGGCTAGAGTACACGGACACGGGTAACAACGCAGAAGCCACTGCTCCTGCTGACGCTGATGATCCTTAGTATGACGACACTCCTCTCGCTAATCTGGAGACATACGCAGCAGCAGCACCAATGTCACTTCAAGACGAACTCAAACTTACTTTGATTAGTATGAAGAGTTCGAGATCAACAGCCCAACAATCTAGATCTGGCAATATGAGCAACATTGAGGTTTTGATCAAGAAGAAAATGAATTATTTCGAGTCCAGTGGAAAGGTACATACCTTCAATTCACTTACAATGCGCAAATGACTATTGTGCCAACCAGCGTGGAATCTGAACGAGCTTTTTCAGCTGCTGGCTACCTTGTGTCCAATATCAGAAGCCGTTTATCAGACGACACAATACTTTAACTTTTTTACGAAGCTATTTCCAAAATAATGTTTAAACTTATGATGCTTATTGTACAAGAATATTGTTTATCGTGTGAACGTTATTATTTAAATTTAATTTGAAATATAAATTTATGTCTCATTTTATTCTTTGCTAATTTATGTCTAACTAAAGGTAAGTATGTTAATAAACCATTTAAAATGTCCCAAAGAACTTGTTTGATTAGGTATAAATTTAAAACTCTAAAAAAAAGGTTGGTAGATCGAGGTATTAATTAGGTCTTTATTATACGATTGATAAGATATCTAAGTCCACCCTGCTGGATCCCGCAAATACCTGGATCCAGCGGTACTAAGATTGTTCAGTCCCGCAAATACCTGGATTGACATCGTCCTGCGGGATTGCATTCCCTAGTTACATGCAACTAATTATACTATGAATTTCAAAGTAATAATGATGATTCATAAAATCAATTAGTAAGGTATCAATATGTTCCTTACAACTCATTATGAGACAAATTAGAAAGGATTAACTAATTTTGTAAAAAAATAGTTAAAATAATTAAGAAAATATTTATTGTTTCTTGGGAAATAAACAAAAGAACATATTGTCATTAAAAACAATAAGAATGCAATAAAATTTCAATGAAAAAGTAAAATGAATCACCTAGTCAGTTGAAAAATGTAGTCAAAATAAAAAGTTTCCATTCTTTTGGCCACTACTGAATATCACGTGTTTGTGTCACCGACACAGTAACAACATAGTTCTCTATAAATAAGGGGGTTTGCTATCTCCATGGCTCTTCAATCTATATGTTGAATGTTGCATCAGAACTTTTATGGAAGATAGCAAGGGTCAGAAATTTATTATTTATTTATTTATATTCACATACACGGCCTCTAAAAATATGGTAAAAATAAAACATAAAACTCGTATTAAACAACACAACAATTAAAAAGAAAAACAACACAATAATTCATTAAAATACAAAATCTATCACACAAATCGAAATATTCATAATATGTCCCATTCCGATTCGTCTAAATTTATCCGTCTGAATTTTAGTAGGTATATGAGAAATGTCAAAACGTTGACAATTCCGTAAGTATAGTATTTGAAGGATGTAAAAAGAACGTACTGAGAATGGATGCCAGCAAATCGAAGTTCAAATGGTGTTTCAAAAGAGTGAAAGCAGAACAGCGTACCAAATAAAATTAGAGAACAAATGGCTCAAGCAAGTAGACGAATATGTCTATTTGGGAAGCAACGGAACACCGGAATGGACGGATTGATAAGGAGATCGAAAGAAGAGTTATGGCAGGAAACAGAGGGAATGGAGCACTTAGACCAGTTATGAATGACCGCAACATATCAAAGGATGCTAAAGTTGCCATTGATAACGCTATCTTAGTGCCAACCTTGATGTATGCAAGTGAAACCTGGACATGGCAGAAGTCACATGAAAGCAGAATAAATGCAGTTTAAATGAGATCACTAAGATGAATCTGTAATAGAATTTAAGATGAAGATAGATGTCATTAATAGAATGAAAATGATGAATTCATTTCATTCATTAATTGGCCACATGGGGAGAATGAATGAGGAATGCCTGATGAAGAAAATATACAATGCGCATAGGAATGAAATGAGAAATCAGTGCCGCCCAAGAAAAGGATGGCATGACCATGTGAATGGTATTTTGAAAGACGAAAAGGTTAGAAGCGTAAAGAACAGATAAACATGTATAAGAAGATGTATGAATGTTGACGAGGCGATGATTGTGTGTCAAGATATGTGGCATTCAGTTTTCTCTGTCTACCATGTGAGGATCATGGCATTATGGTATGTATAAGAATCACATACATTAGGTATGAGAAATTTTATAAATATAATAAATTAGACAAATGATTTACTACAAAGAAGACAAATATTGAAAATAATATTTCTATATTGCCCTCATTCAGTATAACAAAAGCTGTTTTTCATTCAAATTTTGCTTATGAATGAAAGCATTTCTTTATAAACATTATTCTATTTGTATTTTACAAATATATATATTTAAAGTCACTCAAATTTAATGATTTATTATACACAGACTAATCTCCTGAGCTCGCAGTGCACAGTGACATAGATCTGTAAATGTGTGGGTGCGAGAGAGACTGCTCAATAGAGTCTGGTCAATCAAAGAACACTTTTAATATACAATACTAAACATAATATAGGAAAAAAAATTCACTTGATCTCTGAAGTGCTGCTTTAACTAATACCATGAAATATTTCTTTAGCTTTTGTGCATAATTTTAAGACAATTAACCAAAAATTCTAAAAGAAATTTTTCAAAAGCATACTTTGTGAAATATAAATTATATATAGTAATATGAAAGTTTTCTATGCATGACATGTTATGGCTGGTCTGGAAAAATATAGTTGTTTGTTACTCATGATGAACATACACAATATTATGATTTCAAAAATCAATATAAGTCTATACAAGTTGTTCTAAATTCAAACTTTAGATGGGAAATTAGTAATTGATGAATATTATTTGTTATGTTATTTTTTTATAAACAAAATTTCTTTATGTTACATTGAGAATACATGAATGTAATTCAATGTAAATAATGTCCTTTTTATATATTTTTTAAAACAACATAGTAAAACATCAAGTTTCCCAAGTAGAATAACTGCCGTTGAAATGAGGTCTCTCAGACAAATGTGTAATAAGACGATGTGTGATTAAATAAAAAAAAGTAAGCACAAGAACAGAATGTATGTTGGAAAAGGACGCCACATGCAAGATAAAAATATAATATATGTCCTGAAGTGGTTCGGCCACATAGAAAGAACAGATGAAGAACGGTTGACAAAAAAATTATACATGGCTAAAAGATGCGGAATAAGAGATAGAGTTCGGTCGAGAAAGATTCATTTAAATCCCATGAATGGAATCTGAAGTGTAGATAGTAGGAGAGTGTGCATGAGGCAATGTTTGGATTAAGTGAAGCGAGAAAAGTATATCAGGATAGGAAAGTATGGCGCTCGGTTCTCTCTGCCTACCTCAATATGAACAAGGCATGATAGTATGTATGTAAAAAAACACAAAATATTTATTTGTAACTAGTATATTCCTAGAAAATAAACTCTCATGACGTCCGGTTTCTAAAAAAAACTGATAAAATAAACATTTTCCTAATATTCATATAAGATATTATGAAAAATGATGTAAAAGAGTAAAATTAAATAATAATTTAACATAAACAGAGAAAATTTCACAATAATAATGTTAATATATTACCTTTAGTCAGTATATATTATTATAAGGTCTTTGGTATATACCTAGTCAAAGATGTTCCATACTCAAATTTTGTATGGAAAATTTTCAGCGATTTTATAAAATGAGTTTGTTTATTTATTTTTTTATTTTATTATGAAAAGTTGATATTTCTTTAATGCCATTTTATGAAAGTGATGAGCCTTTTTACCTATTTGAAAATAAAAATTTCAAATTTTAAGTTTCCCGAGCTTGGGGTCACTTTGAAATATTTGACAGTTAAAAAAATTGAGAAGCACTATTCATATATCGTTCAAAATCTAATGGGATCTAAGTGAGCATAAGATATACAAATTTGCAAAATTTGAATAGAATCGAATGAGTACTTTAGTCTATAATCGATAAAGTAAAATGAACACGCCGTACATAGCACATAGCACAGTGCACATAGCACACACACACAGATACATTGTGATGAAACTTTCAGAATACAATCTCAGCATGATACTAGTTGATAATCTGCAAAAAAAAAAATACCCTTAAAAATTGCGAAATCATAACTCCCCACTATATCACCTTGTGTTAGTGAGGAGTAAAAACAGATTTGGCTCTCAGAATTTTTTTGAATCGTTGTAATGTACATATTTGGCTCTTTGGCCAATAAGTTTGCTGACCACTGGGCTAGGCATATTAGCAAAAGAATAGGGTCTCAGAAGCAAATATTGCTATAGTTTTTATTTTCTCTCCCTTTATGTTTTTTGGGTCGCTGAATTGAAGTTTGCGTGCAAAAATTTTGCACGGGATTTTGTTTTTTGGACACATTTTGGCATTTTGTTTACGGCCCATATCGCAAAAAAGCGTTTTTTAGAAAAATCATTCGAGTCAAAATTTCCTACATTTCTTATCCATAGCGTTTTTTTTAAGACTAACCGTTTCGCCGCTAGAGCGCGCCCGAGAGGGGGTATATTTTCATATCTGGTGAAATTAACCCCCTTGCTGTGATACTTACTTCTGTAACAATTTTTATATAATTTATATGCTACAAATGTACATTTTTCATGTATAACGTTTTTTTTAAGACTAACCGTTTCGGAAAGGAAATCAAAATGAAAGACCTGTCAAGCGAATTTCAAATATCACCGAGCACCTATTCCTTAGCAGCTGAAGTTCTGTGGCTGTACAGTAAACACAAGGAATTCGGCATCATTCCTGGATGGAGTGGATTCATGGAGCAAGCGACAAAGAACCTCCCCTTAGAAAAAACGTACATATACTGCTTGCTTTCCTTTCACCAACTCTCCTCCCTCTGATTATGACACAATCTTCACCGCGATGCTTGAATATATTGAGAAGTGTCGTGCTAAAGGTCAGACGTGGTGCTTCATAACATTCGAACGACACCTGTACTTAAAGGCAAGGTTCATTGCAGCTAACAACAACGACCCCAGGCTGAAATATGTGGTGCTTCGACTGGGCGGATTTCACCTACTTATGTGTTACTTAGGGTCAGTCTGTTACCTAATGGATGGGAGTGGATGGATGGATTTAGTTAACACCTGCTATTTGATTAATTCAATCGAAAAAATGATGACAGGACACGCTTATTACAGAGCAGTGTGAGCCCACATGTTGGCTAACACTGCACTGATGAATTTTGTAATGAAAACGATAACTCTCTCCCCAGACTTAGAATCAAATTTAGCTAAAGTGTTATATGATTTGGATATATCACTGATCTAGAATGATGTAGAAAAATCAGAAAGAAGTTCTTTAATCAACTGGAACATCTAAAAACACGTGGTCCTACCGCCAATCTCTGGCTCCAGTATATCGAATTGGTCAACCTTGTTAAACTATTTATTCTGGCTGAAACAGAATAGGAATTTGGGAGTTGCACCTGGAAACAGTCTGGAGAATGCTACCAAATTTTTATGCCTCATGACACTTCCGTTACTCAAAATGCGCTCACTTGTATCTCCAGGATAATATCCTGTATCATATTATGATAAACTCGAATTAACGATTGATTTTATTCTTTACATCTGAAGGTTGATTTACGGTGTGACGGATCGCTTACTTCTGTAACAATTTTTATATAATTTATATGCTACAAATGTACATTTTTCATGTATAACGTTTTTTTTAAGACTAACCGTTTCGGAAAGGAAATCAAAATGAAAGACCTGTCAAGCGAATTTCAAATATCACCGAGCACCTATTCCTTAGCAGCTGAAGTTCTGTGGCTGTACAGTAAACACAAGGAATTCGGCATCATTCCTGGATGGAGTGGATTCATGGAGCAAGCGACAAAGAACCTCCCCTTAGAAAAAACGTACATATACTGCTTGCTTTCCTTTCACCAACTCTCCTCCCTCTGATTATGACACAATCTTCACCGCGATGCTTGAATATATTGAGAAGTGTCGTGCTAAAGGTCAGACGTGGTGCTTCATAACATTCGAACGACACCTGTACTTAAAGGCAAGGTTCATTGCAGCTAACAACAACGACCCCAGGCTGAAATATGTGGTGCTTCGACTGGGCGGATTTCACCTACTTATGTGTTACTTAGGGTCAGTCTGTTACCTAATGGATGGGAGTGGATGGATGGATTTAGTTAACACCTGCTATTTGATTAATTCAATCGAAAAAATGATGACAGGACACGCTTATTACAGAGCAGTGTGAGCCCACATGTTGGCTAACACTGCACTGATGAATTTTGTAATGAAAACGATAACTCTCTCCCCAGACTTAGAATCAAATTTAGCTAAAGTGTTATATGATTTGGATATATCACTGATCTAGAATGATGTAGAAAAATCAGAAAGAAGTTCTTTAATCAACTGGAACATCTAAAAACACGTGGTCCTACCGCCAATCTCTGGCTCCAGTATATCGAATTGGTCAACCTTGTTAAACTATTTATTCTGGCTGAAACAGAATAGGAATTTGGGAGTTGCACCTGGAAACAGTCTGGAGAATGCTACCAAATTTTTATGCCTCATGACACTTCCGTTACTCAAAATGCGCTCACTTGTATCTCCAGGATAATATCCTGTATCATATTATGATAAACTCGAATTAACGATTGATTTTATTCTTTACATCTGAAGGTTGATTTACGGTGTGACGGATCGCTAAAAAAATTTGGTCTGGGATGTGGACTGATATTGTCACTGAGCAGTTTCTAATGAGGCGCCTGAAGGTGCAAGGAGGCCTGACTCATGGCCGTGGAGTACAAGAAAGTATTCAAACCAGATGGACCATGTCATTCACAGCTGGGCAGCATGTTTGTGAGCAAATAGAAAATAATTGTTTCATTTGAGACCTCCCATCAACATCATGGCCTATCAAGTGCAAGCTCTATTCGGGATAAGTATTTTGCCAAGATGTATGCGTGGTTGCAGGAACACTTTCCATTCCCGGAAAGCCCTAAATTATTTACTCTGAGTAGAGGAATTCTTGGTGATGAGAGGGTAAATTGTCATGAGGCGTGGGAGAAGGGCATGATGGGCATCGAAAGATGTGTTAAAAAACTTCAACTTTGGTGATTTTAAATTCCAAAGGAGTGACCGAGTACAACCTCTTGCCATAATATACAATTCGATCAAAGTAGGCAACAACATTCTCTCTGTTATTCCGACCCCACTGTTCAAGGTAAGTCAGTGTGTTTTGGCTGATTGGTAACCAAAGGGGTTACCAATCGAAAGTAGTTAGTAACCAGAGGGGTTACTATTAAGTTACAATGAGTATATTGATCACAATTAATAGTTTGCTTAAAGGTAAATTTACAATTGATGAAATAACTTACAAAGGAACTTTCTCACGATGAGTAGGTATAACGAGCGAGTTAGCGGGTGTGTTCGAAGTGTCCGAATCTTCGCATGGTGAAGTACCATCGTGCTCACGGGGTCGAGAGATGAAGTGTCGGCGAGACGGCGTGGTCGAGAAGCGACCAGTGGTCGCGTGGTCGTGACGGCGGCGGCGTGAAGTGACAGATGAAATACGGAAATGAAGTGACGACGTGTAGAGGTGTAGACTCCCTTAAATAGTGCTGTGCTGGGGGTAGCAAGTTCAATGTCCTCGATCTTTCTAGATTAATTTATTTGAAGTGTCATACCCAGTTGAGGAGTATTGTCACTTGTTTGACGTTGCGGGCGATGAACTCGGCCTAGCGATAAACAAATGTACTTGCCGTCGCTAGGCGCGCGCTCGAAAGAAATTTCGAGATGTGGTCTTCCACAGTGTCAACGAATTGTGATGAAGAACTCGATTTTTTCTTGCCGTACGATCTGGGTCCATACTCCTTCTCCCTATTTGAAAACGGTCTAAAAAAGGATTCAAATTTGCTCTATACCAGCGGTCGGGGAACCGGGGTAAATTACCCCAAATGGGGTAAAAATATTTTCTTTGGGGTAATAAGGAAATTTTTCTAATTCTCTATTTCATAAACGTGTTAGTATTTTTACAAACTTAATCAATTCAGGTGCTACTTACATCAAAAAGTCCCAATTTTGAAGTAATTGCATCAAACATGAAGCAACATCATTTCTCCAAAAACTGAAATGGAAACCGGAAAATCTGAATTTTTGTTTGATCCAATAAATAATGTTTATTTAAATATACATTGGTCGTCTTCTTTTCAATATGGGGGAAAGGGGTAATATCGACTTACGCAAAAATATTTTGGGGTAATGGTTAAAAAAGTTCCCCGACCGCTGCTCTATACAAAGCATTTGTACCCACACAAAAAAAAGTTCATCGGAAAGGTGCTGAATGGTGCTAATGGCGCGGAAAGAATGTAAAAAAATAGTATGTACAATAAAAACGACAGTTTGTTTATAATGGGTTTTTTTTTGTTTGTTTATAACGAGTAAATAATAAGAATATTTTAATAATAAATTTGAGATTGATTTTTTATAATCTTTACTAATTATATACATTTCTAAAATTTGGCGTCACACTTTAAGAATGTCGCAGCACGGTGGTTGAGAATCGCTAGGTGAATCTTCCAAAGAAAAACGTTATTTATGAGAAATGTACTGTTATACATACATATGACATAAATGGTATAATGTAATAAATTGTTACAACAGTTAAGTATCGCAGCAAGGGCGATTTCCACGAAAACGGCGATTTTCACTAGATATGGAAATATGGCCCCTTTGGGTAGACTCTAGCGACGAAACGGTTAGTCTCACAAAAAAAAAACTTTTTTCCAAGAAATATAGAAAATTTTATCTAGAACGATTTGTCGAAAAACGCTTAATTTTTACGATCTTCTTTTTCTTTCTCAGCCATCTCTCCACTGCTGGATGTAAGCCTCTTCTAATAGCTTCCACTCGTCTTTTTTCTGGGCTTTTCGAACCCATCCGCTTCCAGCGACAGGGACAATATCATCGGCCCACCTTTTCTGGGGCCGGCCTATTCCCCTTTTAATATCCCTATATGGATATGAATTTTTGCGATTTCATATCCCTATAGGGATATGAATTTTTGCGATATAGGCCGAAAACTGAAAAAAAGTGCCAATATTTCGTCAAAAAGTGACCAAAAAACAAAGTTCCGGGCAATTTTTTTGCCCGCAAACTTCAAATTCGTATTCAGCGACCCAAAAAACACGAAGGGTGAGAAAACATAAAGGGTGAAACTATAGCAAAATTTTCTTCTGAAAATCCTAATATGCCTAAATGTTTTAGGAATTTATTTTGTATATTTTCCGATCTGTTTATGTGCGTGACGTATTGTGGGTTCCATACAATAGACGCATATCCAATACAACTACGGACATAGCAGCAGTACATTAATTTTAAGTACTTACTTCTACTTACTTCCGATGGCCATACAACTCCGGGAGAGCTTTAGCCTCCTGAACAATAGCTTTCCAAACCTTCCTGTCAGCTGCAGTGGACTCCCAGTCATCACAAGCATTCAGCACGTTCAGATCTCGGGTAACATTGTCCATCAATCTCTGCCTTGGTCTTCCCAGGGGTCTCTTGCCCACAGGGTTATTTTGCAGAATACATTTTGTGGCTCTTTCTTCCCCTGATCTGACAACATGTCCAATCCAAGCTAATCTTCTGGACCTTAAGTATGAAATTTAATTGTTTAAATGCCTTGTCTATCATCTTCGTATCCACGAAAACTCCAAGGTCCCTAAGCTCATGCTTTCTAATAAGAATCTTTCCGTTAATTGAATACTCGTGAGAATTCGGGGTTTTGGAGCGCGTAAAGGTGATATTATTACATTTTTCTATATTGAGAAATAATTTATTATTTCAACAATATAATCACTGATACAACCTCTTAGGACCTGGATGTGGCTGGAATGCACTGTTGAGGATGTAGTGTTATATGTGTATTCCAAACTATAATTCATAATATGAATGTTTATTCAATAAGTATTGATTTTTTTACATTTTATTACTTTTATCTCTTTCTTAATCTGTAATTTAATCTCTAAGCACGTCTATGTTTTTTTCATTGTAACTTTTCTATGGTTTATATTGTGATTGCACATATAAATCAAATTTACTATCTATAAAACAAAAATATGCATGTGTGATGTGTAATTGTTTTTTCTCTTATAAATAAATAAATAAAATATATAGAAAGGCGATTAAAATCGGCTGTAATACGATTGTATCAATCCGGGTGCATATTTTTTTGAAAAATTTCATGTCTTAATATTTCATGTCCGCATAAACGAGGAAGTTAGACGAGAGGAAACAGCTTGACACGATCTGCCCTTCACAAGGATCAAGAACGTACAGACGGGACACGCGATCTCACGACAACGCGACCCATCAACCGTTTTACCCTAGGTAATTCTAGTATTTCTCGTTTAATTCTATGCAAGCAAAACATATTGGTTTAATGAACAATTGACTCACCCCAGCTCAGCAACTTGTTCTCCCAGCTCCACTAATTTTCATCTCTGTTTCTTATACTCTTCTTAGTCCTTACCTGTAAAATTCAAATACACGAGTACTTTGTTCGCCGATTAGTTGGCCAGATCGTCTAGTTTTCAGGACCCACATTGTGTTTTCGTGATCACCCTGGCTTGATTCCCGGTTTCCTGAACAACCCTAAATTTCCTGTTTCAACTCTTTCTATCAACGGTGTCCTATTCCGAATTACTGACGCCCTAAGTACAACACACTGCAATTATTCTAATCAATTTACCAGAAGAAACACAAATATATTTCACAAGCACGAAATTGAACATAGTAAAGAACATGTAAAACTTATTATAAATTAAGTCTAACATTTCAGGCTCATGTCTTATCGTATAAACATGCATAGCAATTAACAATCTTGAATCCAGAAGACTCATGATTATGAATAAACAACGATCAACAAAACAACTGAATACAACGACGCAGCCGTAATATTGATCACAATGAAACCGCTTAAACATTAATTCGACCTAAAATAGGATTAGTTCCGAAGAAAATGACTTTCGTCATCTGGTTCAGAATCCACTCCTCCATTCGACTGTACACCGATTATACTATCATTACTTTAAATTCTTCTGAATACATGATGTTTAACTTACAGGTATCTAATCAACTTCTAATGTGCCATTTCAACGCCGCGCTAACAGTCGTAAAATATCCCAGATAACAGTCGTTATATTTTCCCGATATTTGAAATCTATGCTACTCTATGTAGTCAGTACGTACGCAACTTGGGAAAACCAAGTAAATATATCACCAGAAGGGTGGAGACTTAGGCTCTCTGTCACTCGCCGCCTACATCCGTCCAGGGCGGCCCTACTTTCCCTGGCCCGACCCTGCCCTTCCGCATCTCGGAACAATAGCAAGGTTTTAGCAAGATATGTCGCAAACATATCAATTTACCTCGCGGTATTGTTAGTCTTTCCTTTGGGCGTCACAAAGGTGATCCGCAAAGTGTAAGACTCCTCACTGCTTACAATGGAAGCACTGGGCTTAGGACTACGATGAATGCGAAATGGATATTCGACTGATTTGCGAAACGTGAAATAACCATTTTACAAGATCTGAATTTGAAACAAATACAGATCTACTGTGGACTGTATGTGTAAAACGTAATAACAAGGATTCGGCAGCCTTCCGGGCACAGTCGGATAGATGGTCGATTCGGCCAAGAGGAACATGCACCCGAGGCACCCGAGTGGAAGGCCGACAACTGATGGTTAGGGAGGGAACTCTTGCATTGATTCATGTGATTTCCAATCACCTGGAGAGGGATGTTAGTGTAGCTGGTGGGGATATAATTAGTGTATTGTGTAATGAGGTTCCTTATCGGACGCGGACCAGTCCTTCCGGGTCTTGTCTAAGTCAAACTGTGATGTTTGTTTTGGTGTACGCTCCACACCGTGTAATGGGAGAAATGTTAGTAGAAGGGATACTGAACTCTGCCGGCTCCAAAGTGTTCGCCTGCGCATGGGACCCGTTAGCACAGCGCACACTCCGTCCTAAACATGCCCAGCGGAGGTCGGAGAGGATCTTTCACCCATTCAAGGCGATAGTTGCACCTGCCAGCACCCGACCTTCCTGCGAATTTGATTCGTGAGCGTCCAGTAGGCTGGTCCATGCCACAACATACCCCCTCTTTTCTTGAAAAGTGTTAACTGCTGAGGTTCGTTAACAAGCATACCATGAAAACGTTTGTTTTCTCTCGCTTTCTTAATATTTAACATGCTGCGTCATCTATTTGACATGATTATTTGACATCTATTTGTCAACGGGATTGGCATTGAGACGGGAACGCAATAAATTGAGTAACATAACGAAATTCCTGTCTGCCAACTAGTGATTCTAAAGATAACCTGGATATAAATAAACAGAGATATGAAATATAATCGCTGACAAATCATTCCCAAAAGACAACATACAATTTACGAATAAAATATAAAATATAACTCAGCTGGAGTATCTCCTGAAGGCTCGCCTTCTTTCTCAGTCAGGACACCACAACACTTAAGTTAAACACGAGAATAAATACCACGAGAATAGGAAGACAAATTATTATGAACCCGGATTGTACAAGTTAGTCCATATTAACCCCGATGCATAAAAGGTCGCGCGCCCCTGGTACACAAACTTCCCTAATGACGCAAAATCACAAATCCGTAGAGACCGTGGTTTCGTTCCACGCACGCTTCGAACGACCGACCCAAGACGACTTTCTCCTTGCTCCTTAACACACACACCAGCCCCCCCATAATATCCCCCGTAAGTACAAAAAAAATATAAACAAAAAACGTTCCTTTCAATCGAGATTTATGACAAACAAATGTGTCTCAGAATGCTTATTATAAAACTTGGACCCAGTAGGTAGATACCTATAAAAAACTATTCCATATGCATCGTCTCTAGAAAATAATAATTTGTATAATAATATTATGGAGAGCTCGATTCATCACAAGCTATACACATCATTTATATAAAAAACTAAATAGAATCGATCCCAAGTGAGAACCTTGCGGCACGCCCGAGAGACCTTCACGGAATTCCGACCTAAAATTATTGCAACGACGACAACCATCTCGTTTTATGTTTATTTTTAATTTAATTTAAGATCAATAAACAAGATTTTAAGGTTTTTCTTACATGAAAAACTAATAGCTACAAAGCGCCCTTGATGTGAGTTTTCACGAAAACGGCGCTATATAAATTATCCAACCATATAATATAATAGGTCCCCGTGCACACCATAACACTGCAATTTGAAGGGGGGCACCAACCTGTAGCCCAGAATCCTAGGGTGGGGCTGCGGCCACCCCCAACATTGGCTAGGCCTCCGATAGTCAATTCGTTCTGGACACTTCAACCAGTGCAGTTCGTTAAGAAGAGGCGTTATATGACATCGTTTATTTTCGCTGTAAATTAGCCTAGCCGCTTCATTAAACACCATCTGTAATCTATCGAGCTGATACTTGGGCAACCCAGCATATTATATACCGTTGCAGTAATCGCATAGCTTAAGAATGACTGGGCAAGGGCATAGTAGATAGTTTTGAGTTGATATATAAATGAATTTTGTATAATTAAATCATTACGTGATGTCCGGAGACGAAAACTATTGTAAGACGTACATTAAAATATGCGAATAATAAAACAAATATTGCGAATAAACAGGAGCACTTAATTGTTCAGGTGATGTTTGCCGACATTATTTGAAGATTGAAAAATATACATTTCAATTTGTTTAGTTGAACAATACGACAATGAATAAACATTAGTTTTGAGAGTCCAGAATTAGTATTTAAAGATCGCGAAACGCCAATTTCTCGAACAGTTCAGGAACTTTCATTGAGAGACAAGCAGCGCCGATATTGGAAGACTGGATATTTGAAACGCTGGCCTGAAGAGATCCGATTTTTCAAAATGAAGATCGGTATAATTTTTCTTGTGTTTCTGTGCGCCGTTGCGATCAACGTAAGCAATTTTTACATTATACTTTTATAATTATAACGAAAACTTAATTTGTGTGCCATATTCAAAATATTAGTAAAAATAAATTTTTTGTGTTACACGCTTAACTCCGTCGATAACTCGACCGGTTTCGGAGAGCACCTCTCCTTCGTCTGGAGTTCACTTACAAACTAACTGTGTTAAAATTAAAGTTATGTAGGATAGGTAGGCTGTACATTGTGGATAGGGTGGGGGTGGATAACTGAAGGGGTAGAGGAAGTGACTGGAGAGATGAAGGGGGTAACTAGAGGGGGTGGCGGTATATTATAATGGTCAGCTAATAGTGGAAATATATTTAAAATTGGGCTACCTGCGATATTTGTGTTATTGTTTATCAGATTACCTTTTTGGTTTATTGCTTTCCTTATCTCTAAGTTTTAAAAAATTTTTTGAATTAACCCTGACTTATTGGAATGCAAGATTTTAATACCTGTTCTATTGTCAAAACTATGTCCCTTTTCAATAATATGGTTAGCAAATTCACTAAAATTTGTATTTTTCAAACATCGCAGATGTTCCTTAACTCTAATATTAATACTTCTATCGGTCTTACCAATATAGAATGCATCACAAACCTCACATGTTAATTTATACACTCCTGCTTTTTCTAATGGTGGAGTTATATCTTTAGAATTAGATAAATGTCTTCTGATACTATTATTGGTGTAATAAGCCGGTTTGATATCGGAATCTGTCAAATCATTGATATACAACATACGCCGCCATTTCTCGTTGTTACTTCTTACCGAGTTATTACTAGAATATAAAAAGGTTGTTTGTAATTTAAGTTTAAGCTTTTTATTTAAAATGTTGTCTATTAATTTTGGAATGTACCCATTATTTACCGCAATGCTTTTTATTGTATCTAATTCTGATTTAAAATTTATATCAGACAGAGGGATAGTTGTGAGTCTATTAATCATGGAATGATAAGCAGCGTGTTTATGAGAGATCGGATGGTTAGAGGAATTATGAATTGTTATGTCTGTGTATGTGGGTTTTCTAAATATGTTAAATTCAATTTTATTATTACTAATCGAAAGTGAGAGGTCTAAGAAATTTAAGACGGAATCATTTTGAATTTCTAAGGTAAATTGAATGTTTTTATGAAAAGAATTTAGCAAGTTCAGAAAATTATGTAACTGGCGTACTGTACCCGTCCAAATGCAAAACACATCATCAACATAACGTCTCCACAGTAATACATATTTTAAAAGTACAGAACTGCTATTAAATATTTTACATTCTAAGTTGTCGATGAACATATCAGCTATCAATGGGCTAGTATGGGCCCCCATGGTAATCTGATAAACAATAACACAAATATAGCAGGTAGCCCAATTTTAAATATATTTCCACTATTAGCTGACCATTATAATATACCGCCACCCCCTCTAGTTACCCCCTTCATCTCTCCAGTCACTTCCTCTACCCCTTCAGTTATCTACCCCCACCCTATCCACAATGTACAGCCTACCTATCCTACATAACTATAATTTTAACACAGTTAGTTTGTAAGTGAACTCCAGACGAAGGAGAGGTGCTCTCCGAAACCGGTCGAGTTATCGACGGAGTTAAGCGTGTAACACAAAAAATTTATTTTTACTAAAATTTTTACATTATTTATTTTCATATATGTACTTACTATTTTTTGAAAAAATCACAGACAATACTTGAAAACATTTAAACGAGACATCAAAATTTGGATTAAACAAAAAGGGCAGAGATTATATTTCAAATAAATTAACCACCTAACTAACTAATTACCAATTAAAATTCAAACTAAGAAGGCATAATAGATAATGTTTCAGAAATGGAGCGCATGTCTGGTCGACAGGCGGAATCAAATCCATCTATGATATGGGTAAACATAGATGGTTTTGATTCAGTTTCCAGTTTTTTACCTAGTGAGGCAGTTTATGCAGTTTTAATAGTATATATAATATCTGGTATATAAAGTGAAAAAAAAAAAACGTAATTTAAATATAATAATATATTAAAATATGTATGTATGGAAAAAAGTGTAGGGATTTTTATAATATAAATATAAAAAAATAATTATAATTGTAGAATTCCAATTTGATTTTGTATAAGTTTATACCAGCTCTGGGGGGCATGTCCGGTTAAACGGTGGAGTCAAAACCCTCATAATTATTGTTTACCCGTATCATGGATATAATTATCTTATTGAGTTTGATAACATCTAAAGATTATAAAAATAATAATAATAAAAATATTTCAGTCTGTCCTCTGCGAAGACCCCATTGTGGACTTAACCAAATCGCTCCATTTGCTTAGGGACTCCAATCTTATCCAACACCATCCACAGCTTATTCCATCATCATCCAATTCTCAATTATCTGTCGCACGTTCAGGATCTGTTCTCTTGTTCCCCTTCCACTCACAAAGCCAGTTTGTTCTGGTGGTATATGCCAGTCAAGATAGTGTTTCAGCCTTTTGTTCAGAATGTGCAATAAAACTTTGCTGGCTTGTGATATAAGAACAATTATTCTATAGTTGTCACATTTAGCAGGTGATCCTTTTTTGTGCAGTGGAACAGAAATAGACTCCGTCCAATCCTTCGGCCAGATACCAGTTTTCCAGACCTGAATACATAAGTGCAATAGATGTATGCCTCTGTCACCCAAACATGAGAGGATTTCTGTGCCAATGCCGTCCTTGCCTGGAGCCTTGTTCCGTTTCAGATGTTGTAAAGCATTTTCAACTTCAGACAGAAGGATATCGAGCTCAATGTCCTTTACAGGTGGTTGTAAAACGATAGCATTGGAAACATCACTTACATAGAATAGCTGTGTTATTATTCGCGTTATTTTTTAGAAAACAGGTGATATTTTTGTGAATTAGCGATAAGTGGTGTTATTATTCGCGTTATTTTTTTGGGAAAAGGGGTGTTATTTTTTAGATAGTGTTATTATTATTATTGGATAGGAGTGGGACCTTTCGCCCCGTTTGATCTATTGTACACCTCTCTTCAAGGTTGTCATTTCGGTTTCAGGAATGAAGTCCCTTATTTTGCAAATTTAGATGCTCCCTACAACCTCGGGTTTTAGTATAAAAGCTCCCAGGAGTCTGTGTCTTGATTCCATTAGAGCTGGGCACTCACAGATCACATTTGAGACTGTTTCATCCTCTTGTTGACACTTTGTACAGTTTGTTTCATCTGTTTTTTTTTGTATTTAAGGGTATCAATGCTCGCAATGTGCCATGTAAAACGCATTCTTCGAATGTAGTAAAGAGTGGATCTTCACCATCCTCAAAGAACGCTAAAAGTCCCTCAAATTCAGCTGGTAGCTCTTATAAATCTAATAAATACTGTGGACGTGGATCAGGTAGCAACGAATATCGTCTTCGTGGATCAGGAAGCAAAGTAAGAGGGACGAAGAGCAAAGAATACCGCAAACGTGGATCAGGAAGCAAAGAATATCGTAGACGTGGATATGGAAGCAACGAATGCTATTGACCAGTAACATGTGAATAGAGAATCAGGAAGCAGCGAGAAGAAGAGAAAATCAGTCGAAAAAAAAGAAGTCAGCCTAAAAGAAGTGCAAATATTAATCGAATTTTTTTTTTATAATTATTAAATATCAAACATAATAATCTTCAGTGTATTCCATAAATCATATTTGTATTAAAATAAATCATTTAATAAAATCTTACATATATTTGGTGGCATTTCTTTAAACCCATTATTTATTGAACAATTTACATTCATCTATTTTAGGCTGGGCCGTCCATGTATGAAGAATTTTATTTATTAACATACGTATCTTAGCGAAAGTTGCGCATAAATATATATAGATTGTAGATGCATTTTTAATTTTCTGATTCAATAGTACTTAATAATACCTAGTTGCACGTAACACATGAGATCCAACTGTCGATAGCGATAGTATGTATGGTTGAAGAATAAGAACGAAACTACAATGTAGAGATTTATATTTAAATTGGTACCAGAAGAGGCTGACTTGGCTAATGAATCTGCTATTTCGTTCCTTACGATTCCCAGATGTCCTGGGATCCAGGCCAGAATTATGGTGATGTTTTTGGATTGAAGTGAGAAAAGTTTTTATTTAATTGAGCACATAAGTTGATCTTGAGAAGAGTAGTTTAATAAATAAAACACCAACCATTCATTTTCTTAATTCAATGTACCTACTTCATTAACTTAACTCACATATTCAAAGCTTGATCTCTTAAAAATTAAATGTACTCAATTACAAAAAAAACGATACATATATTTTATCTTAAATTATGCCAATTAAAAAAAATATCAATCTCTAAGAGCAGTGTACAATGTTTTTTGTCCGTCCGTCTTTAGCCAACACAAACAAACTGGATGGTTTACCCATGCCACGTTTAATTGTCTGTGTGAAAAGCATGGTGTGCCCAAATCTTAGACATAATCATACATCGTTTGGCCTTGTGACTTATCGATTGTTATTGAGAATGCCAATCTATTTGGAAATTGAACGCATTTTAATTCAATTACCACTTCTGTGGTAATCATTGGGATTCGTGACAGCAATACATTTTCGCCTCGGAATTTGCCATTCAAAATGCAATTATTCCATAGCCGATATCTACATAACAATTGTTTTGAGAATGTATCAGCGGATGGATCTTGAAGCATTTGAACGCGCATGTTTACTTTTAGCTGTACCTACTTTTTCAACATTACGCCACAGTGGCGATGATTCCAAGCAAGCATTGATCTCATCAGCGTACGTTGTCTGCAATCACCTGAAAGGATCAACAGAGAGCCGCCAAATAGTTCTTCGTTGTTTTTTATATCATTCAGTGTCCTGTTCAACGCCTCAAGCTTTTGTGTGCCATAGTGAATTCATCCCAGATGATAGTTCATCCCAGCTATTCTGCCTCCATCTAATAGAGTTGCTACAATGCCAGATGATGCAACAGTCAATGCGATGCCATTATTTGATCGTATTTCGACGAGAATTAGCGAAATGAGAAATATTTTGCCAGTTTCACCTGGTGCATCCAAAAAAAGAATCCACCTTTTCCTCCCAAAACTGCCTGCATAATGCGGTCGTAAATGATTCTTTGTTCATCAGTCAGTAGTGAGACATTTATTATTTATTTATTATTATTATTATTACACAAAAACAAATACAAACTAACTTATAACGCCCCACTAGGCAAATACCTGTTCTGGGACTGTTATTTTACACAGTTGAGTATCTTTATTCAGCTGTTATTTTCATATTTTACAAGTTATAAAAGAAGAGTAGGTAATCAAGAGTAAGAAAAAATGTAAAATGAATGATACAAAAACACAAAAAAAAAATGAACAATATATTGAAAAAAGCAAATAAACATAGTAGGTACAGAGAGAAAAGAAAACAAAAGTGAGTATAAATATAACATGTGCCTGGTCAGAGGTCACGGGCGGTTTACTATTCAGTTTACCGCATGGGCCATTAATCATGTTTGTTTTAACAATATCGTACAGTGGTTGATCAGTAGACGGATCTGGAATTTCCGCAGAAATTATACTATCGATTTCCTCACTGATCGATGAACAAACAAAAAAAAACTGTTTAGAGAGTGAGAGAAAGCTTATTGTGGGAGGGAGATAAGAGAACGCCATCTTTCTCGTCCCTACTCATTGCTGTTTGCTGGTTGAAAGGTGACGCCTGTATAACGATCGCACTTTCTGTTTTCACGGGGTTAAATACATAAAATGTCCCCACATATCTGAAAGAAAGATTTCAACCCTCGGCCTCTCATGGACTCCCACTTGGGTCTAGAGAAGAGAGAACCTTTGCCATCCCACCTCACGTTACAGATTATTATTCATCTTCCTTCACTATTCATGCTGCCTGGCTGTGGAATAATTTAGCATTTGATATTAGAACTGCCACCTCACTTCCAATTTTAAAATCTCGTCTTAAATGCTAACTCTTCCTCTCAATTTCACTTTCCATCCCCTTTGTTCGCTCCTCATCCTCTCCCTTCCCTTTCTGATTTTTCTCTCCTTTCTGAATTTGTGTAATTTCTCACTTTTTGTTTTGCTGTCATATACTGGTTATGGTATTGTGTTATTATGTATATGCCGAAACTATGTTATGTACTTTTGATCTCAGATGGTTGACTGCAAGAAATTGCCGCCAGGCAATAAGTCCGCCATTTGTACTATGTACTTTTATGTATGTAGAAAAAATTGTTATATAAATAAATAAAAAAAAATATTGTACGACAATGATTAATCAATTGCGATCTTGCAACCCTATTAAGCATCTGTGGATAAAAGTAAAAATAGTAATATCATGATTAAAAAATAGGAGTTAGTGGTAAAAGGGTGTAAATTTAGGATTATGAGTATTTTTTAATGTCAATTCATAAAAAAAAATTTAATTTTTTTTTGTAAAAAAACTAAAAAAAAAATCTGGAGAGGGCCACCCTTATCACAGAGGGGTAAAATAGCCTACAACATATTCTCAGACCTAGCAAATAAACGCAAAAAAAATCATAAAAATCAAAATTACAAATTACTTTAAGTTTATTGTATTAGTTTGTTCTGATGTAATACAGTTTATTGTATTAGTTTGTTCTGATGAGGGAGCGGGTCAGCTCCGCAACTAGTTAACTATATCTAAATACTCACTAGTGGTGTAAACAAAGTAATTTGTAATTTAAATTAATTAGTTAAAATGTGCCACAAAAGTATAGCTACGACGTATAAAGATATCATAAAAATCGGTCAAGCTGTTTCGGAAGAGGTTCGATAACAAACACTGTGACACGAGATTTTTATATATTAGATTTATTATATTGCTATTCTTCAATAGAGGACCATATTTATATATTTAATTTGGAATTTATTTGACTCTGATTTCGATATTATTTCAAATTTAATTAAAAAAGAAATGGATTGCTACATTTGTAACATCGATGAAAAATGGAAGACCGCGTTGATCTCACCTGTTTACAAATCCGGTAATGTACACGAAGTTACCAATTTCAGGCCTATTTCTAAATAACCTATACCTACTTAGCAATTCATAATAGAAATTCATTGGAATTCGCCTCAGTCATTTGGAACCATAAATACCATGTACATTGCAATAATATAGAAAGAATACAAAATAAATTCATCTACAGCAGTCTTTCTCAAAGTGGGCGATAACGCCCCCTTGTGGGCATTGGAGGCCTAGAGGGGGGGCGTTAAGGAGCCCAGAAAAAAATATTGTTTCTTATAATTTGATTAAAATATATTATATTATAAATTTGCGTTTTAATTTCTCTAATATAGCACACTGTAACTTAATTATTTAAAGTAAAGAAATTATGGTTTTTAAGTTTTAGGAGTGTATAAAAAATTGGGGGCGCTGAAAAATAATTGATTTTCAAAGGGGGTGGTAAAAGAAATAAGTTTGATAATCTCTGATCTACAGATGGACCAGAAAATACAATGACTATGCTATGTGTAACATCCAATGTCTGTCAGTACGACGAACCATTAATGATTTACTTTTCCTGTATAATATACTAAATAATAATATTGACTGTCCAGACCTTGTTTCATATATAAATTTGCATGTACCGACTCGACGTACGAGACACACGCCACTTTTCCATAATTATTGCTATAGAACTAACTCATCTCCAAACTCACCAATTAACAGAATCCTCACCACTTACAATAAGCATCAAAGTACCCTTCAACTAGATATTTTTCATAACTCGCCAAACCAATACAAAAACTTACTGTTCAATTTAAAATCAGCATAGTAAGACACATTTTACACATAATTTTACACACCTCATTACACATTCACATCCCAGTATGTTATTAATTATATGAATTGATTTGCCACAAGTAATTGACACTAGGTAGGGATAGTTTAAGAATTATATATTAAGCCTACTCATTGTAATTTTTTACCTAGTGTTGTTTGTGTGCAATTTAATTATGTAAATAAAATAAAAAAAAATAAAATAAAAAATACACATTACATGATGAACACATAGTTAAGAAATCTTTGTGTCGGGATTTGGGATTATTCTTGGACAGCAAATTAAATTACAGACAACATATAAATAAAATTGCAACAGCAGGTTATAAAAAAATTGGTTTTATTTTTAGGATAAGTAAAGATTTCAAAAATCCACAAACATTTAAAATATTATTTAATTCACTAGTCAGAAGTACACTGGAGTTTGGCTGTTATTTGGAACCCGCAATATCGAGTGCACATTAATAATCCAACTGTCGATTTGTTCAGGAGAACTTTGTTCTCTTAACATATCGACAATGTATCAAGCCAGAATACGCGAGAATTGTATGGAGAGGTCTACTTTTTTCACGGCATTTCCAACTTTGAAGTCAAAAAACACCAACTTAGAGGCTTCGCAGCATATATGTTCCATACACGGATTTACTCAGAAATCGGAGTAGAACATTTCGTGTGTCTGTGTGTGTGTGTGTGTGTGTGTGTGTGTGTGTGTGTGTGTGTGTGTGTGTGTGTGTGTGTGTGTGTGTGTGTGTGTCTGTGTGTGTGTCCGTCCCCCCCTTATAACTTTTGATCCGCTCAATTTACAGAGGCTAAAATTTCAGAATATATAAAAAGTTACAGGCCTACAAAACTTTTATACTCGGAATTTTGAATTTTTGTTTCAGTCAGGGGTTATCAACTTTTGAATTTTTATTTTATTTTTCCATATATCTCAGAAACCATAAACGCTAGAACGCTGAAAATTGGTACAAACATAGACAAATACAAAATCTCAAATTTGTTTTTTCAAAAAAATTCCAGGGTTTCTGAAACATTTTTTTTTAAGAAAAGTATTTTTTTTATGATAAATTTATGAGTATAACTGCCTATATTTCCATTTTTTTTAAAATATCGAAAAAAGCCGAAACACCCCAACTAGATAATTTAATTTTATATAAAAAATATTAACATTGTAGCAGTACATCTCAAATTTTTTTTAACAATTTTTATAAAAATTGAATTTAGTGACGACATCGCTTCATACAATTTGTATGGTAGTCACCTATACACAATATCAAAGAAGACTTAATAGTTTGATACTTCATCTCTAAACATACAATATACATATACCATCATGCTGTTTTCATATTCCGGGTAGGAAAAAAAGACTGACCTCCATACTATCCTATCTTGACAAACATACCAACATGTGTTAAAATTTTCAATAATTTGGATTTATGGGTTTATAGTTTGATTCTTATTCTTCAACTATACATACTATCGCTATCGACAGTTGGATCTCATGTGTTACATGCAACTAGTATAGAAAAAATACAGCGTAAATATTTGAAGAGATTGGCATATCGAAGTATTGTTGCACCTATTCCACCGTCACTAGAATCAAGACGTAAATGCCAAGATATACAATTTCTTTACAACATATTGAACAATATTATTGACTGCCCGGAACTTTTATCGATGACTTTAACGTACCATTAAGACGCTCCAGACATACAACTCTCTTCCGACCTAAATTATACAAAACTATTGCCGCGAAAAACTCAACTATAAACAGAATTATAAACACATACATAAAATATGAGAAGTCCCTTGACATAGACCTATTCTAAAATTAAAAACAGGAATTTTATAAGATTATCACTCACGCACAACACGCATGCACAAACGCTTAGGTATACACTTACACACACACACACCTTCAAACATACACACCCTCACACACACATATGATTTTGTATCTTGAATATATGACTGTATTTTGAAATAAATTATGATAGTAGGTATTGTAAGCTAATAATTGATGTATGGAGATGATAATTGTTATATTTGATATTTTTATACATAGGTATATGCTATTCTTTGTACATTGTTAGCTTCAATTTGCAAAAATAAAAAAAAAAAAATAATAAGTGGAGGTTCCACAATTTCCCCTTGGAGGGAGTTAATATGAGAACATTTCATAGCTCCCAGGATGATTCTTAATGACTTAGATTGGATTACATCAAATTTTTTGAACACTTGTTTTAGCAAAGGGTCAAAGAGAATTGATTCGTAATCCAAATGACTACGTATCAGTTCATTGAATATAAGTCTTAGAGTTGAAGGATGAGCACCCCACTGCTCTCATAATGTTAAATCCTATTTCACATTTGGTAGTGATCTTTTGAATATAAGGAAGCCAGGAAAGTTTACGATCAAAAACAACGCCAAGGAATTTATGTTGGGAAGTAATTTCAATAGGATAATTGTCATATTTAATCGATAGTGCAGGAATATTCCGTTTTCTTTGTCGGCCTTCGTGGCTCAGTTGGTTAGGTATCTGACACAGTTTTTAAAAAAAAAATGTGTTTTCAGTCTGGATCTGTGAGACGATAAATATCGTAAGTCTCCAGAATGTGGCAACTTGTTATTGGGTGCGTGTTAAATAATTATTTAATATAGCACCTGTTAGTTGACCGAGAAGCTACATAAAAAAAAAAGATCGTTGCCCTGCTTTTGGAAGATGATAATTTGAATCCATTATTAGAAAACCAACATTTTAAGTTATCAAGAGCGTTGGAAGTGTGTTGTGAAGCTATAAGGATATTTTTATGCATCATATAAATTATTATATCATCTGCAAAATAAAGCCTATTTACGTACATTGGAAGGAATTGAAGAGTCTGTGTCGAAAATGTTTTGTTATTTGTTTTGATGCTTTTTTATGCTATTTGTATTAATTGTTTTTTTTTGTTTTGATGCTTTTTGTTTTGGTGCGCGGCCTGGTGAGAGGAGTGGGGTGCTCAGCTGAGTTGCCACGGGAAACGCCACAACACTATAAAATACTGTTCCATTTATTGTATAAATTATAAAAAATATTAGTAATCCTCAAGCCCCACAGCTATACGGTCTTCCCGAACTACACAAAAACAATATACCTATCCGACCAGTAGTATCATATTTCACAGCTCCGAACTACCACATGTGCAAAGAACTTAACCAAATCCTAACCACTAACGAAATATTCACACCTAAATACACCAGCAAAAATAACAGACTTCGCAGAAAAAATGAAAAACTTACACGTCCCACACAACGCTAAACTAATCTCATTCGAGTTCACTAGTATCATTAGCCTCATAGTCTCATTCTTGAGTTCTGTGTCTATCTTGTTGCAGTGCGAGCTTCTGACCCAAGCCGGGTGTTAAATTTCGTATGATTATCTATGGTTTTATAACATTCGATTTTGTCTATACTTTTTTGTTGTATTCAGTTTTTAAAAATTAGAACTGTCATTTTGGCCTCTCTGTAATTTTATATTGTTACGAGATCTTTTGTAAAGGCATCGAGTCTAGAGTTAATGTATGATACAGTGAGATCCTCAGCTGAGTCAGCGGATACACTTTGAGCTGTCAACGATGAGACGGATGAAGCTCTCAATCTAGTAGCCGGGTTGATGATAGATTAGAGTAACTGAAGTTACTCCCGTCCCTTCAGTTACTCCCGTCCCTTCAGTTACTCCCGTCCCTTCAGTTACTCCCGTCCCTTCAGTTACTCCCGTCCCTTCAGTTACTCCCGTCCCTTCAGTTACTCCCGTCCCTTCAGTTACTCCCGTCCCTTCAGTTACTCCCGTCCCTTCAGTTACTCCCGTCCCTTCAGTTACTCCCGTCCCTTCAGTTACTCCCGTCCCTTCAGTTACTCCCGTCCCTTCAGTTACTCCCGTCCCTTCAGTTACTCCCGTCCCTTCAGTTACTCCCGTCCCTTCAGTTACTCCCGTCCCTTCATTACCTCCCGTCCCTTCATTACCTCCCGTCCCTTCATTACCTCCCGTCCCTTCAGTAGGTCCCGGTCATACGCTCGACAATTCATCAAAGTTTCATTGAAATTGATTGAACGGTTCCAAGGATAGTCCACCTTCATCGGTAAAATGACCTGATACCCGATGAAGAAGAAGAAGAAGAATTTTTTTTAATCCAGAAACCATCCCGGGCATACACTCGACAATTCATCAAAGTTTCATTGAAATTGAATGAACGGTTCCCAGGATAGTCCACCTTCATAGGTAAAATGACCTGATACCCGATGAAGCAGAAGAAGAAGAAAAATTTTTTAATCCAGAAACTATCCCGGTCATACGCTCGACAATTCACCAAAGTTTCATTGCAATCGGATGAACGGTTCTCAGGTTAGTCCACCTTCATATGTAAAATGACCTGATACCCGATGAAGAAGAAGAAAAAGAAAATATTTTAAATTTAGAAATCATCCCGGGCACACGATCGACAATTCACCAAAGTTTAATTGCAATCGGATGAACGGTTCCCAGGATAGTCCACCTTCATAGGTAAAATGACCTAAAACTCGATGAAGAAGAAGAAGAAGTTAAAATTTTTTGATCCAGAAACCATCCCGGGCATACTCTCGACAACTCACCAAAGTTTCATCGAAATCGGATGAACGGTTTAGGAGCGCATTCAACACATACATGATACATACATAGATACAAACATTCAAATTTATAATATAGATTCAGTTGTTTTGAAAAAATGGTTGTATGAAAATTAATAAAAAAGGTGTCCGACACGCCATTCTGTGTTTCCTTTGCAAATCCAACAAAATTCAGCTATAAAATTATTCATTTGGTCCATCGTGCCGTGATATAGTTGTGATTTGCGAGGCGTGTCGGAGTGTGTTACATCTTTTTGTGATTTTTTTACATTGGTGCACGCGTGCCCACATTTTTGTGTAGCTTCTCGTACACAAGTTTTGTGTTAATTTTAACTGATATTATAAAGTTAATATCGGTTTTGGTCAGATAAAATATTTATCATGGCCGATGAGAAAAAACTACTAAATGTCAGACGCTACATCAAAGGACGTCTGACATATATGGAGAAGCAACAGGACGAATCTCAGGATAGTGTTGACCTGCAACTCACACTCGAGCGTCTGCAAGACTTATTCAAAAAAATTACAAGAAGTAAATATTGATCTCGAAGAGGACGAGACTCAGATCCCCGAGGGTTTACAATTAGAGCGAAGATGCGAGCTCCTGATGAGAAGCTTAAGACACAGAATGGTTGATACAAAACCAATAAAAGCTAATATGGACGGACACTGCATGCTTCCAAAGATAAAACTACCCACCTTCGGCGGGACTTACAGTGAATGGCAGCAGTTCAAAGACTTATTCTTATCAATGGTACATTCAAATACCAAATTGAACGACGTCGAGAAATTTTACTACCTGAAATCGTGTCTGCGCGGGGAAGCTGCGTCGGTTATATCGTCCCTTGAAGTGACTGAAAATAACTACAGTGCTGCGTGGGCTGCTTTAGTCAAGAGATTTGACAACAAAACTTTAATCGCACATCATTTTTTGCAAAAGATTATTGGTTTAGAAAAAGTTTCAAAAACATACAGTTTAAGACGTCTTTTATCAGAATTTAACCTCAACTACAACGCACTGGTGTCGCTTAATGTTGGCAATATGGCAGATCTTTTATTAATTCATATATTGTCTACCAGGTTAGATTTTCTCTCTTTTAGGGATTTCGAATTTCAAAGAATGACAACAGACTTCCCCACTCTGGAGGAATTCACAAACTTTATAACACAGAGATGTCAGGCACTAGAAGTGATTTCTTTGGATGATCACAAATCTCTAAATTTAAATAAAAGCACCGCAAATCTGTCCGTGAACTCTGGTAAGACTAATAGTGTGTCGTTTAAAGGTAAGCAATGTTTATTTTGCAACAAAGAAAATCATTCAATCTCCAATTGTTTTAAATTCAAAAAATGTAATCCTGATGAAAGACGTAGGTCTGTTGAAAGGTTGAAATTATGTTTTTTGTGTTTGTCCTCAAATCACAGGGCAGCTAAATGCAAAAAGAGTGATTTAACATGCAGTATTTGTCATCAAAGACACAATTTATTATTACACTTAAATGTTTCAAATCAGTCTGTAGTTAATGTTAATAATAACGTGACCGAAGACTCTGTAAGTCCAGTGCCTTCAGTCTCGTTGTCTGTTAAAAACAGAAATAACGTTTTATGTCACATATCATTGCTACCTACTGCTCTAGGATATGTGCTTGACGGAGCAGGAAAAAACCATCAGTGTAGGATACTGATGGATATCGGAAGTCAAAAAAATTATGTAACATCTGAATTTGTCAATCGACTGGAAGGTTGTAAGTTTAGTCCTGTCCATTTTTCGGTTGAGGGGGTTGGAGGCCACGCTACTCCTGTTTCCCATACAATTAATTTCACCATTATGTCTAGAAATTCTGATTTTCAGCTGAACTCAGAGTTTGGAGTGTTGGATACAATAACAGATTGTCTTCCCACTAATAATTTCTCTAAGAGGTTAGTAAGATGGCCATCTTATGTCAAATTGGCAGATCCCAACTTTAATGTTTCGAGTAAAGTTGATATAATTTTGGGTGCCAATGAATTTTTCATTTGTCTGAAGTCAGGCAAAATTGAGTTGGGTCCTGGGTTGCCAGGTCTGATAAACACAGAGTTTGGTTGGGTGATGTGTGGAGATTTATCCTTGTCCGATCGACTTTCATCTTCCTTAAAAAAGTCTGTCTGCAATTTAGCAGTGTTACACTCCGACATCGCACGCTTTTGGGAATTAGAAAACATTACCAATAAAAAAATATTGTCATTACAGGCTAAGGAATGTGAGCAGTCATATATCAAGTCTGTCACAAGAGATTCATCTGGCAGATACCAAGTTGATCTTCCAGTAAGAAAGGAGTTGCTTTCACAGTTAGGTGACTCTTATAACATGGCTTATCGTCGTTTTATATCGTTGGAAAAGAGGTTGGTAGTAGACGTTAATTTTTACAAGGCTTATAGTTCATTCATTCGTGAGTTTGTTGAACTAGGTCACGCCCATTGGGTAGAAGGTTTGCCCCACCAAAGCAATAATTCTATTGAATATTATATGCCTCACCATGCCGTAATGAAGGAACACTCTACGACAACCAAGCTGAGGGTAGTTTTCGATGCATCAGCGGCTACATCCTCAGGTTTAAGCCTTAATGATGTTCTTATGGTTGGCCCGTCTCTGCAGCCAAACTTATTCACGGTTTTATTGAGATTTCGCATGCATGCACATGCATTTGTGTGCGACATCACTAAAATGTATAGACAGGTAGGTATAAAAGATGAATATCAGACATTGCAGCGTATTTTGTGGAGAGATAATCCTCAGCATACAATTCGGTGTTTGCAACTGTCACGCGTGATTTATGGCACTGCTTCAGCCAATTTCTTGGCTACTAGAACATTACTTAAATTGGTTGAAGACGAAGGAAACGCCTTTCCTTTAGGATCTCAAATTCTAAGCGAAAATGCCTATGTAGATGATATCTTAGCGAGTTTTGATGATGAAGGTATCATGATTGATAGTGTTAATCAGCTGCAAAATTTGCTAATTCTAGGTAAGTTCGAATTACATAAATGGTATTCAAATAGTCCTATTGTATTGAATAACATCCCCGTTGACAAGCGGGAAAAGTGTACGTTTTCCTTTCATGATTTAGAGGGATCTGCTGTTAAAACATTGGGTTTGAAGTGGGAGCCTGTCTCAGATGAATTTCAAGTTGTCTTGCCTGATAATTTATTGAGCAAGAGTCCTACTAAAAGAAATGTTCTCTCAGATATTGCTAGAATTTTTGATCCTCTTGGTTTCTTGTCTCCTGTTACAATATTTGCCAAGTTAATAATGCAACAAATATGGAAGGAGAATATTAATTGGGATGACAGGATTCCTGATTCCATATTGTGTGTCTGGCAGTCATTTTGTGAAAAATTGAACTGTTTAAATTTCATTTCAGTTCCTCGTCTGATTTTTCCTAAAGATCTGGTGAAAATTGAGCTTCATGGGTTTGCAGACAGCTCTACGAAGGCTTACGGAGGAGTATTATATGCACGTTGTCAAACATTATCTAATCGTTCTACATTCCACTTGATTTGTGCAAGATGGCGTGTTGCTCCTTTGAAACCAGTCACGCTTCCTCGTTTGGAATTATTGGCTACTCTCCTCGTCGCTAGATTAATGGAAAACGTTAGTAAGGTATTGAATGTTGATATAAATAATTGCTTTTATTGGACAGATTCCATGATTACATTGTGTTGGATCAAAGGGGATCCTTCCAAATGGACCACCTTCGTTGCTAATAGAGTAGTAGAAATACAGGATATTTCCCCCATAGGCAATTGGAATCATGTCAAATCTCAGGAGAATCCAGCGGACGTTATGTCGAGAGGTTTGATGCCACAGGTTTTGGCTGAAAGCAAATTATGGTTTGGTGGACCCTCTTGGTTATCGTCGAAGGATACTCATTGGAATGTTCCATTGGAAATCAATGGACTATCAGTTCCAGAGAAGAGATGTAAAACTCTTAGTCTTGTTGAGAAACAAAATGATACATATTTTACAGATTTATTCGAAAAATTCTCATCATGTAATAAAATATTGAGAGTCGTAGCCTATATGTTGCGTTTCATAAACAATTTAAAGTACAAGTCCAGACAGATCGGAGCTCTTAAATCCACTGAATTGAAATCAGCATTAGTATGCATAATTAAATGCACACAAGGTAGGTATTTCAGCAGAGAAATGGATATGTTGTCAAATGATAATAAGATAGTCGATACAAACAAGTATTCATATAAGCAGATGAAATTTCTCAATTTATTTTTAGATTCGCAGGGTTGTATAAGAGTAGGTGGTCGTATACGCTTTTCTGAAGCACCATACAGTCAGAAATTTCCTCTATTACTGCCCTCTCATTGTCATATTACAGATTTGTTGATTGTGTATGAACATCAAAGGTTATTGCATGCTGGTACACAGACAACACTCTCAGCGTTGCGCCAATATGTGTTGCCAATAAATGGTAGGAGTAGAGTTCGTCATTTAATATATAAATGTGTGAAGTGTTTCAGGTATAAGGGAGCAGTAACCACACAGTTAATGGCTGACTTGCCCAAGTATAGAGTGACACCATGTAGGCCATTTTTGATTACAGGTGTTGATTTCACAGGTGCGATAAATATTAAAGTATCAAGATTGAGGAAAGCCCTCATCGTCAAGGCATATGTTTGCCTTTTTGTTTGTATGAATACAAAGGCTATTCATGTAGAATTAGTTACGGACATGACAACCAATGAATTTTTAAACGCTTTGCGACGATTTATAGGTCGCAGAGGAAGACCATTGCAAATATTCAGCGACAACGGTACAACCTTTCATGGTGCGAAACATGAATTAAATAAGCTTTATTTGATGTTTCAAAATGATTTTAATAATATTTCTGATTTTATATCTAGTGAAGGTATAGAGTGGAACTTTATTGTTCCATTAAGTCCACATTGGGGAGGACTTTGGGAGGTGAGCATAAAACTTCTGAAACATCATCTAAAACGAGTTCTCGGAACTCAAGTATTGTCATATGAGCACTTGAATACTTTGTTGATTCAAATCGAAGCCATCGTTAATAGTCGTCCTATTGTAAGCATTAAAGATGATGTTACGGATGATTCATGTCTCACTCCAGCCCATTTCTTCATAGGACAAGGTCTTACAACTCTTCCAGAAGGCGATTTATCGAATCTTCCTAATTGTAAGTGATCTTTGTATCAACAGATTACTAAAATGAGAAATCTATTCTGGAAGAGGTGGAAGACTGATTATCTTAATTCATTACAAGTGAGATATAAATGGTTTAAAGAAAGGCCTGATTTAATGTTGAACTCAATTGTTTTGTTAAAGGAGGAATCACCACCTCATTCATCGCCTTTGGGCAGAATTGTTGAACTATTTCCTGGTAAGGATGGTCATGTAAGAGCTGTTTCTGTCAAGACAAAGACAGGCATTTATGTAAGATCCATTACAAAGGTTATTCCGTTGCCTATCGATTGAGTTTAGCATTGAATCATTGATCTTTTCTGATTTGTTATTATAAGAATGTATTTTTTTTTGTATTTATACTTATGAATATGTATATGGTTATGTACCTCCCATGAAGATATCATGCAAATTTATTAGTTAAGTAATATATGTAATATGTAGATGTAACGTGCAACTCATCTAATAATGTAAATTATTTTCAGTTATGTTACTTAAGATTTGAACATGTTAATATGTCTTTTTAATTTGCAATTTGTAATGTTTTTGATTTAACAGATCATTTGTAATTATAAAAACCTAGTCAAGGTTACTTGCTAATATAATGTATTAATGTTATGTGCGAATATTATTGTTATATCATACAAATGTTATATTATAGTTTTAACGGTTTGTTTAAGATGTATATCATACAATTCAATTTTATTCGGTGAATGTGTATTATTCAATTTTAAATAAAATTGTTATATGTAGTTTTTTTCAATGAGAGTATTTATCTTTTAGTGTTATCAATTGTGTTTAATTAAATATTCTTGTTTGAAACAATCATTCACATTTACAACTGTTGAGTACAAAACTATAAATATTAAGGCATTCTTTTAGTCAACATTATATTTTAAATATCAATTTTAAAGCCAGAATAATCCTTAATTTATTAATACTTGAAAAGGAATATTTATAAACTTATTATTCTATTTGTATTTATCATAAGTTTGCATTAATATAATTGTTTTTTTGTATTGAAATTCAATAAAACAACCAGATGTCACCAGAGACATCTACAGACAACCTCTGTAAGTTTTTACCCTACTTGAATTTTTCGTTACTAGACAAGGTTTCAAACCATACCTAATTATGTCAACTAATAAGTTTCTGTCTCTGTATAGAAATCTTTGAAATACATTTTTTTGTATTTCAAATCTTTGAATTATTTGTACTCTTTGAATTATAATGTCTTATGTCTTTTTTAGTATGTGTATGATTTATTTTAATAGGAAAAGGTACTGAGTCCACTCACGACTAGTTAATGATTCATTTTTCTGTGCAATTGTTTTATTAGGAGTAAATTATGTAAAAAAAAAAAACATGTCGGTATTTAATATTATTTGTGTATTTCTTGTAGGATAGATAGAATTCTAATGCATTCAAGAAGTTATAAATCTGCTTCATGTAACAAATGTTGTTCATTTAATTTTTGAATTGTATAACTTTAATAGAGATTCCTATGTTGACATTATTATGTCAACGGGCGGGTGTATGTTAAATTTCGTATGATTATCTATGGTTTTATAACATTCGATTTTGTCTATACTTTTTTGTTGTATTCAGTTTTTAAAAATTAGAACTGTCATTTCGGCCTCTCTGTAATTTTATATTGTTATTCAGTTGTTTTGAAAAAATGGTTGTATGAAAATTAATAAAAAAGGTGTCCGACACGCCATTCTGTGTTTCCTTTGCAAATCCAACAAAATCCAGCTATAAAATTATTCACCGGGGAGCAGTATTCAGCAGTGCTGTACACTAGAGCCATAGCTTATGTTTTCAGCGTCTGCGCTGCACAACCCCACGACGTTCCGGCTAGTTTTGAAATTTTATTATTCCGGGATTTTATTTTATTTCGTACAGATTCGAGGTGGTGTTTGTAAGTTAAGGACCTGTCCAGCTTTACTCCAAGATATCGTGGGCAGGCTTCATTTGGGATTCTTTCGCCTTTAAGGGACACATTTAGTGTCCTATTCGCCTGCTGGTTGTTAAGATGGAGGGCCATAGCTGTGGTCTTTCTGGGATTCAGTCTCAGATGCCAACGCTCAAAGTAGTCGTCAAGAGTTATCAGGTCCTCGTTCAGGGTGGCTTCCGTCTCCTCAAATGTGTTTGCCTGCATCACTATCGCCATGTCATCCGCGTATGTGATTTTTATTGCTTTCGTTTCTGGGACGTCTGCTGTGTATAGGTTGAACAGTATTGGGGAGAGCACTGAGCCGTGTGGAAGTCCATTTTGCAGGATCTTTTGTTTGCTAATATTTCCATTCAAATGCACCGTGATTATCCTGTTGGTCAGATTCACCGTGATTCTCCTGTGAAGCCCGCCTTTTCCGATGGTAGGTGTTTCTCTATTATGGGTCTGAGTCTTCCCGTCAAAACTCTCTCGAAGAGCTTAAAGATTACAGATAGAAGATATATTGGTCTGTATCTTTTCGGGTTTTGCGCCGGTTTTCCTGCTTTGAGCACTGCTTAGCCTCCAGCCATGCCTTTGGGAGCCTTCCTGTAGTCATGACCAGTGAAAAGAATGTCACAAGCCAAGTTATCGCTCTCTTGCCAAGGAAAATAATAAATTCAGGAAGGATGTCGTCCGCACCAGCAGCTTTTCCTCTCTTCAGATGCTTCATAGCGTGGTTTATCTCTCCCTCCTTGAGCCCCCCAGCCATTGGGTGGTCCTCGGTGCAGTCGCCGAGCTCTACCCTCAGTATGTTTCCCACCTCTATTTTTTGTTCCTTTGATGGTTTGATGTTGGATGTTGTAAATATGGTATTCGCTATCCAGTTTACGTCGATTGTTTCTTCTCTTTTTCCCGGGGGAGAGGCTCCTAGCTTGCGAAGCAGCGACCAGCTCTTTCGGCTCGAGTGAGTGTAGCTCATCTTTTCCATAGTTTCACTCTATCGAGCTGATACTTTGGCAATCCATCATAGATGCCATTACAGTAATCTAGTCGAGACACAACGAATGCATTTAAAATAGTCCACTAAATCAAATATAAATTTTATCAAGCTTTACTTAAAAGAATGTAGGTATTTACTGAATACATTCTTAGCGGGTATAATGTTTCATTTTTAGTAATTTTGTTTTTATAGCAACACTCATTTTTATATCAAATCATTGTTTTTGTTGTAGGTATACTTTATTCACAATCATAAATATGTACGACATAACAATTGGATGGTTGTGGGTGGAACTCAACGTGCAACCACTTCCACGTGGAGAGTTCTGGGTCGTTTTGTTCTAGTAAAACGAGCAAAGAGTTGCACAGTATATTAATACTTTTTATTAATATAGCAAGATAATACAAGGCAAGATTGAGGGTCGTCGTGGAGTAGGGAGAAGGCAGATGTCTTGGCTGCGCAATATCCGGCAGTGGACTGGAATAACGCAGGTAGGAGAGCTAGTCCGAATGGCGCAGGACAGAGAGGCATTCTCCAGAGTGATCGCCAACGTCGGGGGGACCTGATACGGTACGCAGAGAAGAAGAAGATTAATATAGCAGCCCGACTGTGGAACAATCTTCCGAATTCTGTGTTTCCACCTTCGTACAACCCGGGTCTTTTTAAAATCCAAATTAATAAACTCTTTTCTAGATTGCAAACCCCTCCCAACGCTACGTAGTGCGCTTCTTCGGAAGAGTAAAATGGACCCAAATCCTAATAGCTGGCGTCCCCTACGTGGACATGTTAAAAAAAAGTGAAAAGTGAAAATTTAGTAAAAAAAGGTAAATTTATGTATTTTCAAAGACGTTTTGCGAACGGAAAAAAATAAATTATCGAACATTATATAAATGTTGTTGTTTAATTATTAGTAATTTTGTTTTTATAGCAACACTCATTTTTATGTCATTGTTTTTATTGTATATTTTATTCACAATCAGGTTTTATTGTATATTTTATTCAAAATCAGGTTTTGTTGTATATTTTATTCATAATGTTCATGTGACTGTTTTAATGTAAAAAATAAATTCAGATATACTCCAAAATTCACTGCGTTAACATCAAACCTGTTTTAATCCCATCCCAGGGAACCAAAAGAGGTGTTTATTTTGAAAGTATTAACTTGCTTAAAAAAATTACAAAATAGGCGCGATTTTTGATTTTTTTTTCAAAATTTTAAATACGATGCGCGAATGCGAAGATAATAACAAATTCATGGATTGTCTGCTTTCCATTTCAAAGCACCACAATTATGAACAAATTATATATTATAGACATTCCACCAAAAGCATATATGTATTAGCTCAGAAAGCTAATCTATACTGCAACTATAGGAAAAAGCAGAATTTTCCTTTTATCATGATTTATGTTTCAATGCCATTTCTGTTATATTATTCTTCTGGGACTTTATTTGGAAATATTAATAGTTTATACAGACAATAATCTAATTAAAACCGGCAACGTTGGCCTTAGCTACCACTCGTATATCATATCGGTCCTATTGCTTTTTAATTTTTTGTTGTAAATAAATAATAATATTAGTCTAAAACTGTAAAATAATAATAAATAGTCTTCATTTAACACGATAAATAAAAAGTGCCAGTGGATTTTTACGTATAAATTGAAAATAAACGTATTTAAAATTTCATTTTGATAGGTCTCCAGTAACCAAGGTAAACAATTATTTGTTTTATAGGAAAATATATTATTAGATACATGTCATATTAGATACGTAAATTAAAATAGATAATAATTAAACTTTAAATTTAATATAATCTAATTGATATTTAATTATTTAATAATAACTATAATAATTAAAATTTGTAGGTATATGAAAATTAGGTAATAGTATGAAAATAGGAATTAATTTATTTAGGTTACTGGATTGTAGATAGTTATATTTGCCAACATAAAAATTCAATTCGTCTCCTATTGTTTTGTAGATTGATATTATTATCTAATTTGCAACCATCGGAGACGATAATAATAATAATAATTTGTCATCGGGTTTAAAGATGAACAATATTTTAGATAGCTTTAAACCTAGATTAACCAAGGCAGGCATTCCTAGGCAGCGGTTAAAATGGACTAATGAGATTAATACTTTTATAATAAATTCATATTTCTACGTAACTAAATTAGAGACAGATATGTTATTGTACCTATAGGAAAAAATTACATTCACTTCTTCTTCTTCTTCTATTTTATGGGCATTTCATCGTTGCCAATGTTCTCGCCCTTTTTCTGTAATTATATTATCTTGGAGGAATGAGTAGATGATATAATATTATTTTTTATGGCGAGACAGATAAGTTGAAAAGTCTTACACACTTCGGAGTAATAAACCAACGCTGCCAGTTACGGGAGGAGAAAAAAAAAATAATAATAATGATAAAAATTGGTTTTCCTTAGATGATGACATGTGATGAATGACCGAGATGAGAAAACAAAGTTTATATACAATAAATACAAGAGGTGTTTGATTTATTTACAGATGACTGAATTCTATATTTGGATGTTATTGATAGAGATGAATGAAGCTATACATTTATATACAGGGGGAGATGCAATTGAGAGGACAGAAGGAATATTCATAGGGAGAGGAAGCTTGAGTCTAATAAAACTATTATATAGAGGGGACTTGTTAAACAGTTTACAGCCAAGGAAAATGTGGTTTATATTACCCTCTTCGAGACCACATTCGCAGAGAGATGTATCTTTAACTCGAATTTTGCAAAGGAAAACCGGAGAGCATGTATGGCCAAGTCTTATTCGACATATGACAGATAAGGGTTTTTTTTTAATTGGGATGTCAGAGAACCAACGTTTGACAGGGAAAGTCTGTTGAATAGATGCATAAAATTGACTAGAAGTCAGACAGTTTGTGTGCCACAGTTGTTCCCAATGGGACATCATCTTTTTCTTAATGAGGGGAAACATATCTTCCAGGAATAGGTACCAATGGGAATCATCACCATTTATGGATGCTTCTTTTGCCAGTACATCGACTTTGTCGTTACCTTCAATTCCACTGTGACTTGGGATCCATGCGATAGAAACGTTAGTTCCTGACATGCCCAGGTCTAAAATTTTATGTTTGATTTGGAGGACTGTTAAATGGTTGAGAAGATATTTTGGGTTGGAAGAGATTGATTGGACTGCACTGAGAGAATCGGAGAATATAATGGCACTTGACATGGACTGTGTAGAGATGAAATTGAGAGCTTCAAGTATGGCCAAACATTCAGCGTTAAATATGGAAGTTTCTGGAGGAAGTTTGAAGAGGCCAGAGGAGTCTAGGGTTGGGCAGTAATAAGCTGCTCCCACCCTAGGGAAGTCGTTTTCTGTTTTGGATCCATCGGTAAATATGGAGATGTGATTAGGGAAGTTGGCTTGTATAGTATCCCGGAAAAGTTGAGGAGTACGAGAGTCGTACTTCAAAAGGTTCAGATGGATTATAGGAGGAAAAAATGTATTTGATTCATGGGGGCAAGAAAAATATGGAAATTTGCTGTCTGAAAAGTAAGGAGTGGTAGACGATTTAAAGAGCTTATAACTATCAATAAGAAGAGGTAGTTTTTTTTTATTTTTCCAGAAATGTTTGGATACTGAATATTCGGTTAAAAGTTGAATTTTTGGGATGATTGGGTGATTTGAAATACGCGCCGCTTTTAACAGGAATTTATCTGCGAGTGCTTGTCTGCGGAGGTGAAGAGGAGGTTCCATGCACTCGATTTGAAGGGCATTGATTGGAGATGATTTCATAGCACCAAGGATGATGCGAAGGGAGCGATGTTGAATTTTATCCAGTTGACTAGTGACATATTTAGGGGCTGGTTCGAGTAAGAAGGAAGCATAATCAATATGGGAACGAATTAGGGCATTATACAGCAGCTGAAGGGTTTTAGGATGTGCACCCCACCACACACGAGATACCGACCTTAGAATGTTTAAGGCTTTCTCACATTTTGAGCTGATGTATTCTACATGTTGTTTAAAAGTCAACTTGGAGTCAAAAATGAGGCCAAGAAATTTAGTAGAAGATACCGTGGGGATTGGAATATTTTCAAAAAAGATATTTAGTGGTGGATGGGATCTTTTTTGGGAAAATATCATAACTTGGCTTTTTTGCGGGGATAGTTGAAGACCATGGTTATCTAGCCACTCTCCCAAATCTTTAAGAGCAAGATTAAGGGCAGTTTCAATATCTTTCAGAATTGTATGAGAGATGTAAATCATTATTTCGTCAGCATACTGAAGGATACGGGCATGTTTGGTTATTACCTGCTCAATCCCGGCAGAATAGATGTTAAACAATAGGGGGCTCAACACAGATCCCTGTGGTAGTCCCTTCCAGATCAGTCTTTCTTTTCTACCTTGGGAGTCAGCGTTTAAGATAATTGATCTGCCGCAAAGTAGATTTCTAATGAAATAGGCAGTTTTTTGAAGAATCCCTTTGTCTAGGAGTTTTTTGACAAGTATGTCAAGGTGGACATTGTCGTACGCCGCTTTCATGTCTAGAAAGACTGCTACCAGTAGTTCTTTCCGGGATTTAGCCAGGTGGATATCCGTGGTGAAGATGCTCAAGTTATCTGTTGTGCTCTTTCCTTTTCGAAACCCGTGTTGGGATTTGGGGAGAAGATTATTTGTTTCCAGGAAATGTTCTAATCTGTCTTTGATAAGGTGTTACATTATTTTGCTCATGGTGGAAGATAGAGCAATTGGACGGAATGACTCTCCTTTGTTAGGATTTTTTCCTTGCTTTAGGATGGGAATAATGATCTGACATTTCCATTCCTGGTTATTGTTATTGTATAAAACATTGCTGCGACCAGTACTCGTATATGGTGCTGAATGCTGGGTTCTTAATAGGAAGGATGAAAAAGCGCTGCTGGTTTTTGAACGGAAGGTTTTGAGAAAAATCTTTGGGCCTCTTTGTGAGAGTGGAATATGGAGGATAAGGTACAACCATGAGCTGGAGAACCTTTACAGTGATCCTAACATAGTAAAATATATTAAAATACATCGGCTTCAATGGTTAGGGCACGTTCAGCGAATGGAGGAATGCCGAATCCCAAAGAAGATTCTCGACACACGACCGGAGGGGAGACGTGGTGTGGGGAGACCCAAGCTGCGGTGGATGGACGGCGTACAGGAGGATCTAAAGAGGATTGGCGTGACAAACTGGAGAATGCAGACGATGGACCGGTCTAAATGGCGAAAAATTCTGGAGGAGGCCAAGGCTCACAGTGGGCTGTAGCGCCAATGATGATGATGATGATTTCCATTCCTGGGGAATCGAACCAGTATATATTGTTGACAATATTAAGGAAATATTTCTGGGAGGTCTCCTCAGCATGAGTGAGAAAGCTGTAAGGGACGCCGTCGATACCCGGGGCGGAGTCCGAGACCCGTCCCAATACCGCCCTCAGCTCATGGAGGGTGAAAGGGGCATCAAGGGAGCAAGAAAAGTCTTCATGGAGATAAGTCTCCGGGATGACATCTGGATTGGGGGCAGAGGGAACAGAGAGAATATCGAGGAATTCATTTTCCCAAGAGGATGAGGAAGGTTTTTGGGTAGGAGCAGATACAGCTGATCTATATTGGCGTATTTTTTTCCAGACAGATGATATATTTGAATCTGGAGATAGAGAAGAGCAATAGCTGATCCATCCGTTCTTCTTTTTCTCTTTTAAAATCCTCTTGGTTTTAGCTCGGACTTTCAAGAATATGTCAAAATTTTCCATATTCATTTTTTTCTTATATAAAATCCTGGCATTTTTTCGGTCTTGGACAGCTTTTGAGCAGTCTGCGTCCCACCACGGGGGAAGACGGGATTTTGATTTGAGTGGAGTTTTCAAGGGGATTGAATTTTCAGCTGCGGAACATAATGTATAATGAAATTTACTGTAGCATTCCATAACATTAGTAGGAGATGGCGTGGGGAGCATTGAGGTCTCTTTTTCGAGGGATTCTGAAAAAGCTGCCCAGTTTGCTCGACCCACGTTATATTTGTAAGTAGAAGAGTGGAACGTCTCTTCTAACGCCTTACCAAATGATATGAAAATAGGGAAGTGATCACTGTTGTGGGGATCTGAGTCTATTGACCAGGATGAGAGTGAGGCCAGATTTGGAGAGCAGATAGATAAATCAACGGCACTATCATTTTGAAGGGGAGGGCTTATGCGAGTAGGGGAACCGTCATTCAGTATGCAAAGATTCAGGTCATCGAGGGTATTGACTAAGGTTCTTCCCGCTCCGTTTGGAGAGGGAGATCCCCAGTATTGATGATGACAGTTAAAATCGCCTAGTATAAAAATCGATGAAGTAAAGTTAGATATAATGTGTTTAATTTCGAAAATTATAGAGGAGGAGGGGTGGGGAATATAAACAGAGAAAAAGTTTATATCTCCTATTTTCGCTCCCACCAGATTAAAATTATTAGAACTCAAAGGAAAGGAAATGGGGGTGAAGGGAATGGAATGATTAATAAAAAGGGCTGTTCCAGCCCTTCCGTCATTTCTGTCGTCTCGGAGAATCGAGTAACCCGGAATTCTGAAATCAGATCCCGGAAGAAGCCACGTCTCCGAGACGGCAGCAAGAGAGGGATTATGCTTATTAAGCAGAAAGAGGAGGTCTATTTTATTTGAAATTGCACTACGGCAATTCCACTGTAGGATCTTCGTTATATCCGGAGGAACCATTTGTACAGATGATGGAAGAAAGAAGGGTTAAAGAGTCTGCAACGTTGGACGGTATAGTGGTGTTATTTTTCAATGTAGAGATGATGAAGTCAAGAATAGTTTTGATCAGGGAAGGAGTTTCTGAAAAGTTAGGGGGTTGTTGTCTGGATAGACCGCAACCTGTCGTAGGAGAGGGGAGTTGACCATTGGGGAACCATGAAAGGTCCCTATGGGCTGATTTGTCATAACCAGGAGCTGGGGGGGTCTTTTTCATAATTTGTTTATACTGTTGTTTCTGCATAAATTTATGAGGAGTCAAAGATGATGGGTCCGGACGAGAGGAAATAGCAGAATGCTCAGAAGAAGAAGGAGCGGTCGTTGAGATGACTTTTGACGAGAAAGAAGATTTCGGGTGGGGAAAAATTTTGGATGCGTCTTGGAAAGAGATGTTCCTTTCAGCCATAGTATGCTTTATGTTCTTTTGCCTGGCCAGTTCCGGGCAGCTTTGGCTGACAGCCGTATGCTGTCCTGAGCAGTTCAGGCAAGATGGAATGGTATCTGGGGTGGGGCATGATTCTCCCATGTGGTCATTACCACATTTGAAGCAGCGTGGAGAGGATTTACATTGTAGTTTGGTATGACCAAACCTGCAGCATTTCCAGCACTGGATGGTAGGGAATTCGTATCTTTCTACTTGAAGGGAGGAGTAAGATAGGAAGACTCTATCAGGTAATTTTTGTCCGTCAACAGTTATGACCACTGTCCTGGAGGGCTTCCAGATGACGGAACCAGAAGAGGTATCTTTGAAGTTGAGACGTCTACATTTAAGTATTTTTCCGTAACCGTGCGGAGTTTCTATTTCTAGGCAGAGAAGCTCATTGGAGAACTCTTCGCTAACAGGAACACCCCTTACTAGTCCCATGCGGGAGACTTGATGAGTAGGGATATATGAACGATATTTGGGGTGTGAAGCATTAAGAAAGGCATTGGCAGTAGCTATGGAAATGAATTCCAAGCTGACTCTACTTCTGCCGATGGATTTGCAACTTCCCATAACAATGCCACGGCAAGATGTTTTTTTTTAACTCCCTACCAAATTCAATTGGATTGATCTGGTTGGAATCAATGGACGATATGTGGACCACGAAGGGTTTCAGGTCTCCGTCCACATATCGATTCCGAGTAATTTTTTCTGGAGTTATCTGTGAAGTAAGGGCTGTTGAGACTGAAGTAATGGTAGTTGTAGAAGCAGACTCTTTGGGGAGGGGATTGGGGATGCATTCTTCACTGGATGAAAGTGGAATGTTTTTTCGTTTTTTGGCGCTTTTTTTAATGGGGACTGTGACGTATAAACTCGGGGAGGGAGGATGAGCGACAAATGTATCTGGGATTGTGATCATGGACCCTTCTGTATCAGAGTCGGTCCCAAATCCATGTTTCGGATCCGGAGGATCCGGAGGGTCTGGTGGTTTTGATGCCATTACAAAGGAATAAAATTCAAATTAAAGGAGAAATAATAAGAAAAAAAAAAGATATAAACTTACCTTAGGAACAAATACACAAATTTATGCAATAGGTACTATTAAATTTAATGAATTGAGATGATTTCCTAAATGAGATAAAGAAAAACCAAAAATACAGATAGAATAAAATGAGAAGAGTGATCTGGCACCGTGGGTAGAATTAATCTCCGAAGCACACTATTAAAATATAATATATTTAATAACAAGACTTGGAACAACCGTGTCTGCAAAGCTAGCTCATTATATCTTACATTCACTTTTCTGTCAAAATTTTCCGGGAGTGACAGTTACTGAACAAAGAATAGCCGATCAAAAAAGATCGATTTTTAAAAATAATTTAATTCCTCAAACAACATTAAATCAAATAAATTTAGAAGTAGGTGACAGATTGCAACGTGAAAATTTAGATTTTCAAAATATTACGTTAATATTCGGGAATCAGTAGGGTTGTTAGGTAGTATAGAGACCTCCTCAGAGCCTAATCCTTTGATATGTTAAGTATCTGGATGGGTGAACTATTCCCAATTGAAAGCTTGATGATGCGTTTGTTGCATTTTATTTTGCTCTTTTAAATAATTTACAATTTACGCATTGATCTGCTAATTATTTTGAGGAAGTGTATAATGGTAATAATAATAATTGAGTGTTATTATTTGTAGTGCTTAATTGTTATTATAATAATATCATTAGTAAATCGGCCAGCGCCGTAAATAAAAAAAAAAAATATTTCCCTAATAAATCTTGAAACAATTACAAAATGTATTTTGGTGAAGGAGGGTGAGAAGGGAAGACTGCGAGGAAATGGAGAGGAATATTAAGGCGAAAATGAGGAGTTAAAGGTATATATTAAGTTATCTGGTGAGTGTGTCAAATAGTATTCATTACTTGTTTAATCGTTTGTACAGTTGAGTTAAAAATATCAATCTTATTAAAGTTTGAGTTAAATGAGTTTGTTGATCTGTAAATGAAAGGGTGCTTTTTTATCATCAAGTTGTAATCTTGGTTCATTTCTACTGCGCTGATTTCTGAAATACTCACCTGTTCTTTTGAGACCTGCCCCCCTACATAACATGCCATTTAAGCTCTCTCTAAGCCATAGTAAACTACATACATTTACTATCGCTTAGCGAGATAACGCTTATCTGTCTAAGCGATAGTAAACTACATAATACATTTACTATCGCTTAGCGAGATAACGCTTAGCTTAAATGGAATGTTGTCTAGGGGGGCTGGGACGATATCATTTCAACTCAAATAGACTCGAGGAGATTCTCCGGGTATAGACATTCTTCCTACATCAATATCTTAGAAATTTATCTGATCTATTATTAAAAAATCTTATTTTTTAACAGATTTTTAATTATCTCAATAGAGACGAAGTTGGAATATTTATTGTAGGAGAACCGGGAAATCAAGGCACCTACAGGGCTTACGACCTGTCATCGGCTGGTTTACGTGATCACTTTATGCGCTTGCGCAACGTTCACCAATTATGCCTTTTAATGAGATCCCTATCAATTATTGAGATAATTAAAAATCTGTTAAAAAATATCTTTGACTCCCGACAGGGAAAAAAAATCCAATGTTTGCGCATATGCAATAATAAAAAATATTCGATTAAAAAATCTTCTTGTTTGCGTATACCTAACTGATGACTTGAAGACTTAGAGGCTGTTCTTTGGTTTTAACGCGGCTGAGATGGTGCCGTTCGTACAGGTGCAGTAATTTGCATATTCATCTGATCTATTATTATTAAATTTAAATAATTCATTAAATTAATGTATGAATTTATTAATAAATAAATAAATAAAAGTAATAAAACACTTTTATTTACTTTTTTTGGATTTTTTTTCAAAGAATGAGCATCAAGCATGACAATGAATGAACGAAAATAATAAAATTTACCCAATTTGGTAAACCAATTGAATTTTTGGTTAATGTGATTATTAATGAGTTCAATGGTTTAAAATATCACAATGTAAAACCTATTTTATAATTATTCCAATTCATAGCTTATTGAGCGGTACTTTTTACATGGCCGTTCGTTACAACCAAGAATTTGAGCTAATCCCCTCAGCCATTTTTTCCAGTTCCAATTCTTCTTTGGCTTACCACCGAAGCACATATCACACATGTTTCTATGTTTATTCCTTCGCCTTCGATGTCCTGCGTGCACATAGCTATCGTAATAATCATAGTCCGTGATATCTGGTTCAATAACTATATGAGGTATCAGATTATGATGATGGTGATGATCTCCGTGGATATGAATCATTTCAACCTCAGTTTCTGGTTCAATTATTTCTGTGACATGATTGTGATGAGGATGATCATCATCATGAATATGTACAATATCTTCAATACTTGGTTCAATTATCTCCGTGATATGATCATGCCCGTTGTGATGATGGTGGTCATCGTCATCGTGTAGGTGTAAAATATCTTCAATATCTGGTTCAATTATTTCTGTGATATGATCATGTCCATGGTGATGAGGGTAATCATCGTCATCGTGTAGGTGTAAAATTTCTTCAATACCTGGTTCAATTATTTCTGTGATATGATCGTGTCCATGGTGATGATGGTGGTCATCATCATCGTGTAGATGTAAAATATCTTCAATATCTGGTTCAATTATTTCTGTGATATGATCATGTCCATGGTGATGAGGGTAATCATCGTCATCGTGTAGGTGTAAAATTTCTTCAATACCTGGTTCAATTATTTCTGTGATATGATCGTGTCCATGGTGATGATGGTGGTCATCATCATCATCATCGTGTAGGTGTAAAATTTCTTCAATACCTGGTTCAATTATTTCTGTGGTGTGATCGTGTCCATGGTGATGATGGTGGTCATCATCATCGTGTAGATGTAAAATATCTTCAATATCTGGTTCAATTATTTCTGTGATATGATCATGTCCATGGTGATGAGGGTAATCATCGTCATCGTGTAGGTGTAAAATTTCTTCAATACCTGGTTCAATTAATTCTGTGATATGATCGTGTCCATGGTGATGAGGGTAATCATCATCATCATCATCGTGTAGGTGTAAAATTTCTTCAATACCTGGTTCAATTATTTCTGTGGTGTGATCGTGTCCATGGTGATGATGGTGGTCATCATCATCATGTAGATGTAAAATATCTTCAATATCTGGTTCAATTATTTCTGTGATATGATCATGTCCATGGTGATGAGGGTAATCATCGTCATCGTGTAGGTGTAAAATTTCTTCAATACCTGGTTCAATTATTTCTGTGGTGTGATCGTGTCCATGGTGATGATGGTGGTCATCATCATCGTGTAGATGTAAAATATCTTCAATATCTGGTTCAGTTATTTCTGTGATGTGATCGTGTCCATGGTGATGAGGGTAATCATCATCATCATATATTTGTAAAATTTCTTCAATACCTGGGTCAATAATTTCTGTGATATGATGGTGTCCATGGTGATGAGGGTAATCATCATCATCATCATCATCGTGTAGTTGTAAAATTTCTTCAATACCTGGTTCAATGAATTCTCTGATATGATCGTGTCCATGGTGATGAGGGTTATCATCATCATCATCATCGTCTAGGTGTAAAATTTCTTCAATACCTGGTTCAATTATTTCTGTGGCGTGATCGTGTCCATTGTGATGAGGGTAATCATCGTCATCGTGTAGGTGTAAAATTTCTTCAAGACCTGGTTCGATCATTTCTATGACTTGATCATGTCGGTGGTGATGATTGTGATGATGGTGATCATCATCATCATCATGTATGTGAAAAATTTCTTTAATACCTGGTTCAATTATTTCTGTGATATGATCGTGTCCATGGTGATGAGGGTAATCATCATCATCATGTATGTGTAAGATTTCTTCTATATCTGGTTCAATCATTTCTGTGAGAAGATCATGCCCGTGGTGATGATCATGATGAAGGTGATTCTCATCGTGAATTTGAACAACTTCTTCAAGACCTGGTTCGATCATTTCTGTGACATGATCATGTCCTTGGTCATGATCGTGATGAGGGTGATCATCATCATCATCATGTGTGCGTAAAATTTCTTCAATACCTGGTTCAATTATTTCTGTGATGTGATCATGGCCGTGGTGATGATCATGATGTAGGTGATCATCATCGTGAATATATACAACTTCTTCAAGACCTGGTTCGATTGTTTCTGAGACATGATTGTGATGAGGATGATCATCATCATGAATATGTACAATTTCTTCAATACTTGGTTCAATTATTTCTGTGACATGATGATGATCGTTATGATGGCTTTCACCGTGTGAATGATATTTAGAGTCTCGTTTCTTGGAATGATGGTTGTGGTGTTGTAAATTTAAAGTCCCATCAATACCTTTATACATTTTCTCTTTTACTACTGAATCAATTACTTCATTGACATGATGATGATTGTTTTTTCCATGATGATTTAATGGTGCATTCACATTTTTACCATCATTTTTTTCTTGATGACGTCTTTGTGAACCTTCTTTTACTCTTTTTTTAATATCTTTTCCGATTCCACTATGATGATGTTCGTGTTCAAGTGGTACACCATGTACCTGACTCTCTAGATTATGTTTTTTTCCGTGGCCTGTATCCTGTTGAAGAGTATTTTCTCCAATGAATTTATGATGATCATTTTCGTGCACGTCATTTTTTACGTAATCATGAGGGCTTCGTTTCAAGTCGTCCAGTGGCTTGTGTAGACTATGATGACGTGAGTTTGGAAAGGTTGAAACCAATGTCACCTGAAATAATAATAATTTTAAAATAAATAAAACTAAAATAAAGTTGAATTAAAATTGAATTATCCAATCAAAATATATTTCTAAATATTAGGGAATTAAATGTATCAAACATTAATTTCGTGTACGAAAATATTGTAGCGCTAGCAAATTTATTAATTAATAATATAAATAGATATATAGATGTAGATCCTATAAATAGACCAAAATTATTTAAATTAAATACGTCCAAAAAATTATCGAAATTAATATCCGACATAAATGATATTATTTTACCAAAAATAATACATGACAATATTATTTTTTTAGATTTACAAACATTAACATATGCTAGCGCCATAACGGTTTATGAAGCTCTAGGCATTAAAATAAATTTAAATAATGAAAATAGTCATAGATATAAAAAACCTGATTGGCAAATTAGATTAGAAAGGGATGTAACGTTATTGAGAAGTAGTATTGCTAGGGTTATAGAATTCAAAAATGGGAATAGAAGTAGAAATATATTAAGACATGTAGACAAAATTGGGGTAAAATTTGGGTATAATAATGTACTTAGCTCAAATAACATACATATAATAAATGATTTATTAGATCTTTTAAAGCAAAAATTAGCAGTCAAATCTAGTAGACTTAAAAGATATAATTATATATATAATAAAAATAATAATAATAAATTATTTAAAAAAAATGAAAAATTGTTTTATACCAAATAAGATGGTCAAAATAGTAGTACTAATAATAATATAACATTAACCTCTGAATCAGATATTCGCGATTTTTGGTCCAAAATTTGGAGTAACGATATAAAACATAACAATTCGGGTCCGTGGATAAAAGATGAAGAGCTGAATTTTGCTGATGTGGAGGAAATGAATTTCTCTGAAATAACTTTAGATTTATTAACAAAAAATATTAAAAAATCTCATAACTGGAAAGCCACGGGTTGCGACGGAATAAATAACTTTTGGTATAAACGTTTCACTTCTTTACATCCACTTTTGGCTAAAAATTTATCAAAATTAATACGACATCCTAAAAATATTTCAAATTTTCTTATTAAAGGAATAACATATTTTCCTAAAAATGAAAATATTAATAATCCTTCTCAATTTAGACCGATAACATGTTTACCTACGATTTATAAAATTTTAACTTCCTGTATGACGGATTTAATTTATAAACACGTAGATGAAAAAAATATTTTATCGGAAGAACAAAAAGGATGTCGTAGAAAATATTTAGGATGTAAAGAACAACTAATAATTGATTCAGTAATTCTTAAACAAATACAAACAAAAAATCGTAATTTACATGTAGGAAAATACTAGAAATGGGTGGAGATATACAGAGAAATTTTCAAATAGATAGTTTGAAAGGGTTGGAGGTTTATTAATATCTAGGTTATCCGCAGTCTAACAAATTAGACCACACTAAAATAAAAAAATGATATCAATATAAAATTTAAAGATAGGATTACAAAATATTAAAATGCAATCTGTCCGCTAAAAACTTAACTAAAGCTATTAATACTTGGGCAATACCGATATTGACATATTCTTTTGGAATTATTAAATGGTCAAAAACAGATTTAGATAGTTTAGAAAGAACAATTAGAACGCGTTTAACTAAATTTCGTTGTCATCATCCTAATTCCGCGATTGAACGAATCAATTTGCCTAGGAATTTAGGAGGTAGGGGTATAATAAAAATATCATCGTTACATAATAATCAAATCGAATCGCTTAAAACTTTCTTTCATAAAAAATCTGATAGCTCTTTAATGCATAAAGTAATCTGTGAGGCGGACAAAAATTTAACAACATTAAATTTAAATGACGAGAATGCCAATAACAATATTATAAATATAAATGATGACCTTCTAAATTCGTGGCTAAATAAAATAATTCATTCTATACATCCAAAATTTCTCAACCAACCTTATGTTGACAAAATTTGGTCAAACAAATGGTTGAGTATTGGTGATTTAGACGCGGATTTAGAAGGTTTTATAATAGCGATTCAGGATAGAGTAATTAAAACTAAAAATTATCAAAAATATATAATAAAAGACATAAATGTAGTAGATGATAGTTGTAGTAAATGTTTGGCTTTTCCGGAAACAATCGAGCATATAATATCGGGCTGTTCTTTTCTCGCGCAATCAGAATATACATTTAGACATAATCAGGTAGCAAAAATATTACATCAAAATTTAGCTATTACATATAAATTAATTGACGCGATAAACATAAAACCATATTATGAATATGATCCGATTTCATTTTTAGAAAATAATAATATTTCGCTTTATAAAACAATATTAACTGACCGGTCAATTCAACATAACAGACCCGATTTAATAATACATGATAAAATTAAAAAAACAACATATATTTGCGACGTGGCTATTCCAAATTCTAGTAGTATTATAAAAACTTTTGATGAAAAAATTAGAAAATATACCGCTTTAGGTAACGAGATTAAATGACTTTGGCATTCTCGTAAAATAATAATATTACCTTTCATTATTTCAGCCACTGGCATTATTCCAAAATCGTTAATCCGTAATTTAGATATTATAGATTTATCAAAAAACTTAATAATAAAAATGCAAAAAACGGTAATAATGAATACATGTAGAATCGTTGAAGATTTTTTAAACGTTAATATTCGGGAATCAGTAGGGTTGTTAGGTAGTATAGAGACCTCCTCAGAGCCTAATCCTTTGATATGTTAAGTATCTGGATGGGTGAACTATTCCCAATTGAAAGCTTGATGATGCGTTTGTTGCATTTTATTTTGCTCTTTTAAATAATTTACAATTTACGCATTGATCTGCTAATTCTTTTGAGGAAGTGTATAATGGTAATAATAATAATAATTGAGTGTTATTATTTGTAGTGCTTAATTGTTATTAATATCATTAGTAAATCGGCCAGCGCCGTAAAAAAAAAATACTGGTATTTGTATGTGTCTTGTTTCAAGGTCATATTTCGCCGTTTTTCACCATGCTATGTTTTATAGGTCTTTTGTAGTTTAGTTATGTAATGTTTGCAAGTTAATTATGAGATAACTGGTTAGAAAACATGTCCATGTTTGACACCATATCGAAATGGCATGCAAATTTGACAAGCCATGTGTTGAAACACAAAGTTCTCCAAATAATATATTGAAGGGAATGGTTGAGGAATTGACTAGCAGATTTATTTTTTTCATGTTATCATATATTAACGATTGCGCGGTGGCGTAAAATAACATTTGCGAACTGTCAAAAAGTAAGGTTGATCGCGAGGAACCTTACAAGTGGTTAAATACTAAAATACGAGATGTTTTCGATGGATGATGATTTTTACGACTTCGTCAAATTAATATGTAGGTATTTAGTAATTTGGTCAAACCAAATCCCACACAGAGTATTCAGCGATCCATACGAGATGCCGAAAATTCGCTGGAATTTCAGAAAAATCGCGACAACGAATAGCTATCACCTTAGTTACATGTGTTTTTGTTATTACGACAAAAAAACATTTTTAACGTCAGTCAAAACCCATAGAAAACTATCTATCTCTTTTCTTCATATCCAACAATCTTAAACTCTACGCCATCGACCTTCATATTGACTTAGTGACGTCTGTGATAAATAATTGCTAACTTATCTAACTGTCGATAGTTAAGAGAAATAAGTTCTTTTTTCTCTTAACATATCGACATCCTGGATAAGCAAGATTTGAATGCACGGTCTATATTTTTCACGGTCTATCCAACTTAGTGTAACTGTGTGCGTGAGGGTGTGTGTGTCTGTCCCCCCCCCCACCCTCATAACTTTTGATCTGCTCAACATATCTGTTTACAGAGCTCAATATTTAGATAGTTATAGGCCTACACAAATTTTATACTCAGAACTTTGAATTTTTGTAGTGTACGTAAGTGTGAAAGGGATATCGTGTGTGAAAGAGACGGATGTTGTGCCTATATAGGCTTGGTATGAAAGAGTAGGAGGCATTCTGCCATAGGGCCGAAATCCCATGTTTTATCACTGAAAACAAATGCTGTGTCATCTGCAAAAGATACAACATCTTCATCCAACATATTGAGCTTTGTTAGGCCATTGATGTAGATCAGGAACAGGACTGGCCCTAAAACACTTCCCTGAGGCACTCCGTACTGAATTTGTATGGTAGTGGCCTATACATTTTTCATTATATCGAAGAAGACTGGCACAACCATGTAAACGATATTCTGAAAGGTGCAAATGCAAGGAGCGTGAACAGAAGTCGAGGCGATGAATGTGTGACAACACATTTAAATGTGTTGCTCGGTTATCTTTGCCAACCCCGTGAGGGACATGGCGTGATGGTATGTTTTTATAAGAATAATTTTTTGAATGCCGCGCCGTCATGAATATTCTATGAATTGATGAATACAGACTGTTTACCCTGCAAATGTATGAATTGATGTGTATTCAACTGCAGAAATTGAAGATGAATTGAAATAAAAAATAACACATTCTAATCTCAAACAATTACTGTATTAACAAAATGACACGTTGGGACAAAAGTGTTTGCTTTGTGATTGTATTGTGAATTTACAGAATACATCTGAAAAAAAATATTATCGCGTTTCATGGCATCATTTGACGTTTCAAAACAATTGTGTCCACAAGAACCATTCAGTCAGAAATGAAATCATAGATACCTCGCATATCAGCTTTTGAGTTGGTACAACAAGACTTCTTTTGAAATTTTAAGAAATCGTGTTCCGTTCCATACATTTTATCTTCTCCTCCTTATTTGCTTAATCCAACTTAGAAACGGTTGACTCTGGCGCCAGGATGATCTATAGATTCAGTATACAGTCTAGTATTTTCCATAAATCCATTGAAGCCCAGCCGTAGTGTTGAGAGACGCAACCCTACCATATTCGTCAACCGTGGTGATGAGATACACAGATACACAATCGTTGAACAAATGATCTGCTACAGAGTGTTTATTGGTAACGTTTTGCCTACACGAACACGGGTGTTAGTAAAACTGACACTGTTTTACGTATGTACATATATAATGTTAGAGTAAGGAAATATTTTGAATAAGACAGAATGAGAGAAATATTCGGAAAGAATGAAAGGAAAAGTTTATAAAACAGACGAGCATGTACAAGTTTTATGAATGTGAGTGAAGAAGTGTTGATGATAAGTCCGTGGAGCGAGTAGTGAGTTTCAAATATTTAGGAGTTGAGATCTGCAGCCATAACGACATAACGACACAAGAAGTCTGCGAACAAGTCAATAAAGCATCTGCCTTATCCTGATTATAAACACATGTGTATCGACTGTATCGACAGAAAACATTAATAGACAAATGATATATTAATAGACAAATGTGCGACCGATCATGACGTATGCTGTGGAAACGCGAGCAGACACATTACGAACCAAGGGGATCACAAGGTCAGCGGAAATGAAGGTTCTAGGGTCAATCAATGGAAAAACTCGCCGAGATCATGTTGACAATGTTAAAATAAGAAAACCATGTAGAATACGGGACATTGTTCGGTGGAGTAGATCCAAAAGACGATATTGGAGGGACCGCGTAGCCAGAATGGACAGTGATAGACTTGCGTATATGGCAGCAAATGAAATTCGTCGCCGTTGCGTCGACCCACAAGAACACCCAAGAGATGGAAAGATAGTTGGACTTCATAATTTCAGGAGGCATAGTTTATGTATTACAGACAAAAAAAGACGAAGAGTGAAGCAAATATAGACACAGATTAATTCTAATAAATGTTTGCAAGCAATTATTATCAGAACTATGAACATATTGATGCATATATACTATATCAAAATACTCACTGTGATAGAAAACATTAACAAAAAGATGAAAATATCCTTCATAGTGATTAAATTGTATTCTCTATGGTTAAATATCAACACCAATACTGCCAGTTGGTAAAATACTACATGTAAGAAAAAGAAGATTTTTTACACTGTACAATATGGCATTGACTTAAGGCGACTACAACGAAAAGTTTTTTTTATAATGCTTTAAATTCCTACTGTCGAATAAAATTTGATGAGCCATTGTCACCACGTCGACAAAACATCTCCTGACGCTTCTGTCCTCTGCCTTTTTTAAGGCTTCAGCAAACGATCAATCGGTGCGATCTGGCACTATTTACAATCCGGTCGGATCCGGCACTATTTACAATACGGTCGGATCTGGCACTATTTACAGTCCGGTCGGATCCAGCACTTTTTACAATCTGTTCGGATTATACATAATTAGTGCCAAATACGACCAGATTGAAATTAGTGTCGGATCCGACCGGATTGAATTAGTGCCGGATCCAACTAGATAGTAAATAGTGCCGCATCCGACCGTATTGTTATTAGTTCCGGATCCGATTTATATTATTTATGTATTTATTTATTTATTATTAACAATAAATAAATAAAATAAATCGGATCCAGAACTAATAAAAATCCGGTCCGATCCGGCACTAATTAAAATCCAGTTGGATCCGGCATTAATTCAATCCGGTCGGATCCGGCACTATTTACATCCGGTACTATTTATTTAATTCATACATATCATCACGCCATGTCCCTCGCAGGGTAGGCAGAGAGAATCAAACGCTACTTATTTCCTACTTGACACACATTCATCTCCTCGTCGACATTCATACATCGTCTTATACATATTCATCTGTTGTTCTTGCTTCTGCCATTTCCGTCTTTCCAATACCGTTCACATGGACGTGCCATCCCTTCCTTAGGCGGTCCCAACCTCTCATTCCATTCCTGTTCGCAATGTATATTTTCTTTGTCAGGCGTTCCTCATTCATTCTCCCCATGTGGCCAAATCATCTCAATGTGTTTATTTATTTATTTAATATTGCTTCTCGGGCAACTAACAGGTACTATGTCAAATATTAATTTAACACGCACCCAATAACAAGTTGCCACATTCTGGAGACTTACGATATTAATCGTCTCACAGATCCAGACTGAAAACACAATTAAAAACTGTGTCTCCACCGGGAATCGAACCCGGGACCCTTGGCTCAGCAGTCAGATATCTAACCAACTGAGCCACGAAGGCCTAAGTGTTAACTTTCATTCTATTAATGACATATTTCTTATGTCCTCATTTCTGACCCACCCTGTCATACATCTTTCTATTACAGATTCTTCTTAGCGATCTCATTTTATCTGCATTTATTCTGCTTTCCTGCGACTTCTGCCATGTCCAGGTTTCACTTGCATACGTCAAGGTTGGCACTTAGATAGCATTATGAATGGCAACTTTAGCTTCCTTTGATATGTTGCGATCATTAACTCTGTTACCTGCCATAACTCTTCTTTCGATCTCCTTATCAAACCGTCCATCCCATATTCGTCGACTTGCTCGAGCCATTCGTTCTCTACTTTTATTTGGCACGCTGTTCTGCTTTCACTCTTTTCAAACACCATAACCTTTAATATACTGGCATTCATCCTCAGACCGTTATCTATGCATCCTTCATATACCATACTTACAAGATACTCCAACTCTTCCATACTTTCTGCTAGCAGAACTTTATCATCTGCATACATCAAACCTCGAACTATTTCATTACTCAATTTCAGACCCTTGCTTTCATCTTTAAGGGCTCTTATACAGAAATCAATTTACAGGTTGAAGAGCCATGGAGACAGCACGCAGCCTTGTCTAACGCCATTATTTATAGAGAACCACGTTGTCACTAATGTCGTTGACACAAACACATGTTTCGCTATTCTCATACAATGACGCGGCTTGCTCTTCATTCCATACACCGCTAGTATTTACCATAATTTTTCTCTAACAACTTTATCATAAGCCTATTTTCTAACCTTATTTTATAGGTCTTTAAGTGCACAGAAAATTTTCTGGTATTTATCCAGAACCTTTTCTGTGACCGTACGCAGAGAAAAAACATCCTCTGCCGCCGACAAACGCACCTTGGGCAACCCGTATCTTGCTTTCTGTAATCTTACGCACTCTTTGATCTAGAATCCTTGTATACATCTTAACAACTGAGCTTTTAACAAACTTATGGCTCTATGGTTTTTGCAGTCGAGCTTCGAGCCTTTACCTTTATACAAATGTACCACAACTGCATTTCTCCAGTCCGAAGGAGTGCGTCCTGCTTCCCAACACAGTTGAAAAGAAAGTGTCACCACTCCAACGTCTGCTCGCCGCCATATTTTATAAGTTCAGCTGATACTCTATCATACCCGGCAGCTTTTCCCGCTTTTGCGTGTTCCACTGCTTTGAGAACTTTAATTCATCACAGTATAAATCGATGGCTACCCGGACAAATATTGTATGTCCATTATGGATAGTTTTGAGAAAACTCAACGAGAATGTTCACAATGTTGGAACATTTGCTTGTAATATGCATTTTTAAATTGACTATATCTTTAGCTGTATTGCATATGGACATACTATATTTTCACAGATTAAAGACCAAGTCGAGCTCTACAAAATGTGTATCATAACTCAATTTCACCAAAAAGTGGACATGCAATATATGTCTGGTTAGCCATCGAAATATATTTTTATCACTTTTAATGTATGCAATGGTTTTAAATTCTAAATTGTAAAAAAAAACTTATAAAAAGAAAACACAGTTTAATTCCATATTGAGTATGTTTAATTTGCCTTAGCGCTTTCGCCAGTCACAGCTGGCATCCTCAGAGGCACACTATATACTAACTTAAAACTTTCGAAAGCGCTAAGGCAAATTAAACATACTCAATGTGGAATTAAACTGTGTTTTCTTTTTATAAGTTTTTTTACAATTTATAATTATGAACTTCCACTGTGTCAACGAAAAAACCTTCAAGTTTTAAATTCTTATGAAATATCATATTTGGGACGATCCAATCAGAGGATCAAAATACGGTACCCATCGGCAGATCTTGAATGGAAAGAATAAAGAATGACGAGGTGAATAACCTGACATGGTACAGCAACTGAAGAATAAGACGGGATCTCTGTATGACTATGGTGTGTTATTTATGTAGGTACATTATACTTTTGCGAGGATCAGTTACCAGTATCCCATTTATGTAGCAGAACGGGTAATTAAGTTTCTGATTGTTTTGTTTCTTACGGTATTCGCTTTATACATGTGCTAATCATTTCATAAATTTAATTAACAAAACAAACGGGATACAAAACAATTGGTTCGTTCATATTAATTTATGGTTAATAACCATTAACATAAAAATAACACTCAAGATTTCATTTAATTTTATAAAAAGGTTACGTAGTCCGTTATATCTATTTTGTATTGTCTCAAGGCATTGCTGAAAACTAGAAGCACATCAGGGAAACCTGGTAGTGTGCAGATGAGCAATATACTTTTTGCCGTCCATAATCATCGAAAACATTCTACCGTTCCTCGTATCTGTGAAACATTTAACAAAGAAATCAATAGTTTAGACATATTTCATACTCTGTACATATATGTAGCAGGTATATCCAACATGATCCGAGATAACATTAGATAGATGTTTTGTTTTCATCTATAATATAATAACTGTACGCCATCTTTTTTCGTCCTTCAACGGATCGCCAGTGAAATATTTTTTCCTTAAACAATTTCGTTTTAAATTTTTTATTTAAAATAAAAAATAAATTGATGCGAAAAAGTACAAATTAATCCTTTAAAGATATTTTCTTCATAAATTGACAATATTATTGTTTAAAAAGGAATTTTAAACATTCAGAATAAATTTTAACCGTAATAATCTGCGGAATATCCATTTTGAATACTGACAACATTGCTTTCAATATGTCATACACAAAAAGATGACAGGTAATGTTTTCGTTTAATCGCATTATTTCATTATATATATATATATATATATATATATATATATATATATATATATATATATATATATATATATATATATATATATATATATATATATATATATATATATATATATATATATATATATATATATATATATATATATATATATATATATATATATATATATATATATATATATATATATATATATATATATATATATATATATATATATATATATATATATATATATATATATATATATATATATATATATATATATATATATATATATATATATATATATATATATATATATATATATATATATATATATATATATATATATATATTTGTTATCAAAACATTATCGAAATATTTTTTTTTATAAATTCCGCATTTTTACTATTAAAATACTTACTGTTAAATACTTGATTTTAACGTTTTCACGTTAAAGATATTTAGTTTTTAAATGTTGTGTAATGTCCTAAATGTGATATTTGACGATATTTTGTTTTTTAAGGTTATTTCGCAAATGCCGCGTAGCGGCAAATAAGCCGCGCAGCGGCCGTTGGGGGTTGGGCCGCGATAGCGGCCAGGGGCAGAGCCCCTAGTTTATTGTATGAATACTGTACAACTTAATTTGCTCTCCCTCTTTTAGTTAACCTCTGACATTCCCCGTCACTTTCCTATCCCACTATCCTTAACCATCTCCTAATAATTATTTCTTTACATTTTTTTTCCTCATCTGTTGTGTTAAATATACATATATAACAGTGGAAATACATAATTGGATGGCAGGCCTATCTATACATTGTACCACTTAGCATATATATTTTAATGAATGTAACCTGTTCATCTGTGAACCTAGGTATACCCCAATAAAATAAATTAAAAATAAAATTATTGTTCAGACACATAAAAATTTCAAAATTACACTTTAATGTCACAAACACAATATTGGTATTAAATAAACGTTTTTCTTATAATTATTTTATCCGCCAAAAGAAAATTGTATAGAATTTCTTGATTACTCAAATGAATGTGGCCATTATTCGAATATTTAAATGTTTTCAGCAAGCCTTGCTTTCATTAATATATAGTTAGGAACTTGGTTAAATTATAAACATTCATTTTTAGTACGTAGAATGTGCATACGCCTACATTACTGCAATGTGTATAGCACATTGATCGGAAAATATAAGTATCGGGCCAAACTACGATAAAAAAATGACGATTTCGTATGAGATTTGATCGTGTTGCGCATTATTTGTTGTCCAACTGTCGATTTGTTCAAGAGAATTAAATTCTTTTGAAGGAAGAGGCACTTAAAATTCAAGACGCGTGTATGCAGGGTCTATATTTTTCACGGCATTTCCAACTTTGAAGTCAAAAAACACCGACTTTGGAGGATGCGATATAATCACGAACTACAGGCATTTTATGACGAACCCAACATTGTACAAGTCATAAAAGTACGTAGACTGCAGTGGTTGGGACATGTCAGCGGGATGAATGATGATCGTGTCTCCAAAAAGGTTCTTAATTAGCAGGCCCAAGCTAAGATGGCTGGAAGACACAAAAGACGACGTAAGAGCGATCGGAATAGCAAACTGGAGGAGAGCGGTGGAGGACAGGGACGACTGGAGAAGGATTCTGGAGGAGGCCAGGGCCCACACAGGGCTGTAGCGCCAATGATAATGATGATGATTATATCATCATATATTGCTTAATTTACAATACCTACACATTTGATTTCGATGACAATATATAAAAAATCGGGGTTTTGGCCATAACTGGACTCTTTACAACGTTTATATTCAAAGTAGTGAACCCCCGGCTAAATTCGTATTGCCTGTATAATTTAAATTAGTCATAATTAAAATTAGTCCTTCATTACCAACCGTCGCTTCAGACCCTTCAGTATCTTCCGTCCCTTCAGTACTTCCCGTCCCTTCAGTACCTCCCGTCCCTTCAGAACCACCCGTCCCTTCAGGCCGTACCTCCAGTCACTTCAGGTCCTTCAGGTCCTTCAGTACCTCCCGTCCCTTCAGGCCCTTCCGTCCCTTCAGGCCCTTCCGTCCCTTCAGGCCCTTCCGTCCCTTTAGGCCCTTCCGTCCCTACAGGCCCTTCCGTCCCTTCAGGCCCATCCGTCCCTTCAGGCCCTTCCGTCCCTTCAGGCTCTTCTGTCCCTTCAGGCCCATCCGTCCCTTCAGGCCCTTCCGTCCCTTCAGGCCCTTCAGTACCCCTCGTCTCTTCAGTATCTCCCGTCCCTTCAGACCCTTCAGTATCCACCGTCCCTTCAGTATCCACCGTCCCTTCAATACCTCCCGTCCCTTCAGACCCTTCAGTACCACCCGTGCCTTCAGGTAGGTTAAGAAAAAGTTTAATTTCCAAAACAATACTGGGAAGACCCGCGAAAGGACAGTTGTACCTTTTTTTCGAGGATTCTCCAACTTCATAGATAAAATGACCAAATACACGAAAAAGAAGAAGAAGAAGAAAAAAGTTTGAATCCAGAAACCGTCCTGGAAGACCTGCGAAGAGATGGAAGGATAGTTGGACCTTATTCTCCCAGAATACTCCACCTTCATAGGTAAAATGACCAAATACACGATGAAGAAGAAGAAGAAAACTGTCCTGGAAGACCTGCGAAGAGATGGAAGGACAGTTGGAGCTTCTTCTCCCAGACTATTAGGTCATTTTACCTTCATAGGTAAAATCGATGAAGAAGAAGAAGAAGAAAAAAATTTGAATCCATAATCCACTTGACGAAAAAATATAAAAACGATGTGACCAACACTAGAATCCTTTCAGTAATTTTGCTTTATCAAATTTTCAACCATTTCCCATCATCCAAAATTAGTAAATTATCAAAACACACTACTTGCTTTCGATGACAATATATAAAAATAGAGGTTGTGGCCAAAACCAAAATCTTTACAACGTTGTGTCTTTACAATCAGTCATATTTAAAACCATTTCCCCATAGTCCATGCGTGCATAAATTGTATGTACTTATCCAACTGTCGATTCGTTCATGAGAATTAAATTCTCTGAATGAATTGACATTATTAAGCCAAGATTTTGTATGGCGTAGTGGACTTTTTGCATGCTAATAACACCAACTAGAGGCCTCGCAGCATATATGTTCCCATACATGGATTTACTCAGAATTCGGAGTAGAACATTTAATGTGAGTTTTGTGTGTGTGTGTCTGTGTGTCTGTCTGTCCCCCCTTATAAATTTTGATCCGTTCAATATACAGAGCCCAAAATTTCAAAATATATAAACACTTATAAGCCTACAAAACTTTTATACTCAGAATGGTGAATTTTTGTTTCAATCAGGGGTTATCAACTTTTGAATTTTTGGTTTATTTTTCCATATATCTCAGAAACCATAAAAGCTAGAACGCTGAAAATTGGTACAAACATAGACACATACAAAAACATTAATGACAGTTTATTACATTAATGACAATTTATTAAAACTAAAAGGTTACGCGTTTATCCAACAAATGAAACAGTTACAATAATTCTTTTGGCGGCAAAAATGACATTTTGACGCCATCTTGAATGCAGCTAACTGCACAGTAAAACGTCAAACGTATTATCAATCTTCGTAGCTGTCTGCCCTTTTCTTTCCCCAAGGTTTACAGAAGCACATGCAGTCGCAGAGTGGATGTTTCCTCTTGCACTTGCAGAACTTGACCCAAGCGTTGACACATTGACACTTGAGGGAGTTGGGATGATTCTTGCAGTAACAGATCAACCAGTTGGGTGGGGCGCAACAGTCATTGTTTGGCGGAGGCTTTCGCGCAGAGACAGCTGCCTATAAACGTAAACAAAAAAGCATATATTAATATAAGGAAACCAATGACAAGAAAATAGTTCATCATAATGTATCTGTGTGTTTGTGTGTGTGCTGTGTACGACGTATTTATTCTGCTTTATCGATTATAGACTAAAGTACCTACTAATTCGATCATTCATAAATTTTGCAAATTTGTACATATATCTAATTCTAGCTTACACTACAATCAATTTTGAATGAGATCTGATTAGCGCTTCGCATTTTTTTTAACTGTCAAATATTTCAGAGTGACCCCAAGCTCAGGAAAATTAAATTTTGATATTTTAAATTTATTTGATTTGCTTGTGCTAAAGGTGAATGAAATTGGTCGTGGCATAATGCGAACTCAAAAAATTTGTTTATCGAACTACATAATGATTAGTTGCTGTTGCTGACCGCAGTGGCACAGTCGGAAAGCCGTTGGACTTCTGTGCTGGCGTCCTGGGTTCGATAGCTAGCTAAGGATACATTTATTTAAATTCATTTCTAACGCGAGCTGGAAACACTGGTTAGTTGGAAGATATTGTCATGTGGCAATAAACTCGCCACTTGCGTAGGGTGCAAATAAGTGTTTATTCTTATTCTTCTTCCTCTTTTTGTAGATCTATGATCTGTTTCTACAGGTCTTGGGACGAGAATGTCCAGCTCTCCCTCCATCTCTTCTTCCCGGTGATCAAAAATAAGTGTTTATTGTTATTATTATTTGTTTATTGTTATTATTATTATTTGTTTATTGTTATTATTATTAGTTTATTGTTATTATTATTTGTTTATTGTTATTATTATTTTTTTTTTTTTTTTACACGGCGCTGGCCGATTTACTAATGATATTAATAACAATTAAGCACTACAAATAATTACACTCAATTATTATTATTACCATTATACACTTCCTCAAAAGAATTAGCAGATCAATGCGTAAATTGTAAATTATTTAAAAGAGCAAAATAAAATGCAACAAACGCATCATCAAGCTTTCAATTGGGAATGGTTCACCCATCCAGATACTTAACATATCAAAGGATTAGGCTCTGAGGAGGTCTCTATACTACCTAACAACCCTACTGATTCCCGAATATTAACGTTTAAAAAATCTTTAACGATTCTACATGTATTCATAATTACCGTTTTTTGCATTTTTATTATTAAATTTTTCGATAAATCTATAATTTCTAAATTACGGATTAACGATTTTGGAATAATGCCAGTGGCTGAAATAATGAACGGTAATATTATTATTTTACGAGAATGCCAAAGTCTTTTAATCTCGTTACCTAACGCGGTGTATTTTCTAATTTTTTCATCAAAAGTTTTTATAATATTACTAGAATTTGGAATAGCCACGTCGCAAATATATGTTATTTTTTTAATTTTATCATGTATTATTAAATCGGGTCTGTTATGTTGAATTGACCGGTCAGTTAATATTGTTTTATCGTAATAAAGCGAAATATTATTATTTTCTAAAAATGAAATCGGATCATATTCATAATATGGTTTTATGTTTATCGCGTCAATTAATTTATATTCAATAGCTAAATTTTGATGTATTATTTTTGCTACTTGGTTATGTCTAAATGTATATTCTGATTGCGCGAGAAAAGAACAGCCCGATATTATATGATCGATTGTTTCCGGAAAAGCCAAACATTTCCTACAACTATCATCATCTACATTTATGTCTTTTATTATATATTTTTGATAATTTTTAGTTTTTATTACTCTATCCTGAATTGCTATTATAAAACCTTCTAAATCCGCGTCCAAATCACCAATACTCAACCATTTGTTTGACCAAATTTTGTCAACATAAGGTTGGTTGAGAAATTTTGGATGTATAGAATGAATTATTTTATTTAGCCACGAATTTAGAAGGTCGTCATTTATATTTATAATATTGTTATTGGCATTCTCGTAATTTAAATTTAATGTTGTTAAATTTTTGTCCGCCTCACAGATTACTTTATGCATTAAAGAACTATCAGATTTTTTGTGAAAGAAAGTTTTTAGCGATTCAATTTGATTATTATGTAACGATGTTATTTTTATTATACCCCTACCTCCTAAATTCCTAGGCAAATTGATTCGTTCAATCGCGGAATTAGGATGATGACAACGAAATTTAGTTAAACGCGTTCTAATTGTTCTTTCTAAACTATCTAAATCTGTTTTTGACCATTTAATAATTCCAAAAGAATATGTCAATATCGGTATTGCCCAAGTATTAATAGCTTTAGTTAAGTTTTTAGCTGACAGATTGCATTTTAATATTTTCGTAATTCTATCTTTAAATTTTATATTAATATCAAATTTTATTTTCGTGTGGTCTAATTTGTTAGACTGCGGATAACCTAGATATTTATAAACCTCCAACCCTTTCAAACTATCTATTTGAAAATTTCTTTGAATATCACCACCCATTTCTAGTATTTTACCCTTTTCGACATGTAAAGTTTTACATTTATCTAAACCGAAAGACATTCTAATATCATCTGAAAATGCTTTTATTATCCTAATCATTTTTTCCAATTCTGAATCAGATTTAGCATATACTTTTATATCATCCATATATATTAAGTGCGAAATTTTAATATTAGACCGTGGATGACCGTTAATTTTTATTCCATACTTAGATTCATTTAACATTTTAGAAAGCGGATTAAGAGCTAAACAAAACCAAAGTGGACTCAATGAATCTCCCTGAAAAATTCCGCGTTTAATTTTAATTCCTGGAATAGATATTTTATTAGAATTTAAATTTATTTTTAAATCTGTATTCCAGCCTAACATAATACATTTTAAAAAGTTTATTAAAATTGGGCTAATTTTGTATATTTCTAATATTTTTAAAAGCCACGAGTGCGGTACACTATCAAAAGCTTTTTTATAATCAATATATCCTACATGTAAATTACGATTTTTAGTTTGTATTTGTTTAAGAATTACTGAATCAATTATTAGTTGTTCTTTACATCCTAAATATTTTCTACGACATCCTTTTTGTTCTTCCGATAAAATATTTTTTTCATCTACGTGTTTATAAATTAAATCCGTCATACAGGAAGTTAAAATTTTATAAATCGTAGGTAAACATGTTATCGGTCTAAATTGAGAAGGATTATTAATATTTTCATTTTTAGGTAATAAATATGTTATTCCTTTAATAAGAAAATTTGGGATATTTTGAGGATGTCGTATTAATTTTGATAAATTTTTAGCCAAAAGTGGATGTAAAGAAGTGAAACGTTTATACCAAAAGTTATTTATTCCGTCGCAACCCGTGGCTTTCCAGTTATGAGATTTTTTAATATTTTTTGTCAATAAATCTAAAGTTATTTCAGAGAAACTCATTTCCTCCACATCAGCAAAATTCAGCTCCTCATCTTTTATCCACGGGCCCGAATTGTTATGTTTTATATCGTTACTCCAAATTTTGGACCAAAAATCGCGAATATCTGATTCAGAGGTTAATGTTATATTATTATTAGTACTACTATTTTGACTATCTAATTTGGAATAAAATAATTTTTCATTTTTTTTAAATAATTTATTATTATTATTTTTATTATAAATATAATTATATCTTTTAAGTCTACTAGATTTGACTGCTAATTTTTGCTTTAAAAGATCTAATAAATCATTTATTGTATGTATGTTATTTGAGCTAAGTACATTATAATATCCAAAATTTACCCCAATTTTGCCTACATGTCTTAATATATTTCTACTTCTATTCCCATTTTTGAATTCTATAACCCTAGCAATACTACTTCTCAATAACGTTACATCCCTTTCTAATCTAATTTGCCAATCAGGTTTTTTATATCTATGACAATTTTCATTATTTAAATTTATTTTAATGCCTAGAGCTTCATAAACCGTTATAGCGCTAGCATATATTAATGTGTGTAAATCTAAAAAATTAATATTGTCATGTATTATTTTTGGTAAAATTATATCATTTATGTCGGATATTAATTTAGATAATTTTTTGGACGTATTTAATTTAAATAATTTTGGTCTATTTATAGGATCTACATCTATATATCTATTTATATTATTAATTAATAAATTTGCTAACGCTATAATGTTTTCGTCAACGAAATTAATGTTTGATACATTTATGTTTATTGTTATTATTATTTGTTTATTGTTATTATTATTTGTTTATTGTTATTATTATTTGTTTATTGTTATTATTATTTGTTTATTGTTATTATTATTTGTTTATTGTTATTATTATTTGTTTATTGTTATTATTATTTGTTTATTGTTATTATTATTTGTTTATTGTTATTATTATTTGTTTATTGTAATTATTATTTGTTTATTGTTATTATTATTTGTTTATTGTTATTATTATTTGTTTATTGTTATTATTATTTGTTTATTGTTATTATTATTTTTTTATTGTTATTATTATTTGTTTATTGTTATTATTATTTGTTTATTGTTATTATTATTTGTTTATTGTTATTATTATTTGGCTGCCTTCTTTTTTGACTAATTACTACGAATAATATCACTTATTTATGACTAATTACTACGAATAATATCACTAATATTTGACTAATTACTACTAATAATATCACTTATTTTTTACTAATGACTACGAATAATATCACTTATTTTTGACTAATTACTACGAATAATATCACTTATTTATGACTAATTACTACTAATAATATCACTAATATTTGACTAATTACTACGAATAATATCACTTATTTTTTACTAATGACTACGAATAATATCACTTATTTTTGACTAATCACTACGAATAATATGTAGGTATAACTTGTTTTTGACTAATTACTACGAATAGAATCACCTATTTTTGACTTATTACTACGAATAATATCACTTGTTTTTGACTAATTACTACGAATAATATCACTTATTTTTGACTAATTATTACGAATAATATCACCTTTTTTTGACTTATTACTACGAATAATATCACTTATTTTTGACTAATTATTACGAATAATATCACCTTTTTTTGACTTATTACTACGAATAATATCACTTATTTTTGACTAATTACTACGAATAATATCACTTTTTATTCGTTGCTTTTCATTGATATAATTGTTGATTTGTTTATGGTTTGCATTTTTTCTTTTATTTTTCCTGAATAAAACCTTGAGAAACCTTGGATTCGACCTGTCACGAGAAATATGGGTATAGCAAAACAGGGTAAGAATGGAACAAGGTTGCTGTAACTTCTTGCTCTGGAGATGGGGGAAAAGATAGAACTCAGACTGTGAATGTGGAGCTGAGCAGACAGCAAAGCACATGGTGCAAGACTTCCAGCTCAGGAAATTCAGCGACACCCTCCAGGATATCCTCAAGGCGAGACCGGAGGCGGTGGAATGATTGACAGGGCTTGATCCAAAGCTGTAATACTTAGACGAAGATGAAGAGGATACATTTACCAGAGCCACATGAAAATTAAAGGAAGTAACTATATGAGTAGGTAGTTAATTTTTAATATTTTTTTATTTCAATTTTTCAGTATTTGAAGCACCTAGCTTGAAGTGGACGTGTTAATAAATTTGTGATAAAATTGTAGAAGCAGCCTGATCGGAATTTTACAAAATGAAAAATATTCTCTTCGACGACAATATCAACTTAAAGCTGAGACAAATGATGGTCAAGTATCATGTGTGGTCAGTTCTGCTTTATAAGGTGGAGGCGTGGACTCTCAAAGTTAATATTATAAACCGCAGAAGAATTTGAAATGTGGATCCACCGCAGAATGCTCAGAATATCGTGGACTGACATGGTCAGTAACACTGAAGTATTACGTAGAGCCAACGCCAAAAGAGATTTATTCATCAATGTTAAGCTCCGTAAAGTGTTGTACTTCGGCCATATTCTGAGAGGTGAAAAGTATGCCATCCTTCAGCTTGTCATGAAGGCGAAGATTGAGGGTCATAAGAAGGCAGCTTTCCTGGCTGCGAAACATCCGCGAATGGACCAGTATAAGAACTGTTGAGGAGCTGTTTCGCACTGCACAGGACAGGAAAGCTTTCTCTATGGTGGTCGTCAACGTCGGAGAGACCTGATATGACACAAGAAGAAGAAGAAGATATACGTCGGATGGACGATGGAAAAAGGTTGTCATGGACTGGAGGCCAAGAACAGGACGCAGAAGTGTGGGAAGGCCCCAGACCTGATGGTCCGATGGCATTAAATAAGTGTCGGGTCCAGAATGACAGAGGAGAGAGATGAGTGGAAGTCCAAGCTAGGGGCATCTATCCAATAGGACTCAAGAAGAGGCCGAGTAAGTTATTTTATTTTTAATATTGATCAAGTTTTTTGTATAAACTGAACGATTATGTAAGATGTGAACGTTCTTATTATCAAAATTTGTACACTGGTAGTTTCAATTTGAAAAATATAGAATAGAAAAATATATATAATTACCACAAAAAAAACGCAGAGAAAAAGGACAGCAAGTTTCGCCATTTTCGTTAGACCAAACTAAAAATGATTGCAGAGTTTCTCCTGTTTTATATGTGATATGTTTTTGTGCATTTAACAGCGCTATTTACATATTTAATTTATTTTCAAATCAATAAATTATGTTATTTGTTTTGTCCATTTCCACGCGCCATTATGTTATTATTCTTTACTTGTTTTTTTTACAATTTTTGTTTATACAATTGGCACCATTTTGAAAACTTATTTGCTATGAATTGTTGTGGACACTGCATTCTTGGCAGTTTTCATTTATTTATAGCTAGTTTTTTTATACCCGGCGTTGCTCGAGAAGGTAAATGTAAAGTAGTATGCCAACGTATCAAGAAAATCGTTTGAACTGTTTATTTCTTCTTCTTCTTCGTTTAGTAGACCTAGTTGGTCTGTTCTTCAGAAAATATACCTCCTGGGATGACGAAGTCCAGCTATCCTTCCATCTCTTGGGTGGTCTACCGGGTAGGCGGCGGCCAGAAGGATTTTCATTTGCTGCTATATATGCAAGTCTATCACTGTCCATCCTGGCTACGTGGTCCCTCCAATGTCCAAAGAACGATGTCCTGTATTCCACATGTTTTCCTTATTTGAACATTGCGAACACGATCTCGGAGAGTTTTACCAGTGATTGACCTTAGGACCTTCATCATCGTTGTCCTTAGGACTGTTTATTTGTTATGATGAATTCAGAATGAGTAAAAAATACCCGATACAATAATTGTTTATTTACATAACTATACATAACTGTTTATTTGTTATGATGAATTCAGAATGAGTAAAAAATACCCGATACAATAACTGTTTATTTACATAACTATACATAACTGTTTATTTGTTATGATGAATTCAGAATGAATAAAAAATACCCGATACAATAATTGTTTATTTACATAACTATACATAACTGTTTATTTGTTATGATGAATTCAGAATGAGTAAAAAATACCCGATACAATAACTGTTTATTTACATAACTATACATAACTGTTTATTTGTTATGATGAATTCAGAATGAATAAAAAATACCCGATACAATAATTGTTTATTTACATAACTATACATAACTGTTTATTTGTTATGATGAATTCAGAATGAGTAAAAAATACCCGATACAATAACTGTTTATTTACATAACTATACATAACTGTTTATTTGTTATGATGAATTCAGAATGAATAAAAAATACCCGATACAATAAATAAATTCCGTTCATCCCTTGCCTTCAGTCTTTACTGTCCCTTCAGTAGGTACTTACTGTCCCTTCAAACTTACTGTCCCTTCAGTCTCATATAAAGGGAAGTGGTTTGAAATTTCAGTAGGATTGGACTGGGAAAGAAATTTCAACAAGATTTCAGCAAAAGTGGTTTCATAATTTGAACGAATTTAAGCATTATGAAGAGTTTAGTGTTGGCAATAATTATTAAGTGTTAAAAGAGAATTTTAAGTTTCCGTTTGTCTTATCCGCTTGGATCGTTGAATGAATTACAAGTACATACTTTTTTTTTATTAATTCGTTTATGAGATGAATATTTAAACAAACAAAAATTTAGATAATAAAAATCATACACCTACATTACATCATAATTACCTCTAAAAATATTACACTGTTAATTAATAGTACTAACCAAGGGGCTATTAAGGACAACGGAAATGAAGGTTCTAAGGTCAATCACTGGTAATACTCTCCGAGATCGTGTTTGCAATGTTCAAATAAGGAAAACATGTGAAATACAGGTCATCGTTCGGTGGAGTAGATCCAGAAGAAGACAGTGTAGCGGGTGCAACCAGCCGAGTTGACCACCCACTTCAAGGAGTAGGGGGACGTCAGCCGGCTATTTAAGATCCTGCACATCGCGTTCCCGTCGTTCAGTTTAACCAAGGCCAGCGGTAGATCGTCACTCTGCTCGACTCACATTTCGATTCCGCGCATTCATCGATCTATTTTATTTAAATTATTTAATAGTCAATTATTGAAGTATATACCAATCTTGAATTATAATTAGAGTCAAACTATCAAATAAACACGTAAGTCAAATTCAAACTATTTTAATACCTGTCTGTAATATCAATTAATTTATATTTCATATGATAAATTTATAAATGTTTTATGGTGTGGCGTGGGTACCTCATTCTGCTGTGTAACGTTCTTTAATTAGCTTGCAACTAATTACCGAGTTACGCACGGCAGGATCGAGTACACACGCGACATCATTTCGCGTTGGATTTGGGGAACAGGCGACAGGTTATCACCTAGTGCCTTTCTAGACCGGAGCACCCTTCTGTAAATAAATAAATTAACATTAAAATCCAATTCCCAACCTAGCGCGAAAACTGGTGACCACCGAGCGTGCAGAACAGGTATATTTGTTGTGTAAAGATAATATTTGTAAGATAGTGTGTAAAACTGGTAAAGCCCCAGCTCTGTTGCAATTTTGTCGATTTTTAATTTGTGATAATAATTTTTTTTGTGTAACAAACGATAATCTGTTATCAGGAACAAATTATAATATTCGTTCAATAACAATTATCTAGTCACTTTGCACATTCTAAACTCATACGACAGAGATTAAAATTTTATTGAATAATAATTATTTCGGTTATTGGACCTGGTTAGACTGAACCCTACGGGTAACTTTAAACATGTAATAATTTAAATTCATAACCGTGCGCAGGCCCGTACACAGCGCACATTGTAAAAACCAAAAAATCGACGAAATAGATAAGTAAAGCATATAAATAGTTTGTAAGTATTAAACATATGCAGTAATAGTATGTTATCCCTAATTGTTATAAACCATTAAAAAAAACACATTTATAACGTAATTATAAGTATTATAATTAGTTATATTGTCGTATTCAAAACTAAAATATCGAAACTGGTATTGAATAAATATATGCTAAATAAATACCTACCAAAAATTGAAAAATATTTCCCTATGTTAATTGTAAAAATATATAATAATGTGTATTTATTTTTTTTTCATGAGCTAATACTACGCTAAAACGGACCAAAAAAAACTACCAAACGGAGGTAAAATAACGGAAGGAATACCAAAAAAAACTAAAGGAGATTTAAAAAAGATAAAAATATAAAAATAAAGAACCTAAAGAAGCATGTATTATGCGCAAAAACAGCACGCATAAAAAGATAAGTAAAAACCACATTTTATTACTTAAAAAAGCCAAAGTAAATTCATTTGCAGTAACATAAAATCATTGCAGAAATAAAAATAAAATATCTATCTAAAAATTCACGTCAAATCCTTATTTTTAAATACCTACAAGACAAATTATTAACCTGTAAAGTAAATACGTAGGTAAATAAATTTTAGTATTATTGCTTAAAAATAACGCATAAATGTTACACGGAATGTAAAATAAAATTATTGTCTAAAAAATGTCACAAAAAAAACTTGTTTACCATGACGCGCACATTTTTATCGCGATAATAAAAACATGTAACAAAATTAACCAAAAATATTATTTTTAATATTATTTTGCGGTAGTAAAAATATATCAAAAAAATATCCTGTAAAAAATTACAATAATAATATCTTCCCGAACATCAATCGGAATACATTATCTGATACCTACTTATGAAATAGGTAGAATCCTATAGTGTAAATTTAAAATATGTAACCGAGGTAATAATAATAAAAATATTCTCCACGAAAAAAATCACGAAATCGAAGCTCGAAACGAAACATTAAATATATTCGAAGTACATACAATAATCATATTCCATTGAGCGTACAGTGCCGTGCACATTTGAAACAAAAAATAAGAAAGATAATAAATGTAAATGTAACAAAAATATTTATTTTAAAATAAAATAGAAATATTATATCGAATAATAATAAAGTACGAACGCAGTCATATTAACAAAATTATAAAAAAACGAATATTAAATACGAAATCATAACATAATTTAATAATCTATAGAAATATCGAGTAAACATCATCGAAAAATATATTCCACTCCGCGACATTGTACACCGAGACAATACCGGGTACGCAGGCGTAAAAACGAAATACCAAAATCTAACACCGCGACGAATCACGCATGAATCTAGGACTATTCGCCACCAACATTTGTTAGCCAGCGAAACGTAATATAATATATCTCATTGATAATATATACATAACTTGTACTTTTATTTCAGATTAAAAACGTTTAAACATTTATTCATTTTAAATTATTAAATCAAATATACATTTAAATTTAATGAAAAATTATATCCTATTTAAAAACAAAGCATTTAAATACTTTACGCTGAATATATTAAATAAAAAATAAATTATTTTTTTAAATTTTTTTTAAATATAGTTACCTAATCACAATAACAACAAACATATATACGTATAGGAACGTCCACAAACAAGAGACCTTATAAGCATCGAACAAAAATAAACTCTAAAAATATTTACAATTTACAATTCATACAATTAAAACAAAGCAACTTCAATTATAATATACTGATAATATCATAATAAATAAAACACAAAAAATTATATTTTAGTTTAAAACAACTATAAAAATATTTTTATTTTTTATTTTCTTAAAAAAAATAGTTATAATATTTTTTTTTATTTTTATTCATATTTATAAACTGTAATACAACTTGAAGAATATAACTCACATCAAATGTTATACGATAAAATGAACATCATGGACAAAGAAAATACAGAACAATCGTCACAAGACCAAGCAACCGAAATTTATTCAACAAACATCAAATTGCCAAGCGTATGGAGACATCAGATACAATTATGGTTTTTCACCATAGAAGCCCAATTTTCAAACGCAAGAATAACTAAGGATGAATCCAAATATAATCATGTATTAGCCGCATTAGATCCAGAAACCATGTCATGCGTCGCTGACGTCATACAATTTCCGCCAAGTATGGATAAATACAAAAACCTCAAACTCACACTTCTGAACCGTCTACAAGAGTCTGAAGAGAGAAGACTCACGCAATTACTCCATGGAATACAATTAGGAGACAAGACACCATCAGAACTATTGCGAAGGATGAAAAGCCTAGCTGGACCAACATTAAATAACAACACGTTAATTACAAGATTATGGATAGAACGACTACCTCATCGTATACAAGAAATAATTTCAGCCATTAATACAGATGACGTCACAGTACTAGCCACAACAGCAGACAGAATAATGGAAGTCAACAGTAGAACTGACGTTCAAGCAGTAAACCTACCATCAACTTCTTCATTGAGCAACTCAGCAACAAGCAACCAAAGCACAGTAAACCTACTTTGTACAATGCAGCAACAAATACAAATGCTAACCGACAAAATAATGGGACTTGAAATTCAACAGAGGCAATCAAGACCATTCTACAGAAATAATCAACGCGACCATTCAAGATCAAGATCCACAAGCCCAAATAGATATCAAAAATATAATAATAATAATAATTATAATCGGCAAAACAAACGCAATTTTAAATACAATTATAATAACAATAACTTCCAACAAATGTCAAATAATAATAATAATAACAACTATCAGCAAACGCGTAATAATAATAACGATAACGTCAAGCCGCTGGATATATGTATACCACATCAAAAATATGGAAGTCAAGCAAAATACTGTCGACAGCCTTGCACCTATAACCATCCGGAAAACTAAAAATGCGACAGGTGTGTGAGACAACACCGTCGCAAATGAAGCATCGTCTCTTTCTACCAGATATAATCACGGGCGTGCAATACCTTATCGACACAGGAGCCGAAATAAGCATCATACCAAGATACCTAAAAAACGACAAGGCAACCATCGCTACAGACAGTATCATCACTCCTATTTACGCAGCAAATGGAACAATAATACCTTCATATGGACACCGAATTATCAACTTAAATCTCGGATTACGCCGGAATCACAAATGGAAATTTATAGTCGCCGACGTAACCAAGCCGATCATAGGGGCAGATTTCTTAACCAATTATGATATATTGGTGGACTTAAAAAGAAAATTACTCATTGATAAAAAAACAGGGTTGACAAGCAAAGGAACCGTCTATAGAACAAGTGTTATAGACATAGCAACAGTACAGTCAACATCAAAATTCCAAAAAATTATACGAAAATACCCAAGTTTAACAAGAGCAGATATGGCACAAAAAGGATCAAAAACAAATATTACTCATCACATTCAAACCAGAGGACCACCCGTCACAACCAAAATGAGAAGGCTCAACCCATTACAATTAGAAATAGCAAAAAAGGAATTCGCATATATGATCGAACAGGGAATATGTCGCCCTTCGAAAAGCAATTGGTCAAGCCCTTTGCATATGGTAAAAAAGCCAGATGGAAATTATAGAATGTGTGGAGATTACCGACGCCTAAATTCAATAACAAAACCGGACAAGTACCCGATTCCACAACTTCAAGACTTCTCACATAAACTACACGATGCAAAAATATTCACTAAAATAGACCTCTCAAGAGCATATAACCAAATAAACATGGAAGAAGAAGACATCCAAAAAACCGCCCTACTAACGCCATTTGGACTGTATGAATTCACGAAAATGCCACCAGGACTGTCCAACGCCGCACAAACATTTCAACGACATCTACATAACATAACAAGGGACCTAGAATACGTCTTCACGTACATTGATGACATTCTGGTCGCCTCCAGAAACATAAACGAGCATGAGAAGCATCTCGACAAACTTTTCGAAAGATTATCCGAAAACGGATTAATTATCAACCAGGATAAATGCAAATTCGGCGTAGAAGAAGTACACTTTTTGGGTTACCGAATCAACAAAAACGGAAGTACACCAATACCAGAAAAAGTGGAAGCAATAATAAAAATTGAACCCCCAAAGGACGCAAAAGGACTCCGACGTTTCATGGGCATGCTAAATTTTTATAGAAAATTTTTGCCAAACGCAGCCGAAACGCAAAAAATATTATTCGACCAATTAAAAGGGTACACCAAAAATGATAAAAGAAAACTACAATGGACAACTGAATTAAAAAAAGCGTTCGACAAATGTAAGCAAGATTTGACACAAGCCGCACTACTCGTACACATAAACTCCTCGGCAGAGATAGCAATAATGGTCGACGCATCAGATCACGCCATGGGCGCAGCACTTCAACAAAAAACGGATAACAGCTGGCAACCTATATCATTTTTCTCCAGAAAATTTAATAGCGCACAAGAAAAATACAGTACGTATGACCGAGAACTCACCGCCATCTACGAGGCGATTAAATATTTCAGACCACAAATAGAAGGAAGAAACTTTGTAATAATCACCGACCACAAACCGTTAATTTTCGCCTTTAATAAAATCAAGCTCAACTCTCCTAGACAAGAAAGACAGCTGGATTATATAAGTCAATTCACCACGCGCATCAAACACATATCAGGCGAAGAAAACATAGTCGCAGATACTCTATCAAGAATCGAAGAGATAGAAATAACATCAAACATCGACTATATTAAAATGGCAAGAGAACAACTCACAGACAAAGAGCTCAAGAAAATGCAGGAAAATTCATCTCTATCACTAAAGAAAATCTCAATACCTAACACTAACAAAATGTTATGGTGTGACATCTCAACCAACACGTTACGACCATATGTACCAATCACAATGCGAGAAGAAGTAATACTATCAGTACATAAATTAAGTCACCCCGGAGTAAAAACAACATCAAAGTTATTAAAACATAAATATATTTGGCCCAACATTGACAAAACAGTAAAAAATGTTGTGAACAACTGCATCGAATGCCAAACTTCGAAAATTCATCGCCACACTGTAACACCTTTGAAACAATACAAACAAGTATCATTGGACAGACTCAAACCAGCATTCTTCCTGAACGAGAACACAGACTACGGCGTAGAACCAAGCAGTAGACACACCACCTCTACAGAACAGAGATGGACGTCCACGCCACAGACGCACCAAGCCACTACGCCAGATGACACTTCAGATGACACTTCAGATGACACTCCAGATGCCACCCCAGAACGGCAACCACATACAACCACTAGAGCCGGAAGACGAGTATATTTCCCGGAGCGATTCACCAGCTACAAATATTTCTAAGCTGAGTAATTTTTAATCATTTTTATAACCTGAATAATTTCTATTTTTAATTTTTGTGTAATTGTAATATGTATTCAATATAGATGAAAAATTTGGTCAATATGCAACTAATATTTGAATATAAAATCTTATAAAATTCCAACTTGACCAAATCAAAATAAGAAAATGCTGTATAATAAGAAAATGCTGTATACTAAGAAAATGCTGTATAATAAGAAAATGCTGTATACTAAGAAAATGCTGTATAGAAATGTAAATTTAAGTGTAATTTTATCTTCTTGTTCAAATTACAGTACATATAAAAAAGTACATTGAACAAGTTAATATAAACAATATTTTTTTTTTAGAAATGTATAAGTATAGAAATAAGAACATGATAAATATATGACCTCTAAATTTTTATTAGTAAAATAAACTGCTATATATATATATATATATGTAATGCCATTTCAGGTAACCAATATAAAATTTTTTTGTATTTAAAAAAAAACACATGTCATTGTTACAGACAATCAGAGGAAATGCTGAGGAACGGACCAGGGTGGCGCTATCCAGCTGGCAGGGGGGTGATGTAGCGGGTGCAACCAGCCGAGTTGACCACCCACTTCAAGGAGTAGGGGGACGTCAGCCGGCTATTTAAGATCCTGCACATCGCGTTCCCGTCGTTCAGTTTAACCAAGGCCAGCGGTAGATCGTCACTCTGCTCGACTCACATTTCGATTCCGCGCATTCATCGATCTATTTTATTTAAATTATTTAATAGTCAATTATTGAAGTATATACCAATCTTGAATTATAATTAGAGTCAAACTATCAAATAAACACGTAAGTCAAATTCAAACTATTTTAATACCTGTCTGTAATATCAATTAATTTATATTTCATATGATAAATTTATAAATGTTTTATGGTGTGGCGTGGGTACCTCATTCTGCTGTGTAACGTTCTTTAATTAGCTTGCAACTAATTACCGAGTTACGCACGGCAGGATCGAGTACACACGCGACATCATTTCGCGTTGGATTTGGGGAACAGGCGACAGGTTATCACCTAGTGCCTTTCTAGACCGGAGCACCCTTCTGTAAATAAATAAATTAACATTAAAATCCAATTCCCAACCTAGCGCGAAAACAGTGATAGACTTGCATATATAGCGGCGAATGAAATCTCTTCTGGCCGACGCCTTCCCGGAGGCGTATTTACCTTTCCGTGTTGATTAGGAGGCAAGTACCTAATGCCTCGAATTAGGCAATAGTTTGTTGCGCTAATGCACTTAAAAACTCGTGTTGAATTCAAGGCACGTGTCCTCCAAATGCACACGGTTTAGCAACGCAACTGTTACTGCTAATACGTGTTCAATTTAAGACACGCGTATTTCAATCGTACACAGGTTTATAAATTTTACCATGCGTATTGATTGAGAGTTACAAGGCTGTGTTAGAGACATTTTTTGTGTATGGTTGTTTTTTATTTTAATAGATTAATCTACACAAATCTACATTATATTATAAAAGGAGTAAAATCTACATTGTATCGTCAAGAAACGTATGTTAAACTGCACTGGACCATCGAGTTCCCGGCAAAAGCAAAAAAGTGCGTCCCTAAAGATGATGAAAGAGCTTGGTGGTGGAGGATATGCGGGCATGTAATCTTTCTGAGGACGATGCTCAAGATAGAGCGAAGTGGAGGTGCACAGTAAGAAGTGCTGATCCCACCACCATCCACCATGTAAGATAGAAGCTAATTAAGACAGAAAGTTGTCACAATCCTATATCACTAACAGACGTGTACAAGTACAATGTACATTAGGGTGGGTCGAAAAAATTTGAAACGCTTTAGTACGGTAAAGTCTCAATTATGTCTCGTTTCTAAAAAAAATCAACTTTAAATGTGCAGTTGGTAATATAAAAAAAAAAGTTTAAAATACAATTACCCAATATACGCGACTGGACGGACATAAGAAGTGTTGGAGAGCTGTTTCGGGCTGCCCAGGACAAGGACGCTTTCTCTCGGGTGATAGTCAACGTTTGGGGGACCTGACATGACACAATATACGCGACTGGACGGGCATAAGAAGTGTTGGAGAGCTGTTTCGGGCTGCCCAGGACAAGGACGCTTTCTCTCGGGTGATAGTCAACGTTTGGGGGACCTGACATGACACAATATACGCGACTGGACGGGCATAAGAAGTGTTGGAGAGCTGTTTCGGGCTGCCCAGGACAAGGACCGCGCTTTCTCTCGGGTGATAGTCAACGTTTGGGGGACCTGACATGACACAATATACGCGACTGGACGGGCATAAGAAGTGTTGGAGAGCTGTTTCGGGCTGCCCAGGACAAGGACGCTTTCTCTCAGGTGATAGTCAACGTTGGGGGGACCTGACATGACACAATATACGCGACTGGACGGACATAAGAAGTGTTGGAGAGCTGTTTCGAGCTGCCCAGGACAAGGACGTTTTCTCTCGGGTGATAGTCAACGTTGGGGGGACCTGACATGACACAATATACGCGACTGGACGGACATAAGAAGTGTTGGAGAGCTGTTTCGGGCTGCCCAGGACAAGGACGCTTTCTCTCGGGTGATAGTCAACGTTTGGGGGACCTGACATGACACAATATACGCGACTGGACGGACATAAGAAGTGTTGGAGAGCTGTTTCGGGCTGCCCAGGACAAGGACGCTTTCTCTCGGGTGATAGTCAACGTTGGGGGGACCTGACATGACACAATATACGCGACTGGACGGACATAAGAAGTGTTGGAGAGCTGTTTCGAGCTGCCCAGGACAAGGACGTTTTCTCTCGGGTGATAGTCAACGTTGGGGGGACCTGACATGACACGATATACGCGACTGGACGGGCATAAGATGTGTTGGAGAGCTGTTTAGGGCTGCCCAGGACAAGGACGCTTTCTCTCGGGTGATAGTCAACGTTGGGGGGACCTGACATGACACAATATACGCGACTGGACGGACATAAGAAGTGTTGGAGAGCTGTTTCGGGCTGCCCAGGACAAGGACGCTTTCTCTCGGGTGATAGTCAACGTTTGGGGGACCTGACATGACACAATATACGCGACTGGACGGACATAAGAAGTGTTGGAGAGCTGTTTCGGGCTGCCCAGGACAAGGGCGCTTTCTCTCGGGTGATAGTCAACGTTGGGGGGACCTGACATGACACAATATACGCGACTGGACGGACATAAGAAGTGTTGGAGAGCTGTTTCGGGCTGCCCAGGACAAGGACGCTTTCTCTCGGGTGATAGTCAACGTTGGGGGGACCTGACATGACACAATATACGCGACTGGACGGACATAAGAAGTGTTGGAGAGCTGTTTCGGGCTGCCCAGGACAAGGACGCTTTCTCTCGGGTGATAGTCAACGTTGGGGGGACCTGACATGACACAATATACGCGACTGGACGGACATAAGAAATGTTGGAGAGCTGTTTCGGGCTGCCCAAGACAAGGACGCTTTCTCTCGGGTGATAGTCAACGTTGGGGGGACCTGACATAACACAATATACGCGATTGGACGGACATAAGAAGTGTTGGAGAGCTGTTTCGGGCTGCCCAGAACAAGGACGCTTTCTCTCGGGTGATAGTCAACGTTGGGGGGACCTGACATGACACCGAAAGAAGATATAATATTCAATTTATTTAGATTATTTGAACCATTAAACAAGCATAAAAATATAAATGGTGTTTATTTTAAAAGTTTTAACTTGCTTTAAAAAAAATTTTCAAAACTTTGATGATGTTAACCGATTTAAAAAAAATATGGCGTTTTTCTTCACATTACAATAGGCAACTTTTCCGCACTAAAGCGTTTCAAAATTAAAAAAAAAAACCTCTTTCTAAAAAATAGAGCGTAGTGGAGGAGCACAGTTAGAAGTGCTGATCCCACCACCATCCACCATGTAAGATAGAAGCTAAGATAGAGAGAAAGTTGTGGAAATACTATATCAATAACATACTTATACATCCGTGGTTCCTCAGGTGTAACAACTTGTTGTCTCATCGATTAAAAAGTTGTTATAACTACTGTTCTTGTGTGAAAGTTCAATAGTATTTTTGAATTTTTTATTTTAATTTACATATATTTTGTACTTGCCAAGTACCTATTGTTGCTGTTGACTGCGGTCATAATATTTGGTAGGACCGTTCGCTATCGGTCTGCTGTTTTGTATATACCTACCTATTGGTTTATGTGTATTCATGTTTTTTTTTTTTTATATATATAAGGCAACCCACCCTATAAGGAGGGTGATTTGTGCCATGACGAAACGAATATGTGTATATTTAAAAGGGAATCAATTTGTTATATGAGAATATCTCTTAAAGATTTATTGCATTTAAATTAAGAAATTTTGATATAATTGAGTGAACTTTAGTCGAATTTAGGGAGAGAAGATGCGACATATTTACAGGCAGAGGGACACGCAGCTTGGCATAAAAGTCGAATTTATCGTGTATTGGACACTCCATGAAAACGTGATCCAACGTTTCCACCTCTCCACAATCACACAAAGGACTGTCCCTTATGTGTATTTTGTAAAGGTGGTTTGCGATCATGCAGTGACCAATTCTCATTCTGCATATGTTTGAAACATCCCTTTTTGACATTTTTTTTCCATGAAACCATGGTTTAGATGGAACTGTTATCTGTATAATTTTGTAAGCAGTTCCTTTCACACGGCTTGACACTTCCCATTCATTAGACCATTCGGTCAAGAGGCGCTTTTTAATGATTGAGGTGGTGAAATCTTGGAATGGAATCTCAAAATTAAGAGGTTCAGTGCCAATCGTTGTAGCTTCTTTTGCCAAACGGTCTACAGTTTCATTTCCATTTATACCACGATGTGCTGGTAACCATACAAATGTAACATATATATTTGATGTAAAAAGGTTGTATATATACTTTTTTATTTCGCAAAGTATGTAATCGTCAGGGGATCTAGATAAATTAGAAGATATAGAGTAGATAGCGCTAAGGGAGTCGGTGAATATTATAATATTAGAAGAATCGAGGGTATGACATATAGATAAGACCTCTTTGATTGCCCAACACTCAGCTGTATAAACTGAGCATTCGGGTGGAAGTTTGAAAAGTCCTTTAGTGTTGTTATACGGAATATAAAATGCTGCTCCAGAGTTGCTATTAGGTGAAAGCTTGGATCCATCAGTAAAAATTTGAACGTGAGATGGCCATCTTGAACGAACAATGCCATCGAATTTACTGTTGATTAGTTGGGAGGGAAGATTGCAGTTTTTGTCCAAACCGAGAGAAGGACATGTATCGGGAATGAATTTTGTTGCGAAATATGGTGTTTTATAGTAAGGAAGATAATTATGCGAACAATTGACAAGTATTTTTGATTTAAGAAGGGTGTAACTTTTACATAGTATTGGAGTGGTAGATTTTGACCAATATCGTTTTAATTGACATAAATGTGTTATTGTGGATAGCTTTGATGTTAGTGGGTGAGAATTAAGGGAAAGTCGTTTTAGAACAAATTTGTCTGAAAGATATTGACGTCTCAAGTGAAGTGGGGAATCTAACCCCTCCACCTGAAGTGCATTAATCGGTGAAGATCCCATTGCTCCGATTATAAGTCGTAAACATTTAGACTGTATTCTATCTAATTTAGATTCAAGGTATTTAGGAAGAGGATCGAATAAAAAACAACCATAATCCAGGTGACTGCGAACTATGGCATTATAGAGCAATTTCATTGTTGATGGATGAGAACCCCACCAGACTCTCGATACAGCTCTCAAAGGATTAATGTTTTGTTCGCATTTAGATACAATTGAGTTGACATGAGAGTTCCACGATAGTTTTCTATTAATGATTACACCCAAAAATTTAATTTCGTCCTTTATAGTAATGTTTGTACCATCGATATTTACAGAAATGTCCGGAATTTTATGTTTACGCGAAAAGGCGACTACTTGGCATTTTTGGAGCGAAAGTTCTAAACCATTAGATTCAAGCCATTTGTTTATTCGACCTAATGTTTTTGACAATTTTTTTGCAGCAATTTGTGCGTTTTTGTGGGAGACATATACGACAATATCGTCGGGAAATTGTAATATTGAGCAAATATCCTCTATTACCGTAACAAGATCTTGACAATATATATTAAATAAAATAGGGCTTAATACCGAACCTTGAGCTAAGCCTTTCCAAACTATTCTATCAATCGTGGTAGAAATATTTTCAGCTACAATTTTTCTCTCAGCAAACATGTTATAAATAAGTGTTGCCAAACTCATTGGAATACCCAAATCTACTAGTTTTTTTCTTAAAACAGACAGTATCACGTTATCATATGCAGATTTTATATCCAAAAATGCTGCAATAACAAACTCTTGTTTGGAAAAAGCTATTTTGATATCTGAAATCAAGATACTGAGGTTATCTAAACACGATTTACCTTTTCTAAAACCAAATTGAATTGACGGGAGAAGGCGGTTCCTTTCAATATGCCAGTCTAAACGGTTTTTTATTATATGCTCAAGAATTTTTAGGAAAACTGGTGATAATGCGATTGGCCGATACGAAGATTCTGATTGAGGGTCTTTGTTAGGTTTCAAAATAGGGACTATTCGTTGTATTTTCCAGTCTTTTGGTACGTATCCGTTTTTTAAACAACCATTATATAATTCTAATAAATGTTCAAGGAAATTTACTGGTGCATTTCGAAGAAAAGCATAATGAATGAGGTCCATTCCGGGCGAAGAATTTTTCAAATTTTTAAGTGGGGTAATGAGTTCAGAATATTCAAAAGGTCCATCTAACCATGATTTAGACAAAGAATGGGCAGGAAGGATTGGCATTTCTATTTCTGTATCATTGGGGACGTATGGTGGGGCAAGCCTCTTTACAAAAGCTTCTAGAATGTGTCCATTTGGCAGATATTTCTTAGAAGTGGATAATGATGTTCTGAAACGACGGATCATATCCCAGACTATTGATAGAGGAGTATCTGGTGAAAGAGTGTTGCAAAAGTTATACCAGCCTTGTCGCTTTTTCTTTCTGAGTATTTTTTTTGTATTTGCTTGTATATTTTTAGCATATAAAAAATTTTGTAACGTCATATTTTTCCTGTACTTTTTCATAGCTAATTTTCTTATTTTGATAGCCTCCGTGCATTCATTGTCCCACCAAGGGGCACATTGAATACGTTTAGATTCTGCTTTTCTCTTCGGAATACTAATATCAGCAGCTTTGTAGAGGATTGACATAAGTTCTGAATTTTTGTGAGTAATGTCGGATGACAAAAAAGATGGTGTAGAATCTTCAATAGTTTTATTGAATATATCCCAATTAGCTTTTCTTATATTATGTCCTTTTTTACTAACGGCTGTTTTTGTTTTGGATTTTGTGATGGTTTTTATAATAATGGGAAAATGGTCACTTGCTAGGGGATCATCAGATATACACCATGTAGAAGTGGAGGCTAAATCATTTGTACAAATGGAGAGGTCGACAGCACTCACATTTTGAGTTGGTGGAGTGAGTCTAGTTGGTGAACCGTCATTTAGAATGCATAGATTATGTTTATCTATAAATGAGAGAATGAGGTTTCCCGAACGATTTGATAGTGTACTGCCCCAAGATGGAGAGTGGGCATTGAAATCACCTAATATATAAAATGGTGAGGGTAGCATATCCACAATTGAATCCCAATAAATTGGGTCAAATGGAGAATGTGGAGGAATATATGTGGAAACATATACAACTCCATTCACTTGAACGGCAACCACTTGTAATGATGGGTGAGTTGGAACAATAATTTGATTATATGGGATGGAAGATTTGATAAAGATAGCTGTTCCAGCTCTCCCATCATTGCGGTCGGATCTAACTGACAGGTAGCCTGGGACATTGAAAACTGAACCTGGTACAAGCCAAGTTTCAGTAATGCACGCAATTTGAATTTCGTGTGTGGATAATAGAAATATGAAGTCAGGTTTGTTTGCTGTGACGCTTCTACTATTCCATTGAAGGATATTGTGAATTTGATGAGCCATTGTGGAGGGTTGTATTAAGAGTTTGAAGAATTTCGGCAGCGTTGGTCGGTAAAATATTGTTATTTGTTAATATAGATATAAGGAGAGAAATAAGTGTTTGAATAAATGATGAATTGTCGTTTTGAATTTGGGAGGTTGAATTAGAAGTTGGTAAATTCATGTTTGGTAAGGCACATCCGTTAGGGGCCTGTGATGAATAATGTCCGTTTTGGTTAAATAGTAAGGCATTGTGTTGGGTTGTGTCATAGTTGGGGGTAGAAATATATCTTGGTTTTGAGTGTTTAAATATGGTTTTTTTAAATGAAGTTGAAGGTGGAGAAATAGGTTGAGTGGTTGACGGTGCGGTGGAAGTTATATCAGCAAAAGATTTTTTTGTGGGTGGGACGAGTTTTGAGGCCTGAAAATATGATATATTATCTGTTGCCATTGTCTGTTTGATATTTTTCTGTCTTGATAACTCTGGACAGGCCGTGCTAATTGCAGTGTGATTTCCAGAACAATGGAGACAGATTGGTTCCTGTGACGTATTTGGGCATTGTTCGAATGAATGATTTTCTCCACAATTGTAACATCGAGGAGAAGATCGGCATACTGTTTTAGAGTGTCCAAATCGACAACAGTTGAAGCATTGTATGGTTGGAAACTTGTAAATTTCTACTTGTAAGGAATTATAGTATAAAAATACCCTGGGTGGTAAAATTTGGCCCTCAAAAGTAACGACCACCGACTGTGAAGGTTTCCATATTAACGTACCCGTTGAAGTGTCTTTGTAGTTCAATCTTCTGGCTTTAACTACTTTAGGTATGTTGGTGTGTACGTTTAATGCCTCAACTATCTCGTCTTCGGGTAAATCGCTCGGGATACCTCTGACCAGTCCCATACGCGTCAAATTGAATGTTGGTATATATGCTTTAAATTTATTGTTTGAAATGTTCTCTATATTTTTAACAAAATTGTTGGCAGATATGGCAGTTTTAAATTGAATCGATATTTTATAACGGCCTTCCGGTTTGATAGACCCATCAATTATTTGTATGTTTAAAGATTTATGCATGAAAATAAATTTTCCGAAATCGAGGGGGTGGATTGTTTTGCCTTGTTCCGATCTCTGTATATGGACAATAAAGGGGGAAGAAGAAGAAGTTCCATATTCCATTTCCAATTTAGGCGGTGAAAAGGTATTTATAGTTTTTGGGTCGTTATTGGTGGTAATTATTATTTCGGGGTGAGTTTTTTGTTTGTTTGGGATTGACTCGGATGAATGACGAAAAGGTTTACGTTTTCTATTTTTACTAGCAATAGATACCTGACTGGCATCTGATTCTGAAGTATAATTTATATCCGAGTTAATACCGGGATCCGGCGGTTTATTTTCCTCTTGTTCCATCATCAAAAATTAATCGGTAGAGAAATACACAAATAACACAAAATATGTAGAAAACAGAGTGAAATAAAAAAGTAAATAATAATGAAAATGAAACAATAAAATCTTATCTGTTCGCTGAGCAGCAACAAGGTTTGTAGGTAGGACACCACAATGTAACAACACAACACAACCGATCGCTACGATTGAACCGACGAGACTGTGTATTCATGTTTTTATATCTATAAGTTATTTTCTTTATCTTCTTTATATTTTTTGAACTTATATGTAGTGTCCGACCGAAGCTTCGGCTTCGGCTTCGGCCACCTTCGGCCTAAAAAAACACCTTCGGCTTCGGCCAAAAATAACCCGAATTTTCGGCCGAAGCCGAAGCTTTTAGTCAGCCGCTAAAAACTTGTAAAAACATGCGCGAACATGACATATGTAGCGGGTGTATAGATTCGGCCGGCCCAGTGTCACGTGCCGACTGTCGACAGAAACAAAACACCTAACCAACTAAGTCACGAAAGCAGATTATTTATTATTTTAATCGATTTTTTGGTAAAATCAAACCTTCGGCTTCGGCCGAAGGTTACGGCTAAGGCTGAAAAATCGGCTTCGGCTTCGGCCAAAATCTGACCTTCGGTCGGACACTACTTATATGTCTTCTACTCTCATATATTTTAATTTTTCATCGTTATCTAATGTTATTAACAAAATAATTTTGTCTATATTTTAATTAGTATACCCACAGACAGGCTTTGTTGCCTTGTGGGATTTTTGGATGTACGATTTATTTGTTTTGATAATATTATATAAAAAAAGTGTATTGTTTATTAACCGTATACCAAATATTAAATAATTAAATAAATAAAGGGAAATATTTGCAGTAAAGCACGTAAATTTGTCATAAAAAATAGTTTTCTAAATAAGTAAGTTTGAGGAACCCTAAATTTCTTTCAAAAAATAAGTTGGAGGTGTTTTTGTCTATATTTATACAAATTATCAACGTTCTAGCTTTTACAGTTTTCGGATATGATGAAAAACACAATAAAAAATAAAATGTTGATTATTCCTGACTAAATATATAACTTAAAAGTTTTGTAGGCCTAAAATGTTCAATATATTCTGAAAATTTGGGAATCAAAAGTTATAACAGACGGACGTACGAACGGACACACACTGACATTTATTAATTTTATACTCCGAATTCATCCATTATGTAAAAAAATCCAAGTTGGTGTTTTTGACTTCAAATTTGAAAAAAACAATGCAAAAATGTCCACTACTCTGTACAAATCTCTCACACGGGAATTAGATCAATTCAGTAGATTTCTCTTTCTCCTTCTTTCTCAGCCATCTCTCCACCGCTGGATGTAGGCCTCTTTTAAGAGCTTCCACTCGTCTTTTTTTGGGCTTTTTGAACCCATCTGCTTCCAGCGACAGGGACAATATCATCGTCCCACCTTTTCTGGGGCCGGCCTACTCCCCTTTTCATATTCATGGTCTCCAATTTAAAATTCTGGGTGCCCATCTGTCCGTACCCTGTCTGGCAACATGACCTGCCCATTGCCATTTAAGTTTTGCAACTCGATCCATGACATCAACAACTTTTGTCTGGCGTCTGATTTCTTCATTTCTAATTTTGTCTTTTAGACTTACGCCTATCATTTGTCTTTCCATGGATCTCTGAGTGCATTTTAGCTTATAAATGGTCCTCGCAGTTAGCGTGATAGTTTCCAGACCATACGTAAGCACAGACAGGATACATGTTTCAAACACTTTTCTTTTCAGACATGTGGGAATATCTCTGTTTTTTAGGACATGTTTAAGTTTCCCAAAGGCTGCCCAACCTGGTCCGATCCTTTTTGTATGAATATTTCTACTGTCTGGTTATCCTTTTTCTAATTTTATCTTATGTCCAAGGTATGGATATTCTTCAACAGCTTCAATTATTTATCTATCAATTGTGATAGTGCTGTTAGATGGACTCATAATTTTCGTTTTGTTAATATTGATTATAATAATTAATATAGAAATAAATCCTCTTGAACAAATCGACTGCTGTCAAGCGCATATCCCCACATTATCTTACTTGTCGAGCTCTAAATAATGATCTATAAAAATGTAATCAAACATCGTAAAGTAAATATTAAATCTTGCAAATAATGTATGTAAATCTGAATTAATTCAAATATTTGCCATACGACACGCGCTGGGCGATGGCGACGCGGGGATATTTTGAGCAAACCTATATAATGGAGGGAAATTGAACAGAAATTATTAGTAGAACAGCGAAAATGGCAAAGAGTACAATTATCTTCCTATGTTGCTTCCTTGTGGTAAATATTACCTTTTTTACATATATTCCATCTCGCCACGTCCATAAATGGGGTAGGCAGAGAGAACCGAACGCCATTTTTATGTTTAGTCACGCATAGGTACATGTTCGTGTCTTGATCAAGTTTCTTACATAATTTGAATATTTTCGTTCGCGTGGTCGTGCCATACTTTTCTTGGGTGGTCGCGATCTCTTCTTTCATTCATATCGAATTGAATATTATATTCTTGTGTACCTATTTTCTATCATTTAAACCTTTTTTAATATCTTTGTATGTATAATGTATTTCTGATGGGTATAAATATGATTTTTTATTCATTATTCTTAGGATAGCTTTTTAAGCAGTGATTTATGGATATAATTTATTTCTGATGGGTTTAAATATGATTTTTTATTCATTATTCTTAGGATAGCTTTTTAAGTAGTGATATATGTATGGGTATAATTTATTTCTGATGGGTCTAAATATGATTTTTTATTCATTACTCTTGGGATAGCTTCAAAAATGTAACAAATTCGAAGAGTTGAATTTTTCCCCATAATATTTTTTCCTTCATCAGAAGTAGATTCTTATGGAATATTTTTTTTTCCAAATGGAAAACGAAAGGGCTTTAGGTATAGACCGAAATGGTCGTCAACAGACAAAATAAATATTTAACATTGTTCGAATATATTTTTATTATTGCATATGCGCAAACATTGGATTTTTTTCCCTGTCGGGAGTCAAAGATATTTTTTAACAGATTTTTTATTTACAAAAAACCAATTCTCTCAATAGATGGCGTTACAACAAAATAAATAAAAAAAAATAATATTGTTGTTCATAATTTCACCCATAGATGGCTGTAGTAAAAATTCGTTATTTTCAAGCGAAAAGGATTTCAGTATTACAATATATAGAAGTTTCAAAATTGAATTGATAGGGATCTCATTAAAAAGGCATAATTGGTGAACGTTGCGCAAGCGCATAAAGTGATCACGTAAACCAGCCGATGACAGGTCGTTAGCCCTGTAGGTGCCTTGATTTCCCGGTTCTCCTACAATAAATATTCCAACTTCGTCTCTATTGAGATAATTTAAAATCTGTTAAAATAAATTTAACATTGTTTATATTTTTGTAATTACTTCACATTTTTCGGACTTTAACCGTGTATGTTCGTGAAAATGTTACTTTGAATGTGACTTAAATACATATGTCCTTAAATGACTTTATTATAGTGATATGTCACAGTAATCAAGTGCATTTTTTCTAGTAGGTATATAAATAATACCGATCTTTTAAGAATAGTGATTTCTTTACAGGCGGCCGTCTACTGTCAAGACTCGGGCGAAGGTGATGATGAAATAGTCTACAGTGACGTTGAGGTTCCGGAAAGTATGATCAACAAGAAACCATGCAAACCCCACATCTGCTCGCCCCCAGACTGGCTCATCTGCTGGTGCGCCAAGCCCAACAACCAGAATCATCCCAAGTGTAAATGCGTACTGGCCTGGTTGGGATACTGCAAGTGCAAACCTTACCATCCACTCTGCGCTTGCAGCTGCTTCTGCAACCCTTGGGACAAAAAGAACTGAATCCAATGTAGGCAGAAATTCAACATATTGCACTCTGATTTGTCAGTAATTTTATTGATAAAATAAATTTTTTTTTCTTTAATATTTATTTTATTTATTTTTATTTATATTTCAGTAAGTACAGTACATTTCATAAAGGTAAACATATTAAAAATATTGAATTTTTACCATCTCACTAGGCTAAATGCCTGTTCTGAGGTAGTTCTCTTAAGCATTTAGACAAATGTAAAATATTGAGGGTAGGTATATGATTGAGATTACATAATTACGAAAAAATATTTATACTGAATTAGTAAGATAATTTAGATGTTCAATATATTTTTTTTAATTTTTATTTTTTTACAACAGGTACTATGTCAAATATTAATTTAACACACACCCAATTACAAGTTGCTACATTCTGGAGACTTACGATATTAATCGTCTCACAGATCCAGACTGAAAACACATAAAAACTGAGTCTCCACCGGGAATCGAACCCGTGACCTTTGGATCAGCAACAGTCACGGTCTCCACTTTAGTATTCTGGGTGTCCACCTGTCGGTACCCTGTCTTTTTTTTTAATTTTTTTATTTAAGAAACACTCACAGAGAAATTGACATTAAAAAATACAAAATATATAAATACAAAATAACATGTAAGGTCAACTCTCAAATTACGAGTGCCTGCAGCATGTTATATTAAAATACCTATGATAAGGTGGTAGGAGGAGAAAAAGGGGACAAATTCAAAAAGGACCACAGTTGATTCTAGGATTGCTCCTGCGAATATATTATAATATCTTTACTCAATTGCTTAAATTTTGCATATTTTAAATTAAAAATGTCCAAGTCAGTCAAAAGTCTATTGTAGTCATCACAAATTCTACGGATTATTTCATTCTTGCCAAGGTTTGTACGAAATGGTGAAATTGCAAATACATTATGTTGTCTACTATTAAACGATTGTACTTAACTAAGTTTAGTTTGTCGATCGACATAATGACGATTGTACTTAAAATTAATTAATTCAAGTAAGTCAGGACAGTTTGTCGATCGACATAATGTCGATTGTACTTAAAATTAATTAATTCAAGTAAGTCAGGACAGTCTATTAAATTATGTAAGATTTTGTACAGAAATAAAATTCCACTGAGAGTTCTACGATCACTTAAAGAACCAATTTAATAATGCATAGCGGCTATGTTGTAATTTAAAAACCTATTATATTATGTTCTATAATTTAAGAACTTTAAAAACTTGTTCTGAATCCGTTCTATACGAAGAATATGAATATTATAAGATGGACTCCATATTATTGATCCAAATTCTAATATACTTCGTACAAAAGCTGTATATAGAACTTTAAGAACACATTCGTCTCTGAACGGTTTAGACACTCTAATAATAAAACCTAACATTTTATACGCTTTTGCTGTAATGTAATTAATGTGACTAATGTAGTTCAGCTTACTATTCAGCAGTCTTGCAACATGCCCTGCCCACTGCCATTTCAACTTTGCAACACGGTCTGCTATGTCAACGACTTATGTTTGGCGTCTAATTTCTTCATTTCTTAGGCTCACTCCTAACATTTGCCGTTCCATAGCTCGTTGCGTACATTTCAGTTTTTATATTGTGTTGGCAGTTAGTGTCATTGTTTCCAATCCATATGTTAGCACTGGGAGGATACATGTTTCAATAGCATAGCTCGTTGCGTACATTTTAGTTTGTATATTGTGTTGGCAGTTAGTGTCATTGTTTCCAATCCATATGTTAGCACTGGGAGGATACATGTTTCAATAGCATAGCTCGTTGCGTACATTTTAGTTTGTATATTGTGTTGGCAGTTAGTGTCATTGTTTCCAATCCATAGGTACATCCTTAGCCACCAAAATATTAACCAAAACGAAGGCCTTCATTAAATCCACAAAGCAGACAAAGGCAGGAGTTTGGTATTCAATTGCCTTCTCTTTAATCTGTCTTACGATAAATATGGCATCTGTAGTGGATCGGTTCCTTCTAAAACCTTGTTGTTCTTCGCTTAGGGTAATATGTGTTTCTAATCTTGTCTTAATGATTTGTGTGAACAGTTTTAGTGTTGAACACAATAGGGATATACCTCTATAGTTCTCTGGTTTTGTCTTTTGGCCTTTTTTTAAATATTGGTACTGTAATGCTAGTCCTCCACTCCTCTGCGATTTTTGTCGAGTGTATGATTCTATTAAATAATTGATGCAGTTGTTGTGTTAGGCTGTCACCAGCATATTTAATTAGTTCGTTGCTTTTCGTTGATTATACCCGGCGTTTTCCTATTTTTTTTAATTTGGCAATCGCAATACGTATTTCATGTATACTGATTTCATTTTGATACGGACCTTCAACATATGGGACAGTTTCTTGTTTATCATCTTTATATAATTGTTCAAAATACTTTTGCCATTGCTCCGTTGATATCTTTTTTGTTTGTATGAATTCATCAATTGGCTTTCTTTCTTTCGTGATTTAGTACTTTCATTTTGCAGTGATTTTATATTTGTTTTCTTGACTATCTTAGGTTTAATGTTTTTTTGACAGGGTCTTTCAATATTAATTTTGCACAATACAAGGTTATGGTCCGACTCGATATTGGCTGAGCTGAGTACTCGAACATCAAATATTTGTGTTGGTAGGATTTTTCTATTTGTAATGATATAATCGATCACAGATTTATCTCCTCTTGTGTTATTGAATGTATGTTGTATTTTATGTGGGAAAAACGTGTTGTTAATTCGGAGTTCATTTTGAGCGCAGAAAGCAATCAACTCTTGTCCGTTTTCATTAATTGCATCTTCATTATATTTCTGTTTGATACCGTTTAATTGCTGACTTCCAATTCTTGCATTCAAATCTCCAAGTATGATCGTTTGTTCTCCATTTGGTATTTCATCCATGATCTGCTGTAGTTTATAGTAGAAGTCTTCTGTCTGTTCCTTTGGTTTTGTTATATCAGTTGCATATGTCGAAATGATGTTAAGGGTGCTTTTTTGGAATTTTATTGTAACCTTGAGAAGTCTGTCATTTACGTAAGAAATATCTTCTATGTTTTGTTCGTATTTATTGTTTAAAACCAATCCCACTCCAGAGTGCGCACTCTCGCTCTTATCTTTTCCGCTGTATATCAGAATGTAATCAGAGTATCTAGACCTACCTTTTCCCTTCTTTTTTATCTCAGCAACACCGCACATGTCTATTGTATGTCTGTTGAGTTCCAGTATGATTTCATGATCTCTTTTGTGCCAGGACATGATGTTCCAGCAAGCAATTCTTGGGCTTGGGACCAGCATTGGCGGAGTTATGACAATAGGTAACGTGACGTATAACATATGACAATAGGTTGAGTTTTCAAATACACATAAAAAACATTGCTCCATATCCAACATAGGGTAGGCAGAGAGTTTTATGCTCTACATTAAAGTCGCTGATGTTGACGCGGTGTTGAATCTTAATGTGACAATATGCTAATCAGAATGACAATTTTACGACTAACCTGTCACCCCCCTGATTAATCTGACTTATTACCATTACCAATGATATGGTTAATAAACGATTTACACTGTACAAAAATTACATAATATTTCTTTTTGGGGCAATTTTTATTTTTTTAAAGACTTCCCCCTATTCAGTAACTATTGTAACTAAAATAGGAACGTTCTAAAATTGTAGATTTTAGATATACGGTCTTATTTCAGCTTTATAAAATATCAACTTGGACTACCTATATGGAATAGAAACGTACCTATATTGGCCGGAACGTTCTTAAGAAGTTACTGAATCTGACGTATTATGTAAAATAATGAAAATTATGAAATTTTCATAATTATTCAAAATACGTCTAATTCAGAAACTTTTTAAGAACATTCCGTCAAATAAAGGTACGTTCCTATTCCATTTAGTCCAAGTTGATATTTTATAACGCTGAAATAAGACCGTAAATCTAAAATTTACAATTTTATAACGTTCCTATTTTAGTTACAATAGTTACTGAATAGGGGTTACTCTGCCATCGACCCATTTTCGCTTGCATTGTTCCACCGATTGTTCCAATCTTTCAGCAGTCACATATCCGGAAGATCGTAATAAATTGACATTTAGTATCCAAGTATTTAATTTTTTTTATTCATTTCAAAATATTATTTTGGACTATGGAATTAAAAAAATTATATCGGATTTTTTTTTTGTATCAAGAGTCAATGAACTTATATAATATAATTTTTATACTATTTAGACAAATTTAGAGCCAACATTCCAGAACCTTAGTATTTTATAACTCTTATTCTTTCTTTCGGATAAAGTCTTGAATCTTTAATTGATCTTTAATTTAGATCATCTGGATCATAATATATTATACTATTTACATCAGAACACTTTAAATTTAATGATAAAGACGTGTTTTGGTTGAAATTCAATGTATTTTTAAGAATCCATGTAATTAATAACGGGTTTGGTTAAGACTACAAGATTATGTGGGGAATGTGTATCTTATACTTTATTGAACAAGGTAATTCTATACATTTTTTTTTGCGGCAAATATGAGAGTTGAGGATAGACAATCCAGTGACGCCATCTTGAATGCAGCAATTTCGGATCGATGTGGCCGTCACGATATACCGTCAAATTGATTATTCGTCTTCGTAGCTGTCTGCCATTTTCTTTCCCCAAGGTTTACAGAAGCACATGCAGTCGCAGAGTGGATGTTTCCTCTTGCACTTGCAGAACTTGACCCAAGCGTTGACACATTGACACTTGAGGGAGTTGGGATGATTCTTGCAGTAACAGATCAACCAGTTGGGTGGGGCGCAACAGTCATTGTCTGGTGGAGGCTTTCGGGCAGAAACAGCTGCCTATAAACGTAAACAAAAAAGCAAACATTTATATGGAGTTGTTTTACGACGTCAAAATTTCATCAATAAAATCACCACTGACTGACTTACAGGTACAAAACAAAATTTGGCTTATTAGACACTTTCTAATTATTTGATTTCAAATTACATTGAAGGACATTGAAGAATGAAAATAAAGGTCTGAAACTAAGTACAACGAGTGGGTTGTGGCCAATGCTAAAATCTTCACTACACAATGAAGCTTCCCTGCTAATATTACACTCTAATATCAATATGAAATCAAATAACATTGCCAAACATTAAAAAATTCTCTTGATATATATATTTTTCATACAAAAATCTATTATTATGAACATAATTTTTCAAATGGTTGCTGTTTTGAATGCAGTTTTTTGAAGATTATTGGTATTGTATAAAAACAGTTTTAACAAAATTAAAATATCTTAAATTTCCAGGTCGTGAGAGCATTTTTTAATTTTTAACAGATGAAATCATAGAGAAACATTGAGAAAAAATGTACCATTGCCTATGGAAAACTAATCAATTCTAAGTTTTTTTTAAATATAAGCCAACCCACCCTATAAGGAGGGAGATTTGTGCCATGACAAAATGAATATGTGTATATTTATAAGGATTTCAATTTGTTGTATGATGAGAATATTTCTTAAAGATTTATTTAATTTAAAATAAGGAATTTAAACGATAGGAATTGAAAGATATAGACCTTAATTCGTCTAAAGGAATTTAAACTTTAAATGAATTTAGGGAGAGAAGATGCGACATATTGACGGGCAGAGGGACACGCAGCTTAGAATAAAAGTTGAATTTATTATGTTGACACTCCATGAAAACGTGATCCAAAGTTTCCACCTCTCCACAATCACACAAAGGACTGTCCCTTATATGTATTTTGTAAAGGTGGTTTGCGATCATGCAGTGACCAATTTTCATTCTGCTTATGTTTGAAACATCTCTTTTTGACATTTTTTTCCATGAAACCAGGGTTTGGATGGAACTGTTATCTGTATAATTTTGTAAGCAGTCCCTTTCACTCGGCTTGATTTTTCTCATGCATTAGACCATTTGGTCAAGAGGCGCTTTTTAATGATTGAGGTGGTGAAATCTTGGAATGGAATCTCAAAATTAAGAGGTTCAGTGCCAATCGTTGTAGCTTCTTTTGCCAAACGGTCTACAGTTTCATTCCCATTTATACCACGATGTGCTGGTAACCATATAAATGTAACATATATATTCGATGTAAAAAGGTTGTATATATACTTTTTTATTTTGCAAAGTATGTAATCGTCAGGGGATCTAGATAAATTAGAAGATATAGAGTAGAAAGCGCTAAGGGAGTCGGCGAATATTACAATATTAGAAGAATCGAGGATATGACATATAGAAGAGACCTCTTTGATTGCCCAACACTCAGCTGTATAAACTGAGCATTCGGGTGGAAGTTTGAAAAGTTCTTAAGTGTTGTTATAAGGAATATAAAATGCTGCTCCAGAGCTGCTATTAGGTGAAAGCTTGGATCCATCAGTAAAAATTTGAACGTGAGACGGCCAGCTTGAACGAACAATGCCATCGAATTTACTGTTGATTAGTTGGGAAGGAAGATTCCAGTTCTTGTGCAAACCGAGAGAAGGACATATATCGGGAATGAATTTTGTTGCGAGATATGGTGTTTTATAGTAAGTGAGATAATTATGCGAATAATTGGCAAGTATTTTTGATTTAAGAAGGGTTTAACTTTTACCTTGTATTGGAGTGGAAGATTTTGACCAATATCGTTTTAATTGACATAAATGTGTTATTGTGGATAGCTTTGATATAAGTGGGTGAGAGTTAAGGGAAAGTCGTTTTAGAACAAATTTGTCTGAAAGATATTGACGTCTCAAGTGATGTGGGGAATCTAAACCCTCCATTTGAAGTGGATTAATCGGTGAAGATCCCATTGCTCCGATTATCAGACGTTTAAACTGTATTGTATCTAATTTAGATTCAGATTTAATTTAGGACGAGGATCAAATAAAAAACAAGCATAATCCAGGTGACTGCGAACTATGGCATTATAGAGCAATTTCATTGTTGACGGATGAGAACCCACCAGACTCTCGATACAGCTCTCAAAGGAAAATGTTTTTTTCGCATTTACATAGATACAATTGAGTTGACATGAGAGGTCCACGATAGTTTTCTATTAATGATTACACCAAAAAATTTAATTTCATCCTTTATAGCAATGTTTGTACCATCAATATTTACAGAAATGTCCGGAAGTTTATGTTTACGCGAAAAGGCGACTACTTGGCATTTTCGGAGTGAAAGTTCTAAACCATTAGATTCAAGTTTATTCGACTTAATGTCTTTAACAACTTTTTGCAGCAATTTGTGCATTTTTGTGGGAGACATATACGACAATATCGTTAGCAAATTGTAATATAGAGCAAATATCCTCTATTACTGTAACAAGATCTTGACAATATATATTAAATAAAATAGGACTTTATACTGAACCTTGAACTAAGCCTTTCCAAACTATTATATCAATCGTGGTAGAAATATTTTCAGCCACAATTTTTCTCTCAGCAAACATGTTATAAATAAGTGTTGCCAAACTTATTGGAATACCCAATGAGTTTGACAACTGTTTTAAGAAAAAAACTAGTAGATTACTAGTTTTTTTCTTCAAACAGACAGTATCGCGTTATCATATGCAGATTTTATATCCAAAAATATTTCAATAACAAACTCTTGTTTGGAAAAAGCAATTTTGATATCTTAAATTAAGATACTGAGGTTATCTAAATACGATTTACCCTATTTGAAACAAAATTGACTTGACGGGAGAAGGCGGTTCCTTTCAATATGCCAGTCTAAACGGTTTTTTATTATATGCTCAAGAATTTTTAGGAAAACTGGTGATAATGCGATCGGTCGATACGAAGATTCTGATTGGGGGTCTTTGTTAGGTTTCAAAATAGGGACTATTCGTTGTATTTTCCAGTCTTTTGGTACGTATCCGTTTTCTAAACAACTATTTTATAATTCTAATAAATGTGCAAGGAAATTTACTGGTGCATTTCGAAGAAATGCATAAGGAATAAGGTCCATTCCGGGCGAAGAATTTTTCAAGTTTTTAAGTGGGGTGATGAGTTCAGAATATTCAAAAGGTCCATCTAACCATGATTTAGACAAATTATGGGCAGGAAGGAGTGGCATTTCTATTACTGTATCATCGGGGACGTATGGTGGGGCAAGCCTCTTTACAAAAGCTTCTAGAATGTGTCAATTAGGCAGATATGTATTTCTTAGAAGTGGATAATGATGTTCTGAAGCGACGGATCATATCCCAATATATTGATAGAGGAGTATCTGGTGAAAGAGTGTTGCAAAAGTTATACCAGCCTTGTCGATTTTTCTTTCTGAGTATTTTTTTTTGTATTTGCTTGTATGTTTTAAGCATATAAAAAAAATTTGTAACGTCATATTTTTCCAGTACTTTTTCATAGCTAATTTTCTTATTTTGATAGCTTCCGTGCATTCATTGTCCCACCAAGGGCCCATTGAATACGTTTAGATTCTGCTTTTCTCTTCGGAATACTAATATCAGCAGCATTGTAGAGGATTGACATAAGTTCTGAATTTTTGTGATTAATGTCGGATGACAAAAAAGATGGTGTAGAATCTTCAATAGTTTTATTGAATATATCCCAATTAGCTTTTCTTATATTATGTCCTTTTTTACTAACGGCTGTTTTGGATTTTGTGATGGTTTTTATAATAATGGGAAAATGGTCACTTGCTAAGGGATCATCAGATATAGACCATGTAGAAGTGGAGGCTAAATCATTTGTACAAATCGAGAGGTCAACAGCACTCACATTTTGAGTTGGTGGAGTAAGTCTAGTTGGTGAACCTTCATTTAGAATGCATAGATTATGTTTATCTATAAATGAGAGAATGAGGTTTCCCGAACAATTTGATAGTGTACTGCCCCAAGATGGAGAGTGGGCATTGAAATCACCTAATATGTAAAATGGTGAGGGTAGCATATCCACAATTGAATCCTAATAAATTGGGTCAAATGGAGAGTGTGGAGGAATATATGTGGAAACATATACAACTCCATTCACTTGAACGGCAACCACTTGGAATGATGGATGAGTTGGAACAATAATTTGATTATATGGTATGGAAAATTTGATAAGGATAGCTGTTCTCTCCCATCATTACGGTCGGATCTAACTGATAGCTAGCCTAGGACATTAAAAACTGAACCTAGTACAAGCCAAGTTTCAGTAATGCACGCAATTTGAATTTCGTGTGTGGATAATAGAAATATCAGGTCAGGTTTGTTTGCTGTGACGCTTCTACTATTCCATTGAAGGATATTGTGAATTTGATGAGCCATTGTGGAGGGTTTTTTTTTTTTTTATTTATTTGTCACACCATTTAAATAATCTTTATTAAAATAGATAACTGCTGCCCAACTAGGTATAACTGTTCTAGGGCTAGCAGTTGTATTAAGAGTTTGAAGAATTTCGGCAGCGTTGGTCGGTAAAATATTATTATTTGTTAATATAGTAATGAGCGTTTGAATAAATAATGAATTGTCGTTTTGAATTTTGGAGGTTGAATTACAAGTTAGTAAATTCATGTTGGTAAGGCACATCCGTTAGGGGCCTGTGATGAGTAATGTCCGTTTTGGTTAAATAGTAAGGCATTGTGTTGGGTTGTGTCATAGTTGGGGGTAGAAATATATCTTGGTTTTGAGGTTTTAAATATGTTTTTTTTAAATGAAGTTGAAGGTGGAGAAATAGGTTGAGTGGTTGACGGTGCGGTGGAAGTTATTATTATCATAATTTTTTTTTTCCAATTCTTTGGGAGACCAACAGCTATCAATTATAGTTTTTCAATTGGGATAACAACCGAACAGCCAATTATAGGTCTCCGCTGATAGGAATAATATCAGCAAAAGATTTTTTTGTGGGTGGGACGAGTTTTGAGGCCTGAAAATATGATATATTATCTGTTGCCATTGTCTGTTTGATATTTTTCTGTCTTGATAACTCTGGACAGGCCGTGCTAATTGCAGTGTGATTTCCAGAACAATGGAGACAGATTGGTTCCTGTAACGTATTTGGGCATTGTTCGAATGAATGATTTTCTCCACAATTGTAACATCGAGGAGAAGATCGGCACACTGTTTTAGAGTGTCCAAATCGACAACAGTTGAAACATTGTATGGTTGGAAACTTGTAAATTTCTACTTGTAAGGAATTATAGTATAAAAATATCCTGGGTGGTAAAATTTGGCCCTCAAAAGTAACGACCACCGACTGTGAAGGTTTCTATATTAACGTACCCGTTGAAGTGTCTTTGTAGTTCAATCTTCTGGCTTTAACTACTTTAGGTATATTGGTGTGTACGTTCAATGCCTCAACTATCTCGTCTTCGGGTAAATCGCTCGAGATACCTCTGACTAGTCCCATACGCGTTAAATTGAATGATGGTATATGTGCTTTAAATTAATTGTTTGAAATGTTCTCTACATTTTTAACAAAATTGTTGGCAGATATGGCAGTTTTAAATTGAATCAATATTTTATAGCGGCCTTCCGATTTGATAGACCCATCAATTATTTGTATGTTTAATGATCTATGCACGAAAATAAATTTTCCGAAATCGAGGGGGTGGATTGTTTTGCCTTGTTCCGATCTCTGTATATGGACAATAAAAGGAGAAGAAGAAGAAGGTCCATATTCCATTTCGGGGTGAGTCTTTTGCTTGTTTGGAATTGACTCGGATGAATGACAAAAAGGTTTAAGTTTTCTATTTTTACTAGCAAAAGATACCTGTCTGGCATCTGATTCTGAAGTATAATTTATATCCGAGTTAATACCGGGATCCGGCGGTTTATTTTCCTGCTGTTCCATCACCAAAAATTAATCGGTAGAGAAATACATAAATAACACAAAATATGTAGAAAACAGAATGAAATAAAAAGTAAATATGTAATAATGAAAATGAAACAATAAAATCTTATCTGTTCGCTGGGCAGCAGCAAGGTTTGTAGGTAGGTCACCACCAGTGGCGACTGGTAGATCGTATTTTTGATAATTTTTGGTAGTGCATTTTTTTCCTGAATTAATAATAAATTAATTGGTATTTAATCGATATGCGTTTACGTATATCTACACAGATATATACGTCTACGTTGGTATATTATGGATAAAAATGAAATAATCATAGAATAAATAATATACATATTCAAAATATTTTACCTATTTGTAAAAAAGGTCAATCCTGCGCTGTTTCTATTTGGCAAAAACTTCAATCACTCGTTTGTTATTGATCGATATCCACAATCTAATTGTGTTCTAATGTCAACAGTATCTAAGTTAGATAATTTATTGTATTGCGTAAATGAATTTGTGAAGAATTATGTTTTTTTAACTTCTCGGATAATTGAGCCAAATCATTAACACCTTTAATAATCCAACAATCCAAGTAGATATAGTCGCCATCGAATAGCAAACATGGAAAACAAAATAAACTATTTAATTTGTCACAACCACATAACCATGATGCTTTATCATAAAACTCCATTTTAAAAACACGAACAAAATTCTTAGTTCTGTAGCGGGTGCAACCAGCCGAGTTGACCACCCACTTCAAGGAGTAGGGGGACGTCAGCCGGCTATTTAAGGTCCTGCACATCACGTTCCCGTCGTTCAGTTTAACCAAGGCCAGCGGTAGATCGTCACTCTGCTCGACTCACATTTCGATTCCGCGCATTCATCGATCTATTTTATTTAAATTATTTAATAGTCAATTATTGAAGTATATACCAATCTTGAATTATAATTAGAGTCAAACTATCAAATAAACACGTAAGTCAAATTCAAACTATTTTAATACCTGTCTATAATATCAATTAATTTATATTTCATATGATATATTTATAAATGTTTTATGGTGTGGCGTGGGTACCTCATTCTGCTGTGTAACGTTCTTTAATTAGCTTGCAACTAATTACCGAGTTACGCACGGCAGGATCGAGTACACACGCGACATCATTTCGCGTTGGATTTGGGGAACAGGCGACAGGTTATCACCTAGTGCCTTTCTAGACCGGAGCACCCTTCTGTAAATAAATAAATTAACATTAAAATCCAATTCCCAACCTACCGCGAAAGTTCTAATTTTGCATTGTTGTTTAATATTTAACATTGGTCTTGGAAGACCTCCACGATTTATTTTCAAAGGAAGACTTATTATTTTTAATGTAAAACACATCTATTTATTCACTCGTTTTTAAATCTATAAGATATCTGAACTATACACAAATATTTATTGATTTAGATTATCTTGTAAAAAGCGATGATATACGATATAAACAAAGTTTGTTTCAACTGACTAAAACCTGACAAATTACTCTAATTACGCATGCTCAATGCTCATGTATATTGTTTACATTACGAAGAAAAAAGATAACACGGGAATATTCATGTTTCAATAATAATTGCGAACATATTAGAGAGAGCGAGATAGAGATATACATTCTAAGTACATCTAAGATATGACAATTTGGTGCGACGCACGAAATTTGTGAAATGAATGCATTGCTAGTAAGTACAAGTATCTCTTTCTCATCTAATACGGTACTATCTCTGTCTGTTCATACATATGCTATACAACAGACAATTTTTACTCGGTGCGTTTTTGATATCGCACGCCGTACTAAATAATATTTGTATTGTGGTAGATTACATAATATTATATCGATCGCGAAGATATAAAGTATATGGACAGCGTTTACTAAGTAATTATTATTTTTAGAAAGATAACAGTAATAAAGTAAAGCGTAATACTATTTTAAAAACATATTTAAATATTATTTTTTACAATATATCATTTAAAAAATGGTAGTGCAATTGATCCAACGCACTTTATATAGAGTCGCCGCTGGTCACCACACTGCAATAATAAAACACAACCGATCGCTACGAATGAACCGACGAGACTCAATCAACTCTAAGTTAATGTGCTTCACATCTATGGTATCAATGTAAATTGTATTTTTTTTACATCTAAATAAAATATATACAATACAATACAATATTAAGTCCATCGGCCTTTTAGTTTGATCTGTACAGAGGTCAAAATTTTTCATATTTGTGTCACACAGGATATGGCATACACACAAAAACATCACAACGAAAGTCAAATTATGCACTCTCTACATGATACCCATTGAGAAATTGATGCAAAAAAATACGATTAAAAATTGTGAAATCATGACTCTCCACTATTCCATAGTGTGGAGAGTAAAAAAACTATCCCCATACAGCTGGATCGATACTGAACAATAGTCAACCCCTTCCCGATTCCATCTTTACTTGTATCTACTGCCAATCTCAGTTGAATCTTGATCGTCTTTGCTAGTGCACGTATTTTTGTAAAGAGTTGTTTGTGAAACAGTATGGCTCAACAGTTTGTGGTCATGACCTATTAAAAAGTTTTGTGGATTATGAGAGTGCTGATTAAATTTAACATTTTTTATTTTATTCTTATTAATATTTTTGCAAACCGAAAATGGGTATCACATTGTGTATCTTTTGGCAGCGGTCGGGCAATTTTTTTAACCATTATCTCAAAATATTTTTGCGAAAGTCAATTTGAAAAGAAGACAATCAATGTATATTTAAATAAACATTATTTATTGAATTAATTTACACGGAAAATAAAAAAAAAGTTACATGAAAATAGTAAGTATGTAATAGACAAACATAAATACTAACACGTTTATAAAATATCAAACTAAAAAAATTTCCTTATTTCCCCGAAAAAAAAACATTTTTACCCCGTTTGGGGTAATTTACCCCGGTTCCCCGACCGCTATTTTAAGGCATAATAATCTTCAGGGTGCGTCCGGGCTCTTTTTCTTTTTGATTTATAAAGAATAGTGCTTCAACAGTTAAACTATTCAGATATTGGCCGCGGATATCCACCATTTTTGTGCATTTTGTAATTTAACTATGTAATAAAGTTAATGGACAATAAATAAATTAATTTGTACATTGTTTAATTATCTTCGGGATATTAAAACGTTTATTATGGATGAAATGAAATAGTAAAACTTGCCTTCTTTCAACTAAAAATTGAAATATCTTGAAAACTTCCTTCTTTCGCTTGAAAATTATTCTGATGAGAAAATCAAAGAGATTAAACGCAATTTCTCGTATATACATAAATCAGCATCAGCGTATAAAGTGAGTAAAGTGGATACAATCAGATAAAAAGGAAGACTTTTCCTTAAAAGATTATAAAAAATTGTTACGTACAACGTTTATTGCTCCAAAAATAATGCCGCACATTCCGTTTGTAATTATTTTTTTTCCCGAATTGTCTGAGAGAAGTAGACGTAGAAAAACTGAAGGAAAATTGAAAAAGATGTATTGGTACATGCAAACAAAACATCGTTACAAACTTAAGTTCAAGCAATTCTTCCAGTATGTTAAAGAAAAATTCACTTAGTCTGAAATACAAGAAAGCATTCCGTAAGTTTCTTCAAGGTGATGAAACACAATCAACAACATTACATGGGCTATCAATATAAGTTGAAGCTGATCTTTCTATACGGCTAGAAAATAAAAAGTTCTAAAAAGAAGTACTATCCAAGTTACGCGACGTCCTACGTAGGCGATTCAAAGCGTATGCGAAGCGGCGCGGCGCGGCACGAAAATAACAAACAGTCGGTATTATGGAAGTGTCCTACGTTACCGACCGCGAGTTGGTTTCGATGCAGCGCGGCGCGATACGAGGCGAACGCGATCAGTTGGTTTGATATTTTCGCGCTAATTGATAGCGGCGCCATTGTTTTTTGACATGTCAGAAACAGAAATTTTAATTTCTGTCCATGAACGTCCCATATTATGAGACAAAAGAATTATTATTATCGAACCGTGAATTTTAGGATTTGGCAAAAATAAATGGGACTACAAGTAAACACATTTAGTTATTATTGCTATTTTACACTAGGATGTTGTTCAAAACACACAAAGTTTTCTCTCGCTTGCACGAATGTCAAAATGTCATTTATTAATTCAAGATCACGTAATTCTTAATACAAATTGTGATATCCCCCATAAATATGCCTCTCTAAGTACGCAATATTAGTTTCACTTCTCTGCTGTACATACTTCTTGAGTATTTTATATACGTACATCCATGACAGTAGCTGGCGGCAGAGGGAACGATTCGCGCACACGTAGGACAGAGCCGCCGCGTCGTCCCGTATCGCATTAAATTCGCTTGTATCCGCACCGCATCGCTTCGCAATCGCGTACGCTTTGAATCGCCTACGTAGGACGTAGCGTTACAGTGTGTTACAAAGGACAAAAAAGAGTGCTTTCCATGAAAAGAAGCATACCATGTGTCTAAAATTAATTTAAAAGATTTGTCAGATCATACTGTTGGACGATTATATATTTATTTGATAGATATTTTGAATAATTCAACTCAAAAGAGCGCGACTGTCAAATGTATCAATAAAAATCTCCAATTGAGATGGGAGCTTATTTGACTTTAAAAAGGAGTAGTCTAAAAAATAATCACACAAGATGCCAGGGGCGCGCCTAAAACCTTCGGACAACACAAGCCCCGAAAGAAAATTTGGAAATGTGGAAAATTACGTTTTTAAGCATCGTTTTTCATACTTATATATCTTTAAATTCACATGCCAAAATAATATTTACCTACATTTTTTATTGCCATGTAAATCATCGTTAATATAGGTCTAATTTACAATATTATAGTGTGGTTGGAATAAAACAATAAAAAAAATATTAGGTCTTGAATTAAGGCAAGCCATGAATATCGGCTTCTATAAGCAATTCCGCTACTGCAAGATGCTATAGTATGTATAATAATTTGGATTTTTTTTAAATAGTGCCGTTTTCATGAATATCTATACACCAAGGGAGCTGAAAATTTAATACGATGTATCATTTAAGTTGAATCTCTTGTAAGATTTGCGAAAAACGTGCATTTCAAGATTTTTTTCTGGACGATGATATTATATTATTTTCGAATATTTTTATTATTGCATATGCGCAAACATTGGATTTTTTTCCCTGTCGGGAGTCAAAGATATTTTTTAACAGATTTTTAATTATCTCAATAGAGACGAAGTTGGAATATTTATTGTAGGAGAACCGGGAAATCAAGGCACCTACAGGGCTTACGACCTGTCATCGGCTGGTTTACGTGATCACTTTATGCGCTTGCGCAACGTTCACCAATTATGCCTTTTAATGAGATCCCTATCAATTCAATTTTGAAAGTTCTATATATTGTAATAGTGAAATTCTTTTCGCTTGAAAATAAGGAATTTTTACTACAGCCATCTATGGGTGAAATTATGAACAACAATCTTATTTTCATTCCTTTCGAAGTCTTTTATTCAATGTAGATTGCGAAGATGGTGATAGATGTGAGAAAACTTGGAGGTACCAGTGATGACCTTAGAGGGAGCAGTAAATGGTACCACCTAACTAATAATTACTAGTTGCGTGTAACACATGAGATTCAACTGTCGATGATGATATTTTGCATAATTAAAAATACGTACCAAACTATAAACACAACACAAATTAATAAAAAATATTTTAAGATATTTTATTTTCTATATAAAACATGTTGGTATGTATGTCAAGATAGGATGGTATGGAGGTCAGTCTGTTTTTCTTACCCAAAATATGAAAAAAGCATGAGGCCTACATATTACTGTTTATATATTCTGAAATTTTTGGCTCTGTAAATTGAGCAGATCAAAAGTTATAAGACACACACACACACACCTTCACACACACAGACACACTCACACACACACACACACACACACACACACGCGCGCACGCACGCACGCACGCACGCACGCACGCACACACACACACACACACACACACACACACAAACACACACACACACACACACTAAAAATGTTCTACTCTGAATTCTGAGTAAATTCATTTATGGAACATATATGTTGCGAAGCCTCGTAGTTGGTGTTTTTTGACTTCAAAGTTTGAAAAATATTGACCCTGCATACAATCTCGCGTATCCTGGCTTGATACTATGTCCATATGTTAAGAGAACTAGAGAACAATGTTCTCTCGAACAAATCGACATTATACAAGTGGAGGATCTGTAAAATTATTAAATAAACGTCGAAATATAATAAAGACAAAATTAAAAATTGTTAATTACCACAAAGAAAACGCAGAGAAAAATGACAGCGAGCTTCGACATTTTGTATAGAATAAACTAACAATCTCAGAGTAATTTATCTTAATATATACCTTTGTTAAAATATTTCAGCGTTGTTTACCGAGTAGACTTGTTTTTTGCACTAATGGATATTTTCGGTCTTCTTTGCTCAGCTTGAATCAACCATATGTCAACCATTTTTTTTTTTGCTATTTCGACGAACGAATGCAAACAGCAGGTGCATTTCGTCTAAAATTAATTTGAATAAAGCTATGTTTGTTTGAATTAAATACAAAATTATGGAAAACATGGTGTGATTACACAAGTAACAAATTAAAGTGACTTGTGTAATCACATCATATCACAGTAATTTAAAATGCACTTGTTTTTTTCTGACCGTGAAATGAAATGTAATATTACTAGTTGCATGTAACACATGAGATCCAACTGTCGATAGCGATAGTATGTATAGTTGAAGAATATGTACCAAACTATAAACCCATAAATACAAATTATTGAATATTTTCAGATATTTTGTTTTCTATACAACATATGTAGGTATGTATGTCAAGATAGGATAGTATGGAGGAAGTTCCTTTTTTCCTACCCAGAATATGAAAATAGCATGATGGTATGTATGTTTGGAGATGAAGTATCAAACTATTAAGTCTTCTTACATATTGTGTATAGGCGACTGCCATACAAAATGTATGAAGCGATGTCGTCACTAAATTCAATTTTAAAAAAAATTGAGAACTTCTATTACAATGTTAATATTTTTTATAGAAAATTAAATTATCTAGTTGGGGTGTTTCGGCTTTTTTCGATAATTGTATAAGTTTTGGAAATATAGGCAGTTAAACTCATAAATTTATCATAAAAAAAATATTTTTCTTAATAAAAAATGTTTGAGAAACCTTGGAATTTTTTTGAAAAAATTAATTTGAGATTTTTTATTTTTCTATGTTTGTACCAATTTTCAGCGTTCTAGCTTTTATGGTTACTGAGATATATGGAAAAATAAAATAAAAATTAAAAAGTTGATAATCCCTGACTGAAACGAAAATTCAAAATTCTGAGTATAAAAGTTTTGTAGGCCTGTAACTTTTTATATATTCTGAAATTTTGGGCTCTGTAAATTGAGCGGAAAAAAGTTATAAGGGGGGGACGGACACACACACACAGACACACAGACACACACACTCACACACAAAGACACACGGAATGTTCTACTCCGAATTCTGAGTAAATCCGTGTATTGAACATATATGCTGCGAAGCCTCTAAGTTGGTGTTTTTTGACTTCAAAGTTGGAAAAGCCGTGAAAAAAGTAGACCTCTGCATACAATTCTCGCGTATCCTGGCTTGATACATTGTCGATATGTTAAGAGAACAAAGTTCTCCTGAACAAATCGACAGTTGGATTAATTAAAACTAGTTGCATGTAACACATGAGATCCAACTGTCGACAGCGATAGTATGTATAGTTGAAGAATAAGTACCAAACCCATAAATACAAATTATTTATTATTTTATGATATTTAGTTTTCTATACAACACATGTACCTAGGTAGTCAAGATAGGATAGTATGGAGGTCAGTCTTTTTTTCCTACCCGGAATATGAAAACAGCATGATGGTATATGTATATTGTATGTTTAGAGATGAAGTATCAAACTATTAAGTCTTCTTTGATATTGTGTATAGGTGACTACCATACAAATTGTATGAAGCGATGTCGTCACTAAATTCAATTTTTATAAAAATTGTTAAAAAAAATTTGAGATGTACTGCTACAATGTTAATATTTTTTATATAAAATTAAATTATCTAGTTGGGGTGTTTCGGCTTTTTTCGATATTTAAAAAAAAATGGAAATATAGGCAGTTAAACTCATAAATTTATCATAAAAAAAATACTTTTCTTAATAAAAAATGTTTGAGAAACCCTGGAATTTTTTTGAAAAAACTAATTTGAGATTTTGTATTTGTCTATGTTTATACCAATTTTCAGCATTCTAGCTTTTATGGTTTCTGAGATATAGGGAAAAATAAAATAAAAATTCAAAAGTTGATAACCCCTGACTGAAACAAAAATTCTAAATTCCGAGTATAAAAGTTTTGTAGGCCTGTAACTGTTTATATATTCTGAAATTTTAGGCTCTGTTAATTGAGCGGATCAAAAGTTATAAGGGGGGGACGGACACACACACACACAGACATACACACACACACACACAGACACACACACACACACACAGACACACACACACACACACACACACACACACACACACACACACAGACACACACACAGACACACGAAATGTTCTACTCCGAATTCTGAGTAAATCCGTGTATGGAACATATATGCTGCGAAGCCTCTAAGTTGGTGTTTTTTGACTTCAAAGTTGGAAGAGCCGTGAAAAAAGTAGACCTCTCCATACAATTCTCGCGTATTCTGGCTTGATACATTGTCGATATGTTAAGAGAACAAAGTTCTCCTGAACAAATCGACAGTTGGAAAACATGAAGAGAGAAGTTGCAGTTGATGTTTCTTACCTATTAGAGTATTATTAGGAGTATTTCTCAGTATTCTGATGATATTATTCTATAACAACTCATAAACTTCATCGTTTCGTCATTTCAATATAATACATACATCCTCTAGTACTTTCAGTAGGGGACAGTTGGCAGTGAGGACAGTCAACTGTACTGACATCTGACCGTGATGACAATTTATCGTGTGGACAAATGACCGAATGGACAATTTACCGTGCGGAAACTATTTTTAATAACAGAAAAAAATTCTGTCTCACGCATATTTTGTTTTTTTTTCACCTTATTGGTTTTACATTATTTCAAAAGAAAACAAAGAAGTTTAAGTTATTTAGAAATCTACACCTTCTAATTAGTATAAATCGACATCCATCTTGAAAAACAAAAAAAAACAAGAAGTTTATAATTTTTAAAATGTAGCAAATTAGAACTACATTTTTTTCGTGCAATTTATTTACCTCATAGTACAAAAGGAAAGGTTTTTTTTTATTAAAAATAGTCTCCGCACGGTAAATTGTCCGTTCGGTCAGTTGTCCCCACGGTCAATTGTCCTCACGGCCAACTGTCCCCACGGTCGATTGTCCGTGCGTTGAATTGTCCTCAGGGTCAACTGTCCATACGGTTAATTGTCCCCACGGTCAATTGTCCTCACGCTCGATTGTCCGTGTGGTGAATTGTCCTCGCGGTCAACTGTCCATACGGTAAATTGTTCCTACGGTCAATTATCCATTCGGTAATATGAGCGTACGGTCAATTGTCCGGGAATCATTTGGAGATAATATATTCCAATCTATATTATTTTTTTAATTCACCGTTTCAACCGAAAGTACTCAGAGTATATATTAACAGAGTTCTTGTCGAAATGACGAAACGATGAAGTGTATGCGTTGTTATAGAATAATATCAATCGGCTACGGCTAATTGTCCGTACAAGTCTCCAAATAATGCTTTATAAAAACTGTAAACATTATTCGGAAAGCTTTTTTGCTTCATTTATTGCTTAAACAGCGTAAAGATTCACTCCCTATAAATCACATATTATCTTCTCTTCTGGGTCACAATCCTAGGATTGGTCTGCACCAAACACTCGATCCTTCCACTTAACTCTATCGTCCGTCAGTCTCATCATCTCTTTGCAACTGCTACAGTGCACGTCACCGATTATCTGGTCTATATAGTTGTTTCTGGGGCGACCTCTACAGTAACCCTCATCAATCATTCCTTCGACGATGGTAAAAAGCAGGCCTGGGTGCCGGATATTGTGGCCAATCCAAGTTGTTCTCTGTTGGGCAATTCTTTTCATAATTTGCCTTGTCTCTCCAACCCTTACTTAGTACCTCGTCGTTGCTGATGTGTTCTGACCAGTGCAATTTAGCCATGCGTCTGTAGCACCACATCTCAAACGCAGACAGACGTCCAGTGATTGCAAAAACCTTTGTATAGGTGCCGACTAATTACTGTTTTTGAAACATAAATTCTTCTTCATTCTCTTTTGCATTAATAACTTTGTGTAAGTGCCGACTAATTGTTGTTTTTGGAGTATAAATTCTTCTTCTTCATTCCCAATAAACCATTGATAAAAAAAACGTTGTGTAGGTGCCGACTAATTGCTGTTTTTGTAGCATAAATTCTTCTTCACTCCCTATATTCTTTGCATTAATAACTTTGTGTAGGTGCCGACTAATTTCTGTATTTGGAGCAAAAATTTTTCTTCGCTCCCTATGAACCATTGATTGCATTAATAATTTGTGAAGGTGCCGAATAATTGCTGTTTTTGAAGCATAAATTCTTCTTCACTCCCTATAAACCATTGATTGCATTAATAAATTTGTGTAGGTGCCGACAAATTACTGTTTTTGGAGCTTAATTCTTCTTCACTCCCAATAAATCACTGATTCCAACAAATATTTTTTATGGGTACATTACAATTACTGTTTTTGAATCATAAATACCTCTTCGCTCCCTATAAACTATTGATTGCAATAGTAACATTGTGTATGTACCTAATAATAACTGTTTTTTGTGCATAAAACACTTTTTATGAACCACTGATAAAAATTATTATTTCTAATATTTATTGAGTCTGTTTTACAATATTGATTAAATAATGCAAACAATATTGTTTGTCTATTATTATCAATATTGGTACATATTTAATATACACGTGCACCTAACACACTAATTTTACTATAAAATACAAGAAAATCTCTGCGAAATTATTAGTACATTAGCAATAATGGCGAAGAGTGCAATTTTCTTTTTGTGTTTCTTCCTCGTGGTAAATTAAACCATTTATTTTATAATAATGTTTGATAATATGTGGTTTTTTATGTATGACTTAATTGTTTTGTTCATTCTTGTTAGATATTTGTTTAAGACGCACCCAATAACAAATATATATATATATATATATATATATATATATATATATATATATATATATATATATATATATATATATATATATATATATATATATATATATATATATATATATATATATATATATATATATATATATATATATATATATATATATATATATATATATATATATATATATATATATATATATATATATATATATATATATATATATATATATATATATATATATATATATATATATATATATATATATATATATATATATATATATATATATATATATATATATATATATATATATATATATATATATATATATATATATATATATATATATATGTTATAATTTTTTTATCTCGGTTTTCCCGTGTCAGTAGGTCTTGACTAAGACCATTTGTCTTCCGACGTTTCGCCTGAATATCACCAGGCATTTTCAAGGACCAGGAATTTTATAATAATGTTTGATAATATGTGGTTTTTTATGTATGACTTAATTGTTTTGTTCATTCTTGTTAGATATTTGTTTAAGACGCACCCAATAACAAATATATATATATATATATATATATATATATATATATATATATATATATATATATATATATATATATATATATATATATATATATATATATATATATATATATATATATATATATATATATATATATATATATATATATATATATATATATATATATATATATATATATATATATATATATATATATATATATATATATATATATATATATATATATATATATATATCATTTCCCAAATTATATTGTCTCCCAAATTCATATACTTCTTAAAGTATATCGTCTCCATATATCGTCTCCCAAATTCGTTTACTTCTTAAAGTATATCGTCAATCGTCTCCATATATCGTCTCCCAAATTCGTATACTTCTTAAAGTATATCGTCTATCGTCTCCATATGTATATCGTCTCCCAAATTCGTATACTTCTTCGGAGAACTGTCACCAGTATACATATTTGACTACAGATGGCATTGCAAATCTGACAAATCAAATCTTTTATTTTAAAATAAAGTATATTATTGTCTCTACACTAAAAATCTATGTAATTGTATGAAACCAGGCGTTTTTTTTGTGCCCATTACTTTTGTTTTTGCCAGGTTCGTACACAATCTCACATTTTTAGAGACCTCGTGTATCTCTAGCAACATTTTGGCCAGCTCTTGAGGATTTTATTTTTATTTTTTTTTTATTTTATTTCAATTAACGGTTTGATAACCTTTTACAAATGATTGTTGCTAACTAGGACAACGACCCGTACGCCCCAATATATTATGTCTCGCAATATTAGAGTATACTCATGTGTCTCCACGGAACATGTGACTAAGATATTCTACCTTTCTTCTCTTGCTCTTGACAGTGATCAACAGCTTAATGTCCTTGTCCATTATATTTACCGCTATCTCAGTAAAGTTTCTATATAATATTTGCTAAAATTATCAAGTTACAAGAATGTTTTTTAACAGATTTTTAATTATCTCAATAGAGACGAAGTTGGAATATTTATTGTAGGAGAACCGGGAAATCAAGGCACCTACAGGGCTTACGTCCTGTCATCGGCTGGTTTACGTGATCACTTTATGCGCTTGCGCAACGTTCACCAATAATGCCTTTTTAATGAGATCCCTATCAATTCAATTTTGAAAGTTCTATATATAGTAATACTGAAATTCTTTTCGCTTGAAAATAAGGAATTTTTACTACAGCCATCTATGGGTGAAATTACGTACAACAATCTTATTTTTTTTTTTGTTGTAACGCCATCTATTGAGAGAATTGGTTTTTTTGTAAATAATGAAAGCTACAATTCTTATATCTGAGGTGACAATGCATTTTTCGCATAGAAGTCACCCCTGAATTGCGCCAGACTTATAAGGTCTTTTTTGTCTTATTTACCTTTTGTCTTATTTAATAAAAATATTCGATTACAAGAAGGTACCGCAAGAGTCCGGTAATCGAAAATGTAACATGCAACAATAGCATCTCATATTACTCTGCACTGTAGATAACATTCACCACGTATTCCGACATTGCCTTTTCAGGTGAGACGAAAATTGAGTTTTAGGATATACTCTCGTACGGTGCTTCCTTTTATATAACACACCCGCAAACTGTCGCTCGTAACCCCACTAAAAAGTTTAATCTGTCAAGTTTATTTTCAAACTTATTCACGTTTCGTACTTCAACCAGTACTGGTGGCAGACCATTTCACGCATTCACCACTTTGTTGGTCAATAAATGCCTCCAGGGACTCAATTTACTTTATTTAAATATAGCATGTTGTTCAAATGGAGCCTTCACATTATCCTTACTAAGATGTCATCAAAAGGAAGAAATAGCCTAGCACGTAATCTGCGAGTCTTAATTAAATTCCATATACAGACACTTGCGAGCATTTATATCAGAGATTATCAAATTTATTTCTTTTACCGCCCCCTTTGAAAATCAATTATTTTTCAGCGCCCTCAATTTTTTATACACTCCGAAAACTTTAAAACCACAATTTCATTACTCTTATTAATTTAGTTATAGTGTGCTACATATATTAGTCGGTTCTGGTGATTTAAACTTGCATTCTAAACTAGAAATTTTTAGCAGTGAGAGCAATAAAAACGCTACTTTATAATATTAAGAATATAATATTTTAATCAAATTAAAGTAAACAATTTAGATAGGCAATGAATTTTAGTTTTAAAACTAATCTAATGAGATGGATGAATTTAATGATTTTTAACAAGTTTGTTGATATCAGGTTCGATTTTTCTCACAATATTGAGTAGTAAGTAGGTAGGTTTTAATTTAAGTGAAATTACAATTCAACTATCGCCCCCCTACACCACGCCAATGCCCCCCATTTTTTCTGGGCCCCTTAACGCCCCCCTCTAGGTCTCCAACGCCCACAAGGGGGCGTTATCGCCCACTTTGAGAAAGACTGATTTATATCATCGATTTAAACCCTAGGGCATATCATTAGGAAACATTCACTTTTTTTTAAGAAATAGATGAACGTGTAAAAAGAATAGACTCTGTTCAGGTTGATTGCAAGAACGACATTTGGCTCAGCACGTTAAAATTTCATTCATTTCGTTCGAGTTTCTTTCGTTAGAAGAAGATATACTTATATACCCATGTACGCTGTACGCGTAATAAGGATATCATATGAACGAACAAAGTCGAATCGTTAGAAAGAAATGCACATAAGCTTACTTCTATCTTATCTGTGAGCGTGACAAGGATAGATGAATTCTGTTAGTGGGGTTTAGTCAACGTGTCTCTCTCGGCTAGTTTCAAATATATTATTTTATAACATGTATCCGAATGTCCTAATGAGTTGGTCCGAATGGCGCAGGACAGAGAAGCATTCTCCAGAGTGATCGATCTAGAGTGACGCGTCGGGGGGATAGGATACTTCGTAGGAAGTAACAAAAGGGGTGTCGGTCGGCCACAGAAGAGATGGGCCGACGATATTGTTGTGGTCGCCGGAAAGAATTGGTTTGAAACGGCACAGGATAGAGAAAAATGGAGACAGATGGAAGAGGCCTACATCCAGCAGTGGAGGTAAGGCTAGGAAGAAGAAGAAGAAGTAAATCCGCTAGTGTACAAATTATGTGTACAAGAAGATAAATAAATAAATTAATTACTAATAACAATTTTCTGTAGTTCTCGCAACTGTAAACTGTGTTGCCATTTTTTTAATAAAATTCCATCTTTGTTTCTTTGATTGCAGGCTTCGGCCTACTGTCAGGACTCGGGCGATGACGACGTAGATGTAGATGAAGTAAGCTATGACGACTCCGAGATAGCTGAAAATCAGATCGACAAGAAGCCGTGCAAACCCCACATCTGCGCCCCACCGGACTGGCTCATCTGCTGGTGCGCCAAGCCCAACAACCAGAACACTCCCAAGTGCAAGTGCGTCCTCGCCTGGTTGGGATACTGCAAGTGCAAACCATACCATCCACTCTGCGCTTGCAGCTGCTTCTGTAATTGCTGGGACAAGAAGAAATAGAAGAATCACCACCGCTCCCGATACAACACGTCGAATTTGAAAACCCAATGTCAATTCGATTTCAATAATTTCGAATTGATTCGTTAAGTATCTAACTTGTTTAAAACTCTATTTCAAATTGAATTCGTTAAGTTGCACTCTGATTATTGTAATAATGCAATAAAATATTTAAACTCTGGTTTATTTCTTTATGTCACAATCCTTCATTCATTAATACCATCACTGCAATTAAATATTTATTTATTTACAAGATCAACGCTAATATGAGCATTTTTCTTTAAAATATTAGGCAACCCACCCTTTGAAGAGTGATTTGTGCCAAATGGAAGAAAAAATAAAAAAATATATATAAGTGAATTTTGCGACTTACAGATTAATACAATTTATTAAGATAAATTTAGATATTGCGGAATAAATAGTTAGAGAGTTAAGTGATAAGAGATGCGACATGTTTACTGGTAGAGGGACTTTTAAGTTGTGATATAATTGTCATATTCGTAGTGCATCGGACATTCAAAGAACACCTGATCGAGTGTTTCCAATTCTGCCCCGCATGCACATGAAGGGTTTTCTTTTATACTTATTTTATATAGGTGAGAAGCAATTTAGCAATGACCCAATCTCACTCTCGAGATATTAGAGATCTCTCTTTTGGACATTTTTTTTAAACCAAGGAAAAGATGGAATGTTTAATTGGATATTATAGTAGTATATTCGTTTGGTTTCAGACGTGATTTTCCAAAGGTCTTGCCATTTATTTTTGGCAATGTTACATTGAGAACGAATTTTGTCTTGGATGGAAAGGGAAATGTTAAAATAAGAGGCATCAGAACTGGAAGCTTGTTTTGCTAATTTATCCACGATCTCGTTCCCATTTATATGTACATATGTGGGAAGGGATTCATGCTAGAATAAAATCACTGGAAGACCGAAGGATAGTTATTGATCTGGTCTACTTGTACAAAATTTTAAATAATATAGTCGATAGTAGTGCACTCCTGAGTGCAATTCGTTTCCACTGTCCATCTAGAAGTAACAGAAATAAAACACTATTTTATATCGAATCCTGTAGAACAAACTATATATTAAACACATTTGTCAATGGAGCGTGTATTAGTTTCAATAATAACTGTATGACCAATACAAAGATAGACCTGTTTTCATCAAACATTGCATCCTATAAAAAAGAACTGTTAAAATCGATAAATGGATATATAGTCTCTTGAACTACACGTAATAAGTATGAATGCTTTGTATAGTGGCATCGTGGCATGTTTGTGGTCGCACGTTGCGCGGGCCGATTTACTACATATATACGTCCCTCCCTTCCCCTCCCCGCAGTGTGTCCCATCACGTCGTATCCATCTCCATGGGCAGTCTAGCGGTGAAGATTATATTATGTTATGTTACACTTTGTTGTATTGTATTGTGTTGCATTGTGTTGTATTGTGTTATGTTATATTATATTATATTATATTGTAACACCCACTAGGAAATACTGTAATTGGCGTTATCAACAACAATTTTATCTTACTGTATTATTATATTATTGTATAAGCTGTTGTATTTCTGAATAAAAATAAAAATAAAATAAAATAAATATGAGCATTTATAAAAAAATAATTTCACAAGAAAAACAAACACGAGCATTAAAATCATATCAAAAAATGAAATATAAAAAAAATACAATAAGTGTAAGTTAGTTAAAACAAAAAAAATAGCAAATTTAATTTTCGATAATTTGAATCGCTCTTTTCATGAACACGCGATAGTTACATTTAATAACATGGATCTATGGCGGATTTTAATAAGAATTCCGTCTTATTTAAATGATTCTTGTTTATATTAGGCAACCCACCCAAATTGAGGGTGATTTGTGCCATTTTAGTGTCTATAAGACACACAAGTTATTAATCATTGACGAATGATTGGTTAATTAAAGGTTAATTTAATTTGAAAACGAGGTTTTCAAAATTTGGGAATATATGTGGTTTTTGTTCAGTGTTTTGCTTAGTTTTAAATACCACTAACGAGAACATAGTCGCTAAGTCTTATAGAAGACTGGGTTTTGCATTGAGGTTGACTAGACCGTTTAAAAATCCACAAAGTTTAATATTTTTATACAGCTCACTGATTCGTAGCCTGCTCGAATAACAATAATTTATTTGGGCACCCTATTTCGCCATTCATAGTAATAAATTAGAGCGAGTCCAGATGTACTTTACAAGAGTTCTCTCCTTCAGGGCCGGTATCGGCGGTGATATGTCCTATTCTGAACGTCTAAATCACATTATGGCAAGACCTATCACATTTCGGAAAATCGGTGCGCGCACAATCGGTGACGTCACGCCAGATATAAAATACGCGGCGGGCCGATCATCGGCATCCAAGTTCGTGTCTGCCTACCAGCTACTCGCCTGACCGGAATTCATTACGGCCCAGCCACGTTCCTGTAGTCATTTAAATTTATCGAGTTTTAATAATTAAAATTTATAATCTTCGCAAAATATTAGTATTGTGTGTAATTTACTTTGTGAATAAATCCAGTAAGTTTAATTCTTTGAGTTCTTATTTATATGCTTATTTAAATACCCAATTCTATTGTCAGTTACAGTCGTGCATGGTTAAAGAACACGCAGAAGTATTTAGCCGATCAACTGGTTCGATCCCAGAAGTCGAGCTCCACATAAAGACACCCTCTGCACGGCCATAGTAACAACTTTAATATTGAAAGACTATCAGATATGTAGAAGAGCAACATCAGAGCTCATATTTCTTTCCAAGATACTTAATGGTATGGTCGATACCAATATTATAGAGAATATTAACATCCATGCCAATGTAACACTAAGAAACCCGAAAGTATTTCGTTTAAATAGATACAAAAAAAATGTAGGCCATTTGAGTCCATCGAGTAAATAAATAATATATAAATTTGGATAATTTATATAGCGCCGTTTTTGTGAATATCTCACCTCAAGGGCGCTGAAAAAATGATTACGTTGTATCACTTCGGCTCTGGTAAGATTTGCGAAAAAGGTGCGTTTTGAGTTTTTTCCTGAACGAAGATATATTTTCGGTTTGTCTGAGGGTGTGTGGGAGCTTATTCCATGCATTTGGTCCTGCCACAGCAAATGCACGATCACTGAAATTAGTTGTGTGCACCCTGTTTATTTCAACTAATTTCCCAACCATGGATGAAGAGGCAGAACGAAGTGATGATTGTCTGTCATTTATTGAAAGCGGAATGCACAGTTCGGAGAGGTAAGTAGGAGCCATACCACGAAGTGCTTTAAAGATTATGAGACAGAGCTTATATTCAATTCTTTCGGGGACTTTAAGCCAATGTAGATTGCGAAGATGGTGAGAGATGTGAGAAAATTTGGAGGCTCCAGTGATGAGTCTGGCTGCAGCATTGAAAACTGACTGAATTTTATTAATTTCTTTCTTTGGTAAATTCGCATATATACCGTTACAATAATCCAAACGGGAGACAACAAAGGCGCTTACCAAAGATTTCATGGCTTCAATTGGGATACTCCTTCGGATTGACTTTAAACGTCTTAGTTGAAAGAAAGCAGAAGAAGTAACTGTGTTAATTTGGTTTGAAAAGCTTAGATTTGAATTTAGGAAGAATATCTGAATTTTCGAAAGTTAGTGGGGAAGTGTCTATTAAATGGCTTCGTTTGCGTGTTGCTGTCCAGAGTAGTTCTGTCTTTGTTGGGTTTAGCTTAAGTTTGTTTGCTGACATCCAAACACCGATATCTTCGATACATTTACAGATTGTGGTTTTTAGATGGTGAGCATTTTCTGGTGTGCAATAAAAGTAAAGCTGCCAGTCGTCCGCATAACAGTGTGCGAGTAGTCCGTGGGAGTCAATGATTGAAAATATGTCTTTTGTGTATAAGATAAATAGTAACGGACCTAGCACGGAACCCTGGGGAACTCCGAATTTTACAAAAGCGGGAGATGATTTTAGGTTATTGAATTTGATAGTTTGGTGTCGTCCTGTGAGATAAGATTGAAACCATTTATATGTGTTTTCTCGCATACCGTAAGTTGTTTTGAGTCTTTCAGTGAGAATAGTCAGTGAGTAGAATTCATTCATTCATTCATACCATCACGGCATATCCCACAATGTGGGGTAACCAGCGAAAGATGTGCGGGTGTGCATTGCCTTATAAAATGGAGCACAACATATATGTGTATTTATTTATTTATTTATTTACGGTAAAATAAAACCATTTACATAAAAAAAATACAGAATAAAGATACATCACATCATCTTAAGTTAAAAATATAAAAATCAAAAAGTATACATATATGTATATGAATATAATTGAAAATAAAAATAGTTGTTCCTTATTTAGAATTTGAATTCTTATTCAAATACAAATTATAAAAAGATAAAAAAAAACAAAGAAAGTAACAAGAATACAAATAGGTACATAAGTATAAAAATCAAGAGAAAGATAATAAATATAAAAAATATAGGAAACATATAAAATAGAAATTAAAAATGAAAAAAATAGAAAAAAAAAACACAATTGAAAATTTTAGGAAAACAATACTGATCTCAGTTCAATCTTCAATTTGTGTAAGCTTACATTGAAAATATCAGCAACAAAGGCATACTCATTCCCCAAACGATGAATTCTGGGAAACGGAGAATGTCTATGGGCTTCGGTGCACATTATATCGCAATTAAATAATGATGAGTGCCTCGTAAATCTGTTAGGTATATGAAACTTAATCAATTCAGAATATATGATCTTGTACAGGACAATCAATCCGACATAATTCTTCTATTGGATAATTTCGGCAAGCAGAGTGAATTTCTTAGGAAGTCATAGTTTATATCGCACAAAGATATTCCAAGTCTGAAATTTACATAACGTAAAAGTTTCTGCTGAACATTTTCCAATTTCTTGGAATGAATATTATAATGCGGTGACCAAACAGTTGAGTTATATTCCAGTTGACTGCGAACCAAATAACAATAGAGATGTTTGATAGCAGACAAAGAATTAAAATTATTAGATGTTCGCAGAACAAAGCCTAACATCTTCAACGCTTTTTTAGATCGGTCATTTATATGCATAACAAAGGTTGATCGCTCATCAAAGATAATTCCTAAGTCACATACAAGTGAAACCCTAGTCAAATTTACATCATTAATAGAATAATCGAAGGTAATCCTGTTTTTTATATTAAAGAAAGTAATTATTTGACATTAATCAATATTAAGAGGTAATTTATTTAATTCACACCATTCATAAAGTCTAACCAGATTTTCCTGGACAATCAGACACTTATTTATATGACTAATGGCTCTATAGATTTTTATATCATCAGCGAATATTAAAACATTGACGTCATTAAATATATTTATGATGTCATTAATGAATAATAACAACAAAATGGGACCTAAATGAGATCCCTGAGGAATGCCACTTGTAGCAGAGAATGAATCAGATAAGTAACCATCTATCTTTACATAAAGATTTCTATTAGATAAGTAATTAACAAACCATTTTAGAAGACTGCCTCTGATACCCATTTTATTCATCTTATATACAAGAATTTTGTGAGATACTTTGTCGAACGCCTTACTAAAGTCTGTGTAAATTGAATCCACTTATACCCACACACCAGTCTCGTCTCACATAAAAAGGCACTATATTCAGAATGGGTGGTGAACCTCATTGCTGAACTATGTGAGATGTTATTGTTGCCTGTTGTATTTTCGATTACCCGGCTCTTACGGGACACTCGAAAACAATAATAGAAAAGAGTGGAAGCAATATTCTAAGCCGGTGCCTCACAGCTAGAGTAATTCTTTATATTGAGAACCTCGACATATTCTCAAACAGCCTCAGCACCTTCAAGCGTTTGATACGAGCAAGTCAACAATCATTATGAGATGTTTTCCCTTAATAATTGCTTTCCTGAAGCGTGTTTTAACAATACACTACACTGTGTGTGTTATAGTTACCTATTTAGATTATTAAATCAATTAAGATTTACTTTCTATAAATGTTTCTACACCACACCACAATTTAAAACACCAGATTTCTACAAAAAAAATACCCCTTTTCCAAAAAATGACTGCTTTTCTACAAAAAAAATACTCTTTTTCCAAAAACTGTCGCCAATAGTAACATTGCTCTTTCATTTTTAAATAACACCCCATTTCCACAAAATTACCCGAATAAGAACACCATTTTTCTACAAAAATTATACTTCTTTTCCAAAAAAGAACGCGAATAATAATATAGCATTTTTGCAATATTCTACCACTTTTCCAACAAATATCGCGAATAATAACCCCACTCTGTATTAAAATAATATTCCTTTTACAAAAAATTTCCCGAATAAAAGCATCGCTTTTCTACAAAAAATCTACCCCCTTTCCAACAAATGTCCCAAAAATCAACACCACTTTTCTACAAATATAATATCCCTTTTCCAACAAAATAACCCAAATAATAACATCTCGTTATTTTTTTGTAAAAGGAGTATTATTTTTGTAATTTGTATAGAAAAGCATTGTTATTATTCGCGTTATTTTTTGGTAAAGGGAAAAGGCTAAAGCAAAAATATTTCCTTATCCCTCAGTCTTTCTATCATTGCTATGATTTGTTATTTTATGCAATATTCTTTGTTTTTGTGTTCTTTTTTTATTACTTTTCTTCTGCTATCTTTATTTTATTTTATTTTATTTTATTTTATTTTATTTTGTTTTGTTTTGTTTTGTTTTGTTTTGTTTTGTTTTGTTTTGTTTTGTTTTGTTTTGTTTTGTTTTGTTTTGTTTTGTTTTGTTTTGTTTTGTTTTGTTTTGTTTTGTTTTGTTTTGTTTTGTTTTGTTTTGTTTTATTTTATTTTATTTTATTTTATTTTATTTTATTTTATTTTATTTTATTTTCTTTTATTTTATTTTATTTTATTTTATTTTATTTTATTTTATTTTATTTTATTTTGTTTTGTTTTGTTTTGTTTTGTTTTGTTTTATTTTATTTTATTTTATTTTATTTTATTTTATTTTATTTTATTTTATTTTATTTTACTTTATTTTATTTTATTTTATTTTATTTTATTTTATTTTATTTTATTTTATTTTATTTTATTTTATTTTATTTTATTTTATTTTATTTTATTTTATTTTATTTTATTTTATTTTATTTTATTTTATTTTATTTTATTTTTTTTATTTTTTTTTTTTTTTTTTATTTTATTTTATTTTATTTTATTTTATTTTATTTTATTTTATTTTATTTTATTTTATTTTATTTTATTTTATTTTGTTTTGTTTTGTTTTATTTTATTTTATTTTATTTTATTTTATTTTATTTTATTTTATTTTATTTTATTTTATTTTATTTTATTTTATTTTATTTTATTTTATTTTATTTTATTTTATTTTATTTTATTTTATTTTATTTTATTTTATTTTATTTTATTTTATTTTATTTTATTTTATTTTATTTTATTTTATTTTATTTTATTTTATTTTATTTTATTTTATTTTATTTTATTTTATTTTATTTTATTTTATTTTATTTTATTTTATTTATATTCAGGAAACAAACAGCGTTACAAAGTTTATGGTATGGACAATAAAGTTATAGCAATTATGCCAATAATGTGTTTCCACAGATTGGCATAAATATTTTTTTTATAGAAAAGCAAACATGTTATTCGCGTTAAATTTTTGTAAAAGGGGTATTATTTTTGTAGGAAAGCAGTGTTATGAATGGATAAATTTTTTGAAAAAGGGGTAATATTTTCGTAGAAATGTGGTGTTTTTTTCGCGTTCTTTTTTGGAAAAGGGGTATTATTTTTGTATAAAAGAGGTATTATTAATAGCGTTATATTTTGGAAACGTGTTGTAATTTTTGTAGAAAAGAGTTGTTACTATTCGAGTTTTTTTGTTGGAAAATAGCTATTATTTTTTAGAAAAGCGGTGTTATTTTTCGAGATATTTTTTTTAAAAGGGGTTACATTTTTGTATTAAAGAAGTATTGTTTAAAGCGTTTTTTTTTACGAGGGGTGTAATTTTTGTAGAAAGGAGTTGTTATTATTCGGTTTATTTTATTGGAAAAGGGGAAATTTTTTTGTAGAAAGTGGTTATTTTTCGCGGTTTTTGTTGGAAAAGGGGTAGATTTTTTGTAGAAAAGCGATGTTATTATTAGCTTTTTTTTTGAAATAGAGTATTAGTTTTGTAAAAAAATGGTGTTTTTTTTCACGTAAGTTTGTGTAATAGTGGCGTCATTTAAAAATAAAAGCGATATTTTTTGGCGTTATTTTTTATAAATGGAGTATTATTTTTGTAATTTTAGTAGAAAATCGATGTTATTATTCGCGTTCTTTTTTGGAAAAGGAGTATTATTTTCAGACATACATCCGTTAACAGCCGTAATCTGTGTGCGATTAGATATATAGGATTTGAACCATCTTAGCAAATCTCCATGGATGCCAATTAATAGGAGTTTTTGTAGCAGAATGTCATGGTTTACACGGTCAAATGCTTTTGAGTATGATCCTCGAATTAGAGATGGTCAAATATTATTTTAAAATTGAATCTTTTTCAATTTTAATATAATTACAATAATTGAACAAAAGCATTTTATATTAAAATATTATTTTCTGCAAAAATTTCTAATGTATTTTACTGTGGTTATGAAAAAATAAGGATCACTCATTAAAAACAAAAAAAGTGTTCTTATTTGTAGTACTTAATTGTTATTAACATCATTATTAAATCGGCCAGCGCTGTAAAAAATAAGTCGGAAAAAAATATTAGAAAAAGTATTTACAAAAATCATTGCAAAATTGGAGATTCTCCCTAAAAATAATGAAACCTTGAGCTTCGGGGAGGATTTCAGGAGTTTAAATGATTTACAGGAAAGGGATTGAATTAAAAAATGCTTAATTTTTTTTCGATAACATTTTAATTTAAAAACTTGTTTACGTTTTCTCCAGACTTTGCTTTGTGAAGACTTTAATTTCTTTTTTTGCTGTCAAGCAAGTATGTGTGACCGAAAAAGCTCTCTATTTAAACGATTTTTTCTTGGGGTGTCCTGAATAGGAATATCATTTTCAGAAATATGTACTGGGTTTGATGACGAAAAACAAGGCACCGGAGGTTCACGAAAGACGGGTGTAGTTATCTGAAAAAAAAGAGATAGTGTTTAACATAACGTCTACGAGTATGTTTACGTCCACAAAAATATTTTTATTTACGCATCTAAAAATAATATTTAAACAAGTAATATTGGTAAGGATTTATAAATAATGTAGGTAAATTTATAAAATTTACAAAATAGTACAAAATATAACAAATAATTAATATAAATAAACACAAAATATAATAAGTAGGTACTAAGAGATATAATATAGTACTATCAACGTACTTCAGGACAAACAGTATTTAATTGGGAGAAAATTGAAGGAATAACATTTGGTTTTATTCTTCTTCGGTAACCGATTTCGTCATCCCTAAAATGCTTCGAACAAAGGACACAGCCTGAAGATGGTTGCCAATTTGGTCCACGATTGACGGCGGCAATCCATAAAGCTCTTAAAGCTGGATTTTTGGGAAATCTGTAAAAAAATATGTCTTTTTATATCACAAAAGAAATATGAAATAAATAAATAAAATATTATATAAAAAATATTCTGTATGTTTGTTAAATTAATAAATTGCGTATAAGTATTGTATTTAAATCATATAGAATCGCGTTTCATAAGAAATATAAATAAATAACGCTAGGAACCGAAAGTTGAATGAATTTGTATAAAAACTATTAAAAGATATGGTAAAAATAAATATGGATTGGAAATGCTATGCACTACGGTCTTCGGAAAATATGGCGGAATCTAGTGACATAATATATGATGTGATTTACGTGATCTATCTTCTTTAATCATAAATAAAATATTTGGTGATTATATTAAACGTTATAAATATGCGACATAAGATTGAAAAGCATTAACAGTGAATGGAAATTTTTTCTCAAATTGTGCCAAAAACAAAGTACCTAATGGCTGCCGCTTCGATTTACCGTCGACCATTTACAAAACCAAACAAATAAAACTTTTCTACAATATTACAATTATACTGTTCAGAATTTTAAAAAAATAAGAATGATTAATTTAAACAAATAATAACTACGCAACTTATAATAATAGGTATATTACGTTTTAAATTTTCAGGTTAGTTTCGATACTTACTTGTGAAAAAATATTCCATCTCCTTTACAACGACATTTTTCCACACAATATTGCCTGCTCGACATTTTAATTGGGATAAATCAAAAAAATTGTATATTTTTGGAATCAAAAATGGTCACAAATAAAAAAGATGGTTGCGACATGTTTGCGTATTTTGTTTACAAAACGGTTTCGTAAGAGAATGTGACTATGTGACTGAAGTTTGCGCCAGTTTGCACAGCATACGTCATTCGTTGCTGACAACTTTACAGATCAAAAATAAGTCATGAATTTGATTGCACTTTTCATGTACAAAGGCGTCTCCATAGTATAATAGCTTCATGGTGTAGACTGTATCGATTTGATATCCATCATCCATATTCTCATTGTCGATGAGATAATGGGTAAATACAGCTAGATTTGTTACAACCGATCGCTTTTTCATGAAACCGTGTTGTTTATACGTAACCAAAGACGAAAAAGATGCATAAAGTTGGTCGTAAACGATCTTTTCTAAAATTTTACTAAGTATATGTAGGTAATTTTGATATGGGCCTGTAGTTTTCTACATCTTGTTCGTCTCCGGCTTTGTATATCGGTGATATTAGTGCTATTTTCCACCTTGTTGGAAAAATGCCTTGTCTGAGTGATTTCTTAAATAAATTATAGATTGGTAGGTATCACTAGAGCATTAGCGCATTTATTAACGAATATTCCCGGTAATCTATCGACCCCTGCACCTTTTCTGGGATCTGTTGTACTAATATATTTTAGTACTGTCTCAGAATCAATGTTGATTAGACAATTCGATTGAGCAATATCTTCTATATCACGTGTGTGTGTTGTGGTAGATGAATCAAAAACTGTTGCAAAATATTTTGAGAAGAGGTTGGCGGTTTCATATGAATTTTCCGATTTATTAGATTGATAAGTTACAAAATCTGGAATAATATGTGATTTACCTTTTGATTTTACGTATGACCAAAAATTTTTGACATTGTTATGAATACTCGACTCTACGGAAGTGATATATTGTTTATATACCTCTTAAGTCAACCTCTTATGTCTCTTCCGGAGTTCGTAAGTTGCTCGGTCGAGGGGATTATTATTAATTTTGGACAACCTTAAGTAAAAAAGTTTTTCAATTGTCATTTTTATTAGTGGTGGCGTGTACCAAATTGGATGGTGAGATGCTTTTTTTTGTTCTATTTGGTATGAAAACGTCTATAATGGAGTCAACTATGTTATAGAATATATCAGTTGATGCATTGATGCAAGACGTATTCAAGACAGGACTCCAATCTGTTGATAAAAGTATCTCATTAATTAATGTGTAGTCTGCTTTATGGAACTGTTTTGTTGAAAGTGGTTTCAAGGTTTTATCATTTATGTGAGGTATATTAATATTTAGTAATAATGCTCTATGGTGTGGGTCCTCACTGACAAGTGGATAATCTGCAACTGATACCGAGAGTGGTATATTGCTAAGAATAAGGTCAAGCATACGGTTGTATGTATTAAATATGGTATTCATTTGTTTTAGATTTGATTAAGCTAGACAATTTATCATTATTATAGAACTCTGATCTAAGTTATCCAATATATCGTCCACTGTTTCCCAATTTATGTTAGGCATGTTGTAATCTCCGATAATTAGGAAGTCATCATTAGGAAAATTCAGTGTCAATTCATTTATTTTGTCCGTATGCTCAGTGACAAGGTTTAATCCTTCAGCAGTTGTCAATTTGGGTCCCGTTCCTGGGATATACGCACAACAGAGATGAATTTTATTCATTCTTTTTAATTCGAGCGTTAACCAGATATCTTCTGCAGCTGTACACCAATCATCCCTCAGAGTGACTTTGTATGTTTTTCTTAGAGCAATTGCCACACCTCCTCCTCGGGTTTGGTTTGAAATATTTCTATTTCTTTTGTAGACATTGTAGCGTGTGTCAAATATTTCGTTGTCATGTATATTGTATACCAGCCAAGTTTCACTTATGAAAATTAAATCGTAATCATTAGACAGTACATTGAAGTAAAATTCGGCTGTTTTTATTCTAATTCCGCGAGTATTTTGATAATAAATGTTCATTGAGTCTATCATTGTAGAAACTTATATCCTATTGACATTTGTAATTTTCTATTAAAATATCCATTTTTAAACTTAAGTTACATTCAAATAAATAACAATCACCTATATCGAGATATCCAATGCGTTTAGATCCATTATATGATAAGAATGTTACATGGGTATTATGCATTCACATACTGTTTGTTATAACATGTTGGTCTAAGTGAGTCTTGTATGCGTATTGTGTAATTTGTGAGAATGTATGTATATATTGTATATTTATGTGTGTATTGTGACAGTGGTAAGTAGAATTTAAATAATAATATAAATGAGTATTTCATTGACGTTCGAGATCCTCTAGTTGACCTACGCTGTAGATATGTATCGGTCTTGAGGTGGTGTCCTTCCGAATCATGATTTTTGAGTTTCTTATCCATAAAAAATTGTAGTTATTTTGTTTTTTGAATTCTTTGGCGGCTCTCAGTATGTGTTTCGATTTGAATGTTAGATGGTCATTAATGAAAAAGCGAATCTTCTCTCCTGGTATATTGACCATGTTTGTGTCGATGCCTTTCTTCTTTTTGACTGCTGCCAATATTTCATCTTTTTTGTTCTTAGAGTCAAACTTAACAACAATGTTGTTACTCTTCCGAGTCGAAATATTTCTGCTGCCGGCTATTCTATATGTCTCGATTATATCTTTGTCATTAAGTGTACACCCTAACGAGTTTCCAATATCCAAAACAACTCTTTTAATATTCTCTTGGTTTGATTCTGGCAGGCCGTGGATTTCTATATCATTTACCAGTGAACGTTGCTCAGACTCTAATAGTTCTATGTTATTTTTGTCTGTTTTTTGTTTCAAAATTTTAACTGTCTTCGTTAGTGTAGCTAACTCGGATTCTAATCTGTCAACTTTGTGAATTTTACTCTCCAAAGCCTCGAACCTAACAGATAATCGATCAAGTTTTGAGTTTGTAAAGTCAATGGATTTTTTAAATTGTGTTATTTCATCTTTTAACTCTTTTACTTGATCTTGTACTTGTATGCTTATGGATTTAAATGAAGACAATTCAGAGGTAATCTTTTTTAGTTCTACCATCACAGAATCTATGGTGTTATTAGAGTTAGTAGGGTCGGATTTGCACGAAATTCAGCGCCAGATTTTCCTTTTCTCTATGTTTGATTTTCGGAAAGTAGTCTCAGAGGTACCCCCGCATTCATAATGTAATAACTTTTTGCACGATGTACAGGTTACCTCGTCGGTTACAGTTTGTTGGCATTTGAAGCAGTCCATATTAATTGTTATCAATGGTCACAGTATAGGTACTTCAGCGAGGTAGGTAGTGGTTCATCGAAAATTACATTTGTATGGGAAAAATGTTGTTTTTGGTTATAACTCAATTATTGCTAGAGATATGATATAGGCTCCGCGATGTTTTTTGTAGTAAATTTTATGAACTTTTTAATGAAGTAAGTCAATGCACAAAAAAACCTTTTTTAATGGTGACACTTAATAAAAAAGTACTTTTTGATCTTTAACACAGTATAACTTCTCTGTTTTTAGTCCGATTTAAAAGATTTAAACACAGATCAAAATAAAATTATAATTTGAATTGAAAAATATAAAAATTGTTTTTTTCGGAAAATTTAAGAAAATTTCACCATGAGAAAATCTGTTTTTTCACGAAACTGTTCCAGATACAAGGGTGCTGCCGCGAGCTTTTTCAACTGGACTGAGTTCTTCTACAGAAATATGTTTAAATTTTGGCAATCCACTCGTTAGGGAGGACAGCGTTTTCACTTTTCACTGTAATTATCTGAATATTCACTAATTTTCACAACAGTTTTCATTAGAAGTATAGAGTATCACACTGAAAAATGACTATGTTCTACAGAAAGTGCTCAAATTTTCACACCGATTCATATATAAACTTCAGGAATTATAGTTTAGTTTACAGTTAAAAAACAATGTTTTAGTAGAGCACAAAAAATACGTGTTAACAGATATTAGTTTGAATATTATATTATTTTTGTAGAGAAGCGATGTTATTATTCGGGTTATTTTGTTGGAAAAGGGGTGTAATTTTTGTAGAAAAGCAGAGATATAAGTCGCGTTAAATTTTTGGAAAAGGGCAATTAATTTTTTAGAAAAGTGGTGTTTTTATTCGCAATATTTTTATGAAAAGGGTTGTAATTTTTGTAGAAAATAGATGTAATTATTCGGATTTTTTTATTGGAAAAGAGGCATTTTTTTTGACGAAAAGTGGTGTTATTTTTCGCGATATTTGATAATAGGGGTAAAATTTTTGCAGAAAAGCGATGTTATTATTCGCGTTCTTTTTTGGAAAAGGAGTATTATTTTTTAGAAAAATGGTGTTATTATTCGCGTCTTTTTGTGGAAAAGTGGTGTTATTTAAAAATAAAAGCGACGTTATTATTGGCGTTATTTTTTTGTAAAAGGAGTATTATTTTTGTAGAAAAGCAGATATATTATTCGCGTTAAATTTTTGGAAAAGTGGTATTATTTTTGTAAAAGGGGTATTATTTGTGTAGAAAAGTGGTTATATTATTCGCTTTAGTTTTTTGGAAAAGGAGTGTTATATTTTTATAAAAGTGGTGTTTTTATAAGCGTTATTTTTTGGTGTTATTTTTGTAGAAAAGCAATATCATTATTCGCGATATTCTTTTGGAAAAGGGGTATGGATTTTGTAGAAAAGCAATGTTATTATTCGAGTTATTTTTTAGGATAATGGGTGTTATTTTTTTAGAAAAGCAATGTTATCGTTGTGGTCGGCTGGCTTAAGTGAGCAATTTACGAATTTGTAACATTAAATGTTTTGCCAATTTAAATTTTCATTTTGTAGTGAGTTTTTCCTTGTGAGAGCTGTTAATTTGGAAGATATATTTATTTAATCAATGTAAATTCATTCACATTGGTGTTCTTAAGCGTCCATCTATCGGACGGAGAACACTTATATCTGGTATCATTAGTGTTCTTAAGCGTCCATCTATCGGGCGGAGCACAAACCAATATCTGTTATCATTAGTGTTCTAAATCGTCCATCTATCGGGCGGGACACAAACTAATATCTGTTATAATTTGTGTTCTAAAGCGTTTATCTATTGGGTAGAGCACAAACTAATATCTGTTATCATTAGTGTTCTAAAGCGTCCATCAATCGGGCGGAGCCCAAACTAATATCTTTTATCTTCAGCAGGCTGATTTTGTATAAACACCAGAGGAGAAGAAAGGAGTTAAGTACTATTTTATCTGTGGATTTAGCTCGTTAACACCAATGTATGTATGTTTTTGGCAATGAGATATAGGTATACTGGAGTGCTATTGTCCATACAACAAAACACATAATTTTGTGCCGATCTGGTGTGCGAATATAGCCGCTGCAAGTGGGACTCGCGTCTCTTTCTAAGCGTCAATTCATATAGAGTTCGGCTGTCAGTTGGTGTGTTTTCCTGAGTTCGACGTGTTGTTTTAAGTCTGTTTTTGATATTATTTGTTTTTCTTTCTATAAATTAAAAGAAATAAAGACGATGGTTAAATACTGCATCTCTTTTGGATGTCAAAACATTTGGTATCCCAACAGCGGAATTAGTTTTCACGGGTAAGAAACTTTACATTTATACTTCAATGGCGTCCTCAAAGATTGCTCCTTCAATATTAAAAATACCTCAACTATTTGTATTAAAATATGATCTATATTTTAATAATATATTTGTTAAATTACCTACAATAATTTAAAATTTATTTTAATTTAGTAACACTGCTACTTATATTAAAATGATTAAACCAATATATCCTTTTGATTTAATCTTATCGTGTGAAATAGCTTTCAGTGTAGGGTTTTAATTAGTAAATCTGTCATTATTGCTTCCAGATTCCCTCTACATTTATAATTAATTACATAATATGCTCTTTAACTGTAATTATTTCTTGTATTTATAATTTTTGTGCTATTATTTTACATTTCTATTTTTTCTGATAATTATTACATGAATTTATAACTTGAGTTTATTTGTCAAAATTATTAATACGCTCTGTTTTACGTTTATAATTTTTACTTATAACTATTTATTGTATTTATAACATGTCCTACGGTTATTTCTTATAGTTAATAATGTGATCTTTTTTACGTTTCAATTTTACTGTCCATTGTTATTTTAGATTTATAACTTGTGCTATTATTTGTTATAACTTATCATTAATAATAACTTTTCTATCGCTTTTTTAACTTTTCTATTTTTACTGTGAATAATTTTGCGTTTTATAACTATGCTTTTATTTTTCATAATCAATTTTATGCTCAAATTTGCATATTATATATATTTTTAAATATCTAATTGTATTTATTCTCTTTAATTCTAATTTCTGTCTACATATATTTTTATTGTGTACTTATGTGTTTTTGGTATTTGACATATTTGAATTGTTATTCATATTTATTAAATAAATTAACAAAAATGGCTGGTTTACGTGAACGTTGCGCAAGCACATAAAGTGATCACGTAAACCAACTGATGACAGGTTGTATGCTCTGTAGGTGCCTTGAGTTCCTGGTTCTTCTATAATATCCCAACTTCGTCTCTATTGAGATGTTAAAAAGTTTGTCAGTAAAAATATCGTTTGACTCCTAATTAACCTAATTAATGAATAGTAAATAAAAAAATATTGTCAGTGTGGGAAGGAAAAATCAAGTTGATTCCTTATTAAAGACAGAAATGATCTCAATGGTAGCAAACACTCTTATGAAAAAGTACAGGATTTATAAATAGTCGTAATATTTGTTTTAAAAAGATATGGTTTCACATAAATGTTCTAATATTCTGAGTTACGAGATGTTTCTAATAAGTAATTTGTACTCATATATGATAATCTGTATATTACTTTTACTATATATGTACACTCGATTATGTATAATTTTCATTTGATTGAATTACATCATTAATTATCGGATAATCTCATTCTATTCTTCAAAATTACTCATATATTGTATGAAGTGAGAGTTCTAGAAAGAGATAGGAATGCCACTTGTACTATCTGTCTCTTTCTACTACTTCGGCACAACATTTGAACAACATTTAGCACTCCAGTATACCTATATCTCATTGGTTTTTGGGTATTTTGTAACCGAATTTTCTTTCGTTGTCTTAACCCCAATAAAATACTCGGGGTTAAAATTATTTATTTATTTGTAGAATAAGAGTTATCTCCTGTCAAATCACGCGACAAATTTACTTCTATATTTTCTATGCACGCGAGTTTGATATTGTAAAATTGACTAATTACAGTAATTACTTGAATTATTTCATCCATAATCATTTACAAGGTGTGTGTTATTTATCTTGTACAATATTCATACATATTACTAACCAAATTTATTATTTATTTTTGTATTTGACTTGTTTATACATTCGTTGTTAATTTTTCGACTTAGGTCTTTGGAGGCTTAATATTTCATGAATTTGACGTTTCAAACAAAGAAACATGACGTTTTTCTTTGAGTATAATAATATAAAATGAGGATACTAATCACGTTTTGTTTATTTGCAGCATGTCATACTTATTTTTGCGAGCGTTAAAAGACGACGAAAAGCGATAAAAAGACGATAGTCCGTTGGACATGTCGAACGATGTATTTGTCGCACATTACAGAATTAACCATTCATTGTTTGTTGTCCAGAATTAAAACTCCACATCCCAGTACTTCAGAGGCGCACAGCAGCTAAAAGTAAAAAGTATGTACCTACAATAACCTATCCTAAATTTGTTCTTGATAACAAATTTAGTGTTTAATATATCACACACTGCATTACATTGTCAGATACATGACATATTACCATTTTCTTTGATGTATAATATAGCATTGACACCTTCAGAAGACTGCCTTGTTTCGTAGAGCCAACAAATAAGCTACAGCGCCCTTGGAGTGATCTTGTATCATTAAACGGCGCTTTGTAAATTCTATTTATATCATATTATTATATATCATATTCTATTTATCATAGGGCAGAGAGAACATCTATTTACATTTTTTTAATATTCTGCTCCAATCAATTGTTTTTGCATAGCGCCTAATGCTGATCCATGTGGCATAGTGGGAGTTTGTTTTAACTTCAGTTAATACATGACTCAATAACACATTACTTTGTTATAATGTATATAATGAAATGTTTAAATTTAAATAACTGAAAAAAATATTGGAGTTGGTTTTGAAAGTATATTTAAATCAATAAATAGTATTTAAAAGCACATTGTACTATAATATGAAGATAATTAAACATCATATACACATAAAAGTACTAGTTTTACCTTTTTAAACTGCTTCATATTAATATGCATGGTATTTATGTAGTGCGTTTGATAATTCACTCACATGTTAAGAGCAGATAATTCAGAAACTATATATTTTGTTGGAAAAAAATAGGATATTAAGAAAACACAAGCATGAAAATTTTGAACCATGATCATTATAGTGGTCAAAGTAAATTATTTTATTAACCTTGTCTATTATTTTTACAGATATGTAATTGAAATCTTGCAATCATCAGTGTGTCGCACATGTTTGGAAGCCATATTATGTAATAGCTTTGCAGTATAGTATAATATGGTAAACTGCTGCAGGAATTCTTGAGCCAGACAGAGTTGAGCTGATACTGAAGAAGACGTTACTGTTGACATCATATACTATTGACTACTTCTATACATGTATATATTATAATATCTGCAACAAAGAAAAAAAACAATTTTACTACTATGTATGATATTTAATTATAAAAATAATAAAAGGCAGACTCAAAATTTCATGAAAACATTATGATGCTCTTTTTTTGTCCATTCTAAACAAGAAATTATTTATAAAAAAACGATAACCCATGATACCTATTACCCAAACAAACATGTTTGTCTGTCAATTTTATTAGAATAATCACTTTCATAACAAACAAATCGTATCGGTAATAGTACCTATAGTTAAAATACTTTCATAACATAAAATTGTTCAAAATTGAGTCGTTTGACGTAACACCATTTCAATTAAAATTTTATTTAAAACATGTTATTTATAAAAAGCATCGAGTAAATAAGCTATGAAATACAAAACAATGAATGAAAATAGAGTATATACCTTGCTAAATATTAATAAAATAAACAAAAAACACACGATTAGCTGTCAAAATCTGATAAATGCGGGTAAATGTACGAGATTGCCATATGTAAATTAAACTGGACACAGAAATTTTATTTACATATGGCAAATTTATACTAATGTATGGGTCACGCCCCCTTCAGTTTTCTCACGGAGTTAACACCGGAAAACTCCATACAAAATACCAAAATCCGAGATTTCTCGGGAGTTAAGACAAGAGTTAAGACAACTCTTGGTGTTTCATACAAAATCAGTCTGCAGTTCAGAACGCCGTTGTGAATGAAGCTCTTGAAAAGTTAGTGAAAAATTGAGGCTTCCAAAATTTTTTAAGAAATTTTTCTTATATATCTATGAATAAATAGATTTATATTTTATGAATAAATAGATTGGTTTTTTTATCAATAAACTTTTTTTTATGCGAGTACTATTTATTGTTGGCAAGAAAAAAAAATGTGGTCCCTTAAAAACTTTTGTAAATTGTAATTTTTGACTCTTCCGTCTCAAAAGGTTGCCGATCCCTGGCCTAAGGCAAAGAATGGCCGTCGCTTATTCAATATAATATGAAGGCGTTCAATTCCGCATTCGGGAATCTCCGTCGACACAAAAAAAACGAAAAATATTAAAAGCTACTATTAAAAAAGGTTCTGTGCATCTCACTCTTACAAATGCCAACACCAACATTAAAAAGTCTATACTTGAGGAATACTCGTTACTTAGACGTTGCATGCGAACGAGCGCCGAATTTTGTTGTGCGTTTGAAGTTATGTAATTGTCACAATGAAAATCATTCAACGCTATGAGCGATCTAAGCTAGAACCCGTACGTTACTTGACTTGTCGCCTGGGAAATCCTCTCACACTCACCTTTAGTCACTTGAATTAATTTAAAATTTGAAATTATGCATATTTTTCTATTGTTGCATATTACCTAGGTATGTGTATTATCATTTATATTCGACTGACTAAAGATACTGATTACTGAATTATCTCTCTTTTATTTAATTGGGCCTTCCGTTAGTTTCTTAACATAATATCTGTCTTCTGCTTCGCCTCCGACTCCGGCTCCGGCTTGTATAAATCAGATTTGAGACCTCCGGCTCCCGACTCCGGTTGCGGCATATTCACCTCCGTAACATCCCTACTTCATATGATGACATTTCATAATAATAACAAAGATTGTCGACAGTCGTGGACCTGATTTTAATTACAGGCCATAATCACATAAATATCTTCATATGTAGCTATGGCTTTGTGGCATATTTTAAAAGATTTCTAATAAAAAGCTTTTGGTACAAATTAATTTTGTTTCAATCACTTTGAATAACTTATAATCTAACTAGTTTTCAGAGCTGACCGCTCCCTCTTCAGGACAGACTTGTACTAAATTAATCGCGTGCGTTATTACGGAATGTTGGGGTGGTAACACGGAATGTAAGGGGTGGTACCCCTGTGGTTGAGGGGTGGGACTAGGTAATGTTAATTGTTATGGCGAGAGAGTGGAAAAATGTTAATCAATGGTGAATTATTTAAAAGGACCTGATTAATTATGATGTTATCTTTTCTATTAAGTGCCTTTTTAATTTCTTATGCTTCTAAGTTGTCTAATTTCAAACCCTCCTTGTGAATATAAAGGGTGTCTCAATAAGAGTGCACTTTTTAAATATTGTGTCATTTTTATTTCGTGCAAGTGGCAACTCTGAAATTTGACAGCTGTCACCTTTGATTGTTCCGATTATTAAAATTGAAGGGCTACACAAAAGAAAAATACATTAAAATTATGAAAACACATGACAAAAATGAAGATATTTTTCGACAAAAAATATCTTCATTGATGAAGCGCATTTCCATCAGAATGACTTAGTGAATAAACAAAACTGTCAAATTTGGGGCTCAGATAATCCTCACGTGATCCAGGCCGAGAAACAATACAACCACAACGAGTAACTGTCTGGTGGGGATTTTGGTCACACCGCGCACATTTCCAGACCAAATCATCTCACGAAATTCTGATGTCAACTGGACACAAAGATCACGCGATTTAACCCCGTGTGAATTCTTTTTTTTTGGGTTTTGTTAAATCCTGTGTATATGCAAATAAACCAAAAACAATTCCTGAGCTCAAGGCCGAGGTCTAACGTGTCATCGGTGAGATAAAGCCACGTCTTTGTCAAAAAGTCATCGAAAATTTCACGAAAAGAGTAAAGCCTGTCATCAGAGCTGCGGGGGCCATTCGCTGGATATTTAATTCCATAGTTAATCGGAACATGTCTACTTTACAATGCAATAAAAATATCACAACTTATTCAATGAATACGTGTTTTTATTTTGAAAATAAATAGTGCACTCTTATTGAGACACCCTTTATTTAACATTAATGTCTTTATTAAAGGAGTGATTAGTGCTTATAAGATGGTTAGTAAATTCTGAAAAATTAGATTTAACTTTTTGATCGTCGGTTCTTGATGGAATTCCATTTAAATTAATTTATATTTTTAATAAACAAAAATAAAAACACTTGTTTAAAATTAATTCCACTATTTATTTGAGGACTACAACCTACGACCGGTTTCGTGCTAAGCACATTTTCAAGTAGATTGACTACTTGAAAATGTGCTTAGCACGAAACCGGTCGTAGGTTGTAGTCCTCAAATAAATAGTGGAATTAATTTTAAACAAGTGTTTTTATTTTTATTTATTAAAAATATAAATTAATTTATCTGAAAAATTGTTATTAAATAAAATAAAAAAAAATTGGGAAGAAGCAATAATTTTGAAAAAGCATGATTCACCAAGGTCATACATATATATGTAGTTAAAATTAACAAGGGGGAAGTTTTTAGAAGAAATGTTATTTAAAAATATTGAAAAAAGCCGAAACACCCCAACTAGATAATTTAATTTTCTATAAAAAATATTCACATTGTATCAGCACATCTCAATTTTTTTTTAACAATTTTTATAAAAATTGAATTTAGTGACGACATTGCTTCATACAATTTGTAAGACAGTCGCCTACATACAATATACAAGAAGACTTAATTGTTTGATACTAATCTCCAAACATACATACATGCTGTTTTCATATTCTGGGTAGAATCAAAGGACTGACCTCCATACAATCCTATCTTGACATACATACCTTACCTAGGTACATGTGTTGTATAGAAAACCAAATATCTTAAAATATTAAATAATTTGTATTTATGGGTTAATAGTGTTTTTTTTAAATGAATACTTCCTTGTTAGAGAAGTACATATACATATTTCTACGTTCCCTAAAATAAGCAGAAATGCTTGTGCTATAGGTGAACGAAATCGGTCGAGGCAGGATTCGAACACGCGACCACTGGATTACGAGCCCAGCCGCCCGCGCTAGCCGCTCTTCCATCGACCCATATACAAACTATCGCTATCGACAGTTGGATTTCATGTGTTACCTATATGCAACTAGTATGTATATTACATATATTATTTACATCAGAATTCTTTTTATTGAATGATAATGACAAAGATTTTTTTTAGTTGAACTTCAATGTATTTTTAAGTATCTATGTAATTAATAACGGGTTTGGTTAAGACTACAAGATTATGTGGAGAATTAGTAGGTATTTCACTTTATTGAACTAGGTAATCTATACAATTTTTTGTGGCGGCAAATTGTATTAAATAAATAAACAAATTTTCTACTAATTAGACGGATATCAAGCTAACATACCAATATCTAAGTATTTTATAACTATTTTAACTTTATTTACTTAATTCAGAAATAGGCTTGGAATAGGATTAGGTTTATGAGGTTAAATATCGCTGGTTTTATTTCATTTATAACTATCTTTAGTGTCAAATAAATAAAGAAATCAATGCTGCGCGTATTCAGCTAGTTGAATATAAGATATTATAATTATTAGTCGTCGTTAAGGCTCTAAATTACTTGGCTCTTCACCAAATTCAAGAGCTGTGCTATCAGAAAGCCATCTGAAATTTAGATCATCTGGACCAGAATATATCAGAATACTTTTTATTGAATGATAATGACAAAGACTTTTTTTAGTTGAACTTCAATGTATTATTAAGTATCTATGTAATTAATAACGGGTTTGGTTAAGACTATAAGATTATGCGGGTAAGTATTTTACTTTATTGAAAAACGTAATCTATACAATTTATTTTGGCGGCAAATATGACAGTTGAGAATAGAAAATGCAGTGACGCCATCTTGAATGCGGCTAATTTCACACCGACGTGGCAGTCACGATGCAACGTCAAATTGATTATTCGTCTTCGTAGCTATTTTGCTTTTTCTTTCCCCAAGGATTACAGAAGCACATACAGTCGCAGAGTGGATGTTTCCTCTTGCACTTGCAGAACTTGACCCAAGCGTTGACACATTGACATTTAAGGGAGTTGGGATGAGTCTTGCAGTAACAGATCAACCATTTGGGTGGGGCGCAACAGTCATTGTTAGGATGTGGCTTTCCGGCAGAGACAGTCGCCTGTAAATGGAAGGAAAAAATAAACATTTATAATTTATACTAAGAATTAAGTTGTTTTATGACTTTAAACTACACCACTTCGAGTAACGCAACGAGCAATGGAGAGGAGGATGCTAAAAATTAGTCTTCGTGATCGAAAACGCAACGAATGGATCAGAGAAAGGACAAAAGTTACCGATGTTGCATACAAGGTAGCTTCCTTAAAATGGAATTGGGCTGGCCATGTAGTAAGGACAGCAGATAATCGATGGACCAAACGCACCCTGGAGTGGCGACCGAGAACTGGACGCAGAAACCCGGGCAGACCGCAAACAAGATGGTCCGATGACATAAAACGAGTGACAGGAGGTCAATGGCACAGGGTGGCGAGGGATAGGGAAGCATGGAGGTTGAAAGAGGAGGCCTATGTTCAACACTGGACGAATAATGATGATGACTTTAAAATTTCATCAACAAAATCACCACTGACTGACTTATGAGTACAAAACAAAATTTAACCTATTAGACAGTTTCTAATTATTTGATTTTAAATTATGAGATGAGATGAACGCAATTTTGCGACGTAGTTTCGATATAATTGAAGAAAAATATTACCTTTTAATTACGTTCTGTATATTATATTCTTGAAGAGAAATAATAAGCATATCCCGATTTTCGACATTAATCTATTATAAAAATATAATTTGTGGAGCAATATATTTTATTTCAAATTGAAGAAGACAAAAATATCTGGAAAAATCTTGACATTCGCATTAATGTTGGAAGTTTTGTAAAGACACATAAAAAAACATTTATTTTTCATTCCGCGCATTAATTCGACAAATTTTTCAGATATTTTTGTTTTCTTTAATAAAAAAAACTAAAATAGGTATAAAGCTCTACGCCTAATAGTTTATTAAAAATAATAAAACACTGAAGATTGTTCAAAAGAAAGTTTATTATAATAACCGCGAAACATACATTTTATATATGATGACACTTACACACGAGGAAAACTCACACACACAGTGTTGCCAACTAACAAAAACTTTATTGCTTCAACAAAAAATATAAGATAAATGTCGAAAATCGGGGTACTTATGCTTATTATTATTAACAAGTCATTTATATCCAAACTATCTAAGTTATTTCTTTTATCAAAACGATTCATTCGTAGTAATAATTCAATATTAATTTGAAAAAATATGTACGGTGTCAGCAAGCGCTCATTTTAGAGTTTCATAATGGTTTTGTGCATAAACCGTTTGGAGCCAAGTGGTTTAGGGCCGTGAAAAGAACTTTACTTACAGCCGAGACATTTATAAACTCGAAGTACCTATTTTCTACGTCAAATAAAAAAAGAAAAAACATGATTTTTGAAATGAACTTACTTAGCAAAGATACTCATAGATATAATATAGATAAATTAGACAAAAATATCTTTAACTTATTTGTTTGTTTATTGTAACATGATCGATAAATAAATATAGGAATATTAATCTAATGGTAAAATTGAAGCTATTATAAATTTATAATACTAATCTTTTTCATCAAGTATTATATTATTATATTCACAAACGGGATTATTATGCTTATCGAATATATTCAAGTTGCGGAATGCACCATTAGGAGTGGTAAGAAGGAGCTATACCACGCAGTGCTTTGAAGATGATGAGAGAATTATTATATTCTATCTTTTCGTCAAGTATTATATTATTATATTATTATATTCACAAACGGGATTATTATGCTTATCGAATATATTCAAGTTGCGGAATGCACCATTAGGAGTGGTAAGAAGGAGCTATACCACGCAGTGCTTTGAAGATGATGAGAGAATTATTATATTCTATCTTTTCGTCAAGTATTATATTATTATATTATTATATTCACAAACGGGATTATTATGCTTATCGAATATATTCAAGTTGCTGAATGCACCATTAGGAGTGGTAAGAAGGAGCTATACCACGCAGTGCTTTGAAGATGATGAGAGAATTATTATATTCTATCTTTTCGTCAAGTATTATATTATTATATTCACAAACGGGATTATTATGCTTATCGAATATATTCAAGTTGCGGAATGCACCATTAGGAGTGGTAAGAAGGAGCTATACCACGCAGTGCTTTGAAGATGATGAGAGAATTATTATACTCTATCTTTTCGTCAAGTATTATATTATTATATTATTATATTCACAAACGGGATTATTATGCTTATCGAATATATTCAAGTTGCGGAATGCACCATTAGGAGTGGTAAGAAGGAGCTATACCACGCAGTGCTTTGAAGATGATGAGAGAATTATTATATTCTATCTTTTCGAAGACTTTTAGCAAATGCAGATTGCGAAGATGGTGACAGATGTGAGAAAACTTGGAGGTACCAGTGATGACCTTAAAAGGAACAGTAAATGGTACCACCCAACTATTATTATAGAAGTGGAGGATATGTAAAATTGTGAAAGATAATATATGTAATAAAAACAAAATTAATAATAGTTAATTACCACAAAGAAAATGCACAGAAAAATGATAGTGAGCTTCGACATTTTGTGTATAATAAACTAAAAATCTCAGAGTAATTTATCTTAATATATACCTTCGGTAAAATATTTCAACAATGTTTACTGAGTGGACTTGTTTATGCAATAATGGATATTTTCGGTGTTTTGGTGGTTTGCTCAGCTTGGAACAGCCATATATCAATTATTTTATTGCGATTTCGACGTAAGAATAAAAACAGTAGGTGCATCATCGTTTCGCCTAAAATTTATTTAAATAAAGCTTTTTGTGTACCTAAATCAAATACAAAATCGTAGAAAACACCGTGTGATTACCCAAGTCATAATTTATGGTGCACTTGTGTTTACATATATCTGAACTGGCCTTGAAATGATATGTTATATTAAAATTAAAATTTTAAGACAGGGGTTGTGATTGATGTTTCTCCTCGAGAAGTATTTCTCAGTAACCTGATCGTATTATTCTATAAGAACGCATTGACTTCATCATTTCCTCATTTCAACGAGACCTCTGTTAAATATTGAATTTTCTCGGCCTTCGTGGCTCAGTTGGTTAGGTATCTGTCTGCTGATCCAAAGATTCCGGGTTCGATTCCCGGTGCAACACAGTTTTTAATTGTATTTTCAGTATGGAACTGTGAAACGATTAATATCGTAAGTCTCCAGACTGAGGCAACTTGTTATTGGGTGCGTGTTAAATAATCATTTGACGTTGTATCTGTTACTTGCCCGAGAAGTAATATTTTATAACAGATTTTTAATTATCTCAATAGAGACGAAGTTGGAATATTTACTGTAGGAGAACCGGGAAATCAAGGCACCTACAGGGCTTACAACCTGTCATCGGCTGGTTTACGTGATCACTTTATGCGCTTGCGCAACGTTCACCACTTATGCCTTTTAATGAGATCCCTATAAATTCAATTTTGAAAGTTCTATATATTGCAATACTGAAATTCTTTTCGCTTGAAAATAAGGATTTTTACTACAGCCATCTATGTGTGAAATTATGAACAACATTCTTATTATTTTTATTTATTTTTGTTGTAACGCCATCTATTGAGAGAATTGGTTTTTTGTAAAATAATGAGAGCAAAAAAATATCTTTGACTCCCGACAGGAAAAAAAATCCAATGTTTGCGTATATGTAATAATAAAAATATTCGATTAATATTTTATATTTTTATGTAGCTTCTCGGGCAACTAACACGTGCTATATCAAATAATTATTTAAAACGCACCCAATAAAAAGTTGCCACATTCTGGAGACTTATGATATTTATTGTCTCACAGATCCAGTCTAAAAACACAATTTTTAAAAACTGTCTGCACCGGAAATCGAACCCGGGACTCTTGAATCAGCAGTCAGATACCTAACCAACTGAGCCACGAAGGCCGATAAAAATAAATAAATAAAATTATATCCTCTAAGTACTTTCGGTTGAAACGGTGAATTAAAAAAAAATGTAGATGGGAATATATTATTATCTCCAAATAATGTTTTATAAAAACTGTTCATTCGGTTAAGTTTAAGTTTATTTGGAAAGCCATTTTGCTTCTTTCATTGCTTTGACAGCGTAAATTTACATCCTATTAATTACTGATTTCAATGACTCCTTCCTGCAGTTACCCATTTATTTCTGTTTTTGGAGCATAAATCACTGATTTCAATAATAACTTTGTGTATGTGCCTAATAATTGCTGATATGAAGCATAATGGATGATGCTAGAAATTACAGGCCAATTTCTAGCTTACCGGTGCTTTCAAAGTTACTCGAAAAAGCAGTTGTATATTAAATGTTGCAGTATCTGAAAGATCATAATCTTTTTCCTTAAAAAAACAATCAGCGTACAGGCAAAATCACTCTACCGAAACTGTAAAGAAAATACTGTCCGATTAGTGTCAATTTTAGACATGAGTGCCATCTTTGATACAATAGACCATGAAATCCTACTTAAGGTTTTAAAACACTAATATGGAATCTGTGGTAATTTTCTAAAATGGATGACCTCATATATTTCAGGGAGACGCCAGTCTGTAAGGGTTAATAACAATTCTTCTTTATCGGAAATTGTAAAATTTGTAGTGCCTCAGGGATCAGTTCTTGGACGTATTTTGTTCATTCTGTATATTACAAAACTTAAAGCCATTTATTTCAGAATGAAGGCTTCAATTCATTTGCTTATGCCGATGAACGAGTGCTCTTCAAATTTTGTAATCCCATGTGCAAAGCTCGTTTGAAAGTGTAGACCATTGAGTGCATCGAAAAATTTCTTCGTGGATGTCTTATAATAAGTTTAAACTGGACCCATCAAAGATAGAGTTCATGTGGGTAGCTTCACCACGGCAACAAAACCTAATTGAAAGTGCGCCTATTTACATCACCTGCAAATCGCGAAATAGGTCAGTTCATGTTTATTTTTTAACTAAGATAACTGAAAAACATTCGTCGAAGTTTACCCAAGAATGAGACAAAAACAATGCATTCGTCGTTGTTGTCGCTTGATTGCTGCAACGGCATTTATGCTGGATTGCCTATTCTGGAGCTTAATTCTTCTTCACTCCCTATAAACCACTGATGCCAACAAATATGTTGTATTGGTATGTACCTACCTAATAATTACTGTTTTTCGAGCATAAATTCCTCTTCACTCTCTATTAACCACTGATTCCAATAATAGCTATGTGTAGGTGCCAAATAATTAGCATTTTTGGCTTTAAAATACTCCACTTTTTACAAACCTCTGACTTATATTTACCACTGTCTTGTGGTATTTATGGAGTCTGTTTTACAATATTGATTAAATAATGCACAATAATGTTTTGTTATTTCGCTGTTTGTCTATAAATCTTATCATTGGTAAATATTTGAGACACATGCGCATCTATGAGACCAATTTTACTATAAATTACAAGAAAATCTCTGCGAAACTAATACTTCATTAGCAATAATGGCGAAGAGTGCAATTTTCTTCTTGTGTTTCTTCCTCGTGGTAAATAAAATCATTTATTTTATACTAATGTTTTATAAAATCTGTTATTTTATCCATGATCTAATTGTTTTGTTCATTCTTGTTAAATATTTGTTTAAAACGCACCCAATATCTAACGAATTGCCAAATTCCATATGATATAAGTATTATGTCGTCTCCCGTCTCGCTTTAACCAGTTTGGTTGGAAGAAATTGTCGATTGCAGTAAACCCGTCAGTGTAAAAATTATGTGCACAGGAAGATAAATAAATAAATAAATAAATAAGTTAATAATAAGATGTTGGTAATTTTGTAATTTTCTGTAGTTCAAATTAAAGTAAATGTTTATTGCGTTGTTCGTCATTCATTGTACTGCTCCTTGCAACTGTAAACTGTATTGCCATTCTTTTTTAATAAAACTCCATGTTTGTTTGTATGTTTGATTGCAGGCTTCGGCCTACTGTCAGGAGTCGGATGATGACGAAATAGACGGAGGTGGAGATGGAGATGAAATGGACTATGACGACACCGATATTGCCGAACATCAGATCGACAAGAAACCGTGCAAGCCCCACATCTGCCCCCCGCCGGACTGGCTCATCTGCTGGTGCGCCAAACCATGCAACCAGAACAATCCCAAGTGCAAGTGCGTCCTCGCCTGGTTGGGATACTGCAAGTGCAAACCATACCATCCACTCTGCGCTTGCAGCTGCTTCTGTAATTGCTGGGGCAAGAAGAAATAGAAGATTCAACACCGCTGCTAATACAACACGTCGATTTTGAAAACCCAATGTCAATTCGATTACAATCGTTTCGGAATTTATTCGTAAAGTAACTTGTTTTAAACTCTATATCAAATTGAATTCAATAAGTTGCATTCCAATGATTGTAATAATGCAATAAAATGCTTAATCTCTGGTATAATGTCTTTCTCACAATCCTTCATTCATTAATACCATCACAGTAATTAAATATTTATTTATTTATTTACAAGATCAGCGCTCATATGAGCATTTATAAAAATTAATTTCACAAGAAAAACAAACATGAGTGTTTAAATCATATCAAAAAATAAAATAAAAAAAACAATATAAAAAGTATAAGTTAGTTAAAACAAAAAAATATAAAAAATAGCAAATATAATTTTCGATAATTTGAATCGCTCTTTTCATGAACACGCTATAGTTACCCTTAAAATACCCTTAAAATTAGATGGGTCGATGGCAGAGTGGTTAGCGTGCTGGGTTAGAAATCCAGTGATCGCGAGTTCGAATCCTGCCTCGACCGATTTCGTTCACCGTAAAAAATTCGTAAAAAATTCTAGTTTAGAATGTAAGTTTAAACACCAGAACCGACTAACTTAGCACACTATAACTAAATTAATTAAAGTACCTAATGAAATTGTGGTTTTTAAGTTTTAAGAGTGTATATAAAAAATTGGGGGCGCTGAAAAATAATGGATTTTCAAAGGGGGCGGTAAAAGAAATAAGTTTGATAATTTCTGACCTATAGCATAAGCATTCATGCTTAGTTTAGGGAATGTAGGAAGATGTATATGTACTTTTTTTTTTTTTTCAATATTGGACACTGTCACTTCGTGGTAGATCTCCATAATTAATTAAAACTATGAAAAAAATTTTATATTTAATTTTACGTTCTACTTATATTTAATATATAGTTTATATTTAATTTTAAGTAGAACGTAAAATTAAATATAAATTTTTTTCATAGTTTTAATTAATTGTATATGTACTTGTTTAACAAGGACATATTCATTAAAAAAAAATGACATGGAGCTATGGCGGTTTTTAATAACTATTCCGTGTTATTTGTGTATATGATTCTTGTTGATAATGAGAATACTTATACCTTAACAAATACAGCATGTTTTCGTGTAAATGACTGACTAACGTAAAAATATTCACATGTAAAGTATTACCACCATTTAAATATCAAAGTAGGCAACGTAAAAAATAGATTTGTTCAAACAACTTTTTGAAATACAAGTACCTATCTACATTGAGACCAGGTGGCTCCTATATGTAATAATGGATTTGATGATCGTTGTTTTATGTTATAATTTATCGACAAAATAATATGCAGAAAAAATGGGTTTAATAGAAAATAATTTAAGCGAAATAATTAAATAAATACTGATTTCGTAGAAAAAAAATATGTCGGTACTGACCACATAATTTAAAAATAAAAGAACAAACAGCAAAATACAAATAAGTAATAACACATAAAAAATTAAAATATCAATCCATAGAAAAGGAACAAGTTAATGCGTAATGTTAGTAGAAAGGCAGTGTTATAGTTCGAGTAATTTTTTGGAAAAGGGGTACTATTTTTGTAAAAAAATGGTGTTATTATTCGGCTAATTTTGTGGGAAAGGGGTGTTATTTGAAAACAAAATCGATGTTATTATTGGCGTTATTTTGTAAAAAAGCAGAGATATAGAATTTCATTCTCTTGAACGAATCGACAGTTGGAAAATGGTATTTACGCGAAATTTTGAGGAAAAGGGGTATTATTTTTGTACAAAAGAGGTAACTATTATTGATCGGGTTATTTTTTTAAAAATGGGTACAATTTTTGTATACAATAGGTATTATTAATAGCATTATTTCTTGGAAAAGGGAAGTTATTTTTGTAGAAAAGCGATGTTATTATTCGGGTTATTTTGTTGGGAAAGGGGTATTATTTTTGTCGAAAAGTGGTGTTATTATTCGCGTTATTTTTGACAAAAGGGGTAGAATTTTTATAGAAAAGCGATGTTATTATTCGCGTTCTTTTTTGAAAAAGAAGTATTATTTTTCTATAAAAATGGTGTTATTATTCGCGTAATTTAATGGAAAAGGGGTTTTATTTAAAAAAAAGCAATGTCATTATTGACGTTGTTTTTTGTAAAAGGGGTATTATTTTTGTAAAAAAGCGATGTTATTATTCGCGTTCTTTTTTGAAAAAGAAGTATTATTTTTCTATAAAAATGGTGTTATTATTCGCGTAATTTAATGGAAAAGGGGTTTTATTTAAAAAAAAGCAATGTCATTATTGACGTTGTTTTTTGTAAAAGGGGTATTATTTTTGTAAAAAAGTGATGATATTATTTGGGTTATTTTTTTGAAAATGGGTATTAATTTTGTATTAAATAGGTATTATTACTCTAATTATTTTTCGGAAAAGGGGAGTTATTTTTGTAGAAAAGCGATGATATTATTCGGGTTATTATATTGGAAAAGGGGTATTATTTTTGTCAAAAAGTGGTGTTATTATTCGCGATATTTATTGGAAAAGGGGTAGAATATTTGTAGAAAAGCGATGTTCGTTCTTTTTTGGAAACGTAGTATTATTTTTAAGAAAAATGGTGTTATTATTCGCGAAATTTTGTGGAAAAGGGGTGTTATTTAAAAATAAAAGCGATGATATTATTGGCGTTATTTTTTTGTAAAAAGAGTATTATTTTTGTAGAAGGGCAGACAAATTATTCGCGTTAAATTTTTGGAGAAGGGGTATTATTTTTGTAGAAAAGCAGTGTTATAATTTGAGTCATTTTTTGGAATAGGGGTACTATTATTGTAAAAAAAATGGTGATATTATTCGGGTAGTTTTTTGGGAAAGGAGTGTTATTTGAAAATAAAAGCGATGTTATTATTGGCGTTATTTTTTGGAAAAGGGGTATTATTTTTGTAGAAAAGTGCTTATATTTTTGGCTTTAATTTTTTTGAAAAGGAGTGTTATATTTTTATAAAAACGATATTATTATTCGCGTTCTTTTTTGAAAAAGAAGTATTATTTTTTGAAAAAGGAGTATTATTTTTGTAGAATAGCGATGTTATTATTCGGGTTACTTTGTTGGAAAAGGGGTGTAATTTTTGTAGAAAAGCAGTGTTATAATTCGAGTAATTTTTTGGAAAGGGGTACTATTTTAAAAAAAAAATGGTGCTATTATTCGGATAATTTTGTGGGAAAGGGGTGTTATTTGAAAATAAAAGCGATGTTATTATTGGCGTTATTTTTTGGAAAAGGGGTATTATTTTTGTAGAAAACCAGAGATATTATTCGGGTTAAATATTTGGAAAGTGGTATTATTGTTGTAAAAGAGGTATTATTTTTGTAGAGAAGTGGTTACATTATTCGAGTTAGTTTTTTGGAAAAGGAGTGTTATATTTTTGTAGAGAAGTGGTTACATTATTCGAGTTAGTTTTTTGGAAAAGGAGTATTATATTTTTATGAAAGCGATGTTATTTCTCGAGTTCTTTTTTGAAAAATGTGTATTATTTTTGTAGAAAAATGGTGTTTTTATTCGGCTAATTTTGTGGAAAAGTGGTGTTATTTAAAAATAAAAGCGATGTTATTATTGGCGTTTTTTTTTTGTAAAAGGAGTATTATTTTTGTAGAAAAGCAGAGATATTATTCGCGTTTAATTTTTGGAAAAGGTGTATTATTTTAGTAAAAAAGAGGTGATATTATTCGGGTTATTTTTTTGAAAATGGGTGTCATTTTTGTAGAAAAGCAGATTTATTATTCTCGTTAAATTTTTGGAATAGGGGTATTATTTTTGTAAAGGGGGTATTATTTTTGTAGAAAAGTGGTTATATTATTCCCTTTAGTTTCTTTGGAAAATAAGTGTTATATTTCTATAAAAGCGATGTTATTATTCGTGTTCTTTTTTGAAAAAGGAGTATTATTTTTGTAGAAAAATGGTGTTATTATGCGCATAATTTTGTGGAAAAGTGGTGTTATTAAAAAATAAAAGCGATGTTATTATTTGCGTTATTTTTTGTAAAAGGAATATTATTTTTGAAGAAAAGCAGAGATATAATTCGCGTCAAATTTTTGGAAAAGAGGTATTATTTTTGTAGGAAAGCAGTATTATTCGAGTAATTTTTTGGAAAAGGGGCATTATTTTTGTCGAAAAGTGGTGTTATTTTTCGCGATATTTGATAATAGGGGTAGAATTTTTGCAGAAAAGCGATGTTATTATTCGGCTTATTTTGTGGAAAAGTGGTGTCATTTAAAATTAAAAGCGATGTTATTTTTGGCGTTATTTTTTGTAAAATGAATATTATTTTTGAAGAAAAGCAGAGATTTAATTCGCGTCAAATTTTTGGAAAAGAGGTATTATTTTTGTAGGAAAGCAGTGTTATAATTCGAGTAATTTTTTGGAAAACGGGTACTATTTTTGTAAAAAAAAAGGTGATATTATTCGGGTAATTTTGTGGGAAAGGGGTGTTATTTGAAAATATAAATCGATGTTATTATTGGACTTTTTTTGTTTTGAAAAGGGGTATTATTTTTGTAGAAAAGCAGAGATATTATTCGCGTTAAATTTTTGTAAAAGGGGTATTATTTTTGTAAAAGGGTTATTATTTTTGTAGAAAAGTGGTTATATTTTTTGCTTTAATTTTTTTTTGTAAAGGAGTGTTATATTTTTATAAAAGCGCTGTTATTATTCGCGTTCTTTCTTGAAAAAGGAGTATTATTTTTGTAGAAAAGCGATGTTATTATTCGGGTTATTTTGTTGAAAAAGGGTTGTCATTTTTGTAGAAAAGCAGAGATATTATTCGCGTTAAATTTTTGGAAAAGGTGTATTATTTTTTAGAAAAGTGGTGTTATTATTCGCAATATTTTTTTGAAAAGGGTTGTAATTTTTGTAGAAAACAGATGTTATTATTCGGGTTATTTTATTGGAAAAGGGGCATTATTTTTGTCGAAAAGTGGTGTTATTTTTCGCGATATTTGATAATAGGGGTAAAATTTTTGCTGAAAAGCGATGTTATTATTCGCGTTCTTTTTTGGAAAAGCAGTATTATTTTTTAGAAAAATGGTGTTATTATTCGCGTCTTTTTGTGGAAAAGTGGTGTTATTTAAAAATAAAAGCGACATTATTATTGGCGTTATTTTTTTGTAAAAGGAGTATTATTTTTGTAGAAAAGCAGAGATATTAATCGCGTTAAATTTTTGGAAAAGTGGTATTATTTTTGTAAAAGGGGTATTATTTTTGTAGAAAAGTGGTTATATTATTCGCTTTAGTTTTTTGGAAAAGGAGTGTTATATTTTTAAAAAAGTGGTGTTTTTATTAGCGTTATTTTATGTTGTTATTTTTGTAGAAAAGCAATATCGAAAAGCAATTCGCGATATTTTTTGGAAAAGGGGTATGTTTTTTGTAGAAAAGCTATGTTATTATTCGAGTTATTTTTTAGGATAATGGGTGTTATTTTTTTAGAAAAGCAATGTTATCGTTGTGGTCGGCTGGCTTAAGTGAGCAATTTACGAATTTGTAACATTAAATGTTTTGCCAATTTAAATTTTCATTTTGTAGTGAGTTTTTCCTTGTGAGAGCTGTTAATTTGGAAGATATATTTATTTAATCAATGTAAATTCATTCACATTGGTGTTCTTAAGCGTCCATCTATCGGACGGAGCACAAACTTATATCTGTTATCATTAGTGTTCTAAAGCGTCCATCTATCGGGCGGAGCACAAACCAATATCTGTTATCATTAGTGTTCTAAATCGTTCGTCTATCGGGCGGAGCACAAACTAATATCTATCATTAGTGTTCTAAAGCGTTATCATTAGTGTTCTAAAGCGTCCATCTATTGGTCGAGGCACAAACTAATATAAAATGTTATTATAAGTGTTCTAAAGCGTCCATCTATCGGGCGGGACACAAACTAATATCTGTTATAATTTGTGTTCTAAAGCGTTTATCTATTGTTAGCTATGTGTATTCATTCAATTCACTAACAATATTCACATAATAATGTTCAAATATGCTATATATAATACTGAATTAAAGTTGGTCCAATCAGTCAATGATTTCGGTGTAACCTTGGACTCCAAATTAAAATTTAATATTCATATAGATAATATATCTAAAAAGTCTTCAAAGGTTCTAGGATTTATACTGAGGTCATCGAAAGAATTTCAGTCCCCTATCCTATCGATCTCTTTGTACAAAACGTTTGTCAGAAGTACTCTCGAACACTGCTCAGTGGTTTGGTGACCTAACTATCAGATACACTCAGGAAGAGTTGAAAGCATACAGAAAAGATTCACACGAATCCTTGCCTATCATACTGGAGTCTCAGATCAACTCGAAACGTACAATGATAGATTAAATTATTTCGAAATGCAATCACTATCATATAGGAGGAATATGACAGATTTAATCACAATTCACAAAATTATTCACTGTGACTTAAGTGCCCCCAATTTGCTCGAACTTGTTAAGATAAATATACCCATAAGAACATGCTCCAGATTGCGAAACATCTTTAACATCTCGCATTACAATACAAACCTGGGCTTCCATGCTCCTTTACCACGGTCACTCAGACAATACAACAGACTACACTATCAATATGATAATGTCGATATATTTACATACACAATCATGCTCCTTTACCACGCTCCTTCCATGCTCCTTTACCACGGTCACTCAGACAATACAACAGACTACACTATCAATATGATAATGTCGATATATTTACATACACAATCATGCTCCTTTACCACGCTCCTTCCATGCTCCTCTACTACGGTCACTCAGACAATACAACAGACTACACTATCAATATGATAATGTCGATATATTTACATACACAATCATGCTCCTTTACCACGCTCCTTCCATGCTCCTTTACCACGGTCACTCAGACAATACAACAGACTACACTATCAATATGATAATGTCGATATATTTACATACACAATCATGCTCCTTTACCACGCTCCTTCCATGCTCCTCTACCACGGTCACTCAGACAATACAACAGACTACACTATCAATATGATAATGTCGATATATTTACATACACAATCATGCTCCTTTACCACGCTCCTTCCATGCTCCTCTACTACGGTCACTCAGACAATACAACAGACTACACTATCAATATGATAATGTCGATATATTTACATACACAATCATGCTCCTTTACCACGCTCCTTCCATGCTCCTTTACCACGGTCACTCAGACAATACAACAGACTACACTATCAATATGATAATGTCGATATATTTTCACAATCACGGGCATTGTTCAAGAGTGCTTTAAGAACGTGCCAATTTTGATAACATAATATATACTAATTACCGCTTTGAATGTTTCTTGTTATATTAATGTTTATTTGTCTTTTATTTTCTCTCATTTTTATTAATTATGTATTCTTTTTGTAAAAATGCTGAATGTATGACTGAGTGAAAATTATGTACGTGCGTTCATGTACCTATGGGGTGTGGATGATAATTCAATCGTCCAATCATTCCATACATTATATATATGTTCATAAATGCATGAAACCAGTGGGCTTCTAGCCTGTTTTTCATGCTTATATAAATAAATAAATAAATAAATAAAATAGAGCACAAACTAATATCTGATATCATTAGTGTTCTAAAGCGTCCATCTATCGGGCGGAGCCAAACTAATATCTTTTATCTTCAGTTCAGAACGCCGTTGTGAATGAAGCCCTTGAAAAGTTAGTGAAAAATTAAGGCTTCCAAAATTTTTCTTATATATCTATGAATAAATAGATATATTTTATATGAATAAATAGATTGTTTTTTATCAAAAAACTTTATTTATGCGAGTACTATTTATTCTTGGCAAGAAAAAAAATGTGGCCCCTTAAAAACTTTGAAATTTTGTAAATTGTAACTTTTGACTCTTCCGTCGATTGGTTGCCAATTCCTGGCCTAAGGCAAAGAATGAGTTCAACAAATTTACAATGGGATATTTTATATATGTAGTGTTAATGCATCAAATAATTTTCTTCTATTGGCAAGACTAATCATGTTACCTTTTAAGTAAATCATCGTATTGGATCTGACGCAGTATATATATCTTTATTCTATGATCTGACGTTCATGATTTCTGTACAGCATACACCTAAGGAATTGTTTTTGTATTCTTTCAATATTATAAGAATACTTCGCATAATAAGGACTCCAAATAACACTTGCGTACTCAAGTCTACAGCGAACTAAAGATGTGAATAATATATGTAAGTAGTAATTTGTTACCTTTAGTCACTTGAATTAATTTAAAATTTGAAATAATGTATATTTTTCTATTGTTTCATGTTACCTAGGTCTATTTCTATTCATAGTTCTGTTTTTTAGCTCTTCATTTGAAGTACATTCATCTAGACCTAGACTATGGAATAGTCTAAGTCCTGATATTACGTCGTCTATCTCACTAAACATCTTCAAGAAAACGCTAAAGCAAAAATATTTATCTGACAATACCTGATTACATCTTCCTCTCCTCTTCCTTTCCTTATTCTTTATTTTTCTTATCATTGCTATGAATTGTTCTTATATGATATCTTCATTGCTTTTTTTACTTTTCTTCTGATATCTTTGTTTATTTTTGTAATGTGATTAACTTATTGCCATAGTACACACTGTTTTGTATATTTAACATTAACTCAGGTTGGCTGGAAGAAATTGCCATTAGGCAATAAGCCCGTCAGTGTACTAATTATATGTACAGAAAGTAAAATAAATAATTAGAATAAACTAAATATAAATAACTGAAATAATCATTAAAATGACTTCATAGTATGTACTCCATCGATTACCTCTACAAATAAGAGGGGAGGGGGTAAAAACGAAATGGACCAAAAAATGGTCTGGCAAGATCCATATTATTAATCTCTGAACTATTCTCAACTAAAATCCATTGATGGAATTCGGTCCTCACATTTTGAAAACGATAGTACTTCCAGCGCCCGCTCTAAAAACAGACCAATGACTTATGCCTACAGATGATGATCATTAAATTATCACATAAATACCTACATTACAACCAAAAAACAAATAAACTCCGGACAAACATATACCTAAGTTAGAAAGGAGCGGTAGGCTTTGAAAACGTTCGACCGAAAATACTCAAATTCGCGGTTGATACAGAGTTATTTTATATATTTTTATTTATTTATAATACGTAAAAACGTGCCGCAAAGCAAGAGCATAATCGTATTAACAATAAATTGATGTATGTTTGCCTGTGACGGGAAGGAAAGGGACGAAAATTAAATTTGTTATGTTACTGCTATTGGTACCTTCCCCCCATGTAGCATAGAGGACCAGCTCACTTATGTCAATTGGGGTCGAAGCTCAATTCAATATGTCACAATTTAAATTTATAAAAATGATTACTTTACGCAATCGTGGTCTGACTGGAATAGTGTCCTGAAATAGAATGTCAAATTATCAATGGTCAAAAGTCAGACGGCACGATTTTATTACAGAATAAAAATAAAAATTTAAACAATGTTGGCGATAAAATAGGACGTCACAAATGAAAATAAACAAAATCAATTATTATGGATGTCACAAAATAAAATAAATTGACAATGTCAATAAAATAAATAAATAATAATTTATTTATTGACATTGTCAATTTATTGGACTTGGAAACTCAGAGACGTGGCGCTTCTTACCATTTGATGAAACGACAGTCTTCTGAAATTGGTGAGATTCGGCTTCATCCCCCCGAAGGCCCTATTTTCTCCAGAAACATTAACCGCATCACCATGGAAGCCCTGCTGGACCCCTGGCAGGCTCGATGGAGCTCGTGCCCCGTGGGACGATCAACATTCTTGTTTTTCCCTGATGTGAGGACCAGACTTCGTCAATCTTGGGCCGTCCCAGATTTCTGGACATCTCAGTTTATTACAGGACACGGCAGCTTTAATAGCTACCTTCATAGATTCCGCCTTGTAAACTCGTCCTCGTGTCAGTTATGCCATCACCCTGACCAAACTTCAGAGCACATCCTCTGGGAATGCTCTCACCCAAATGTGTCCTACAACAGAACGGAGCTCCTCGTTATGGTCCTCGTTATGTTATTATAAAAATTATTAAAAAAAATATATAACAGAAATAAAATAGCTTCTGTAAGGGAAAATTGAGTGATCAACTTCATATTGATATTGTACGTGTCTCTATAGACAAGTGTATTTTTTACTCTCTATTTCTATCTTCCTCAAGGGGTAGGCAGTGAGAACCGAACACCGCATTTTTCTATCTTGACACATACATGGCCTCATCAACATTGTTACACTGTCTCATACATGCTCATCTTGCTAGTAAGTAATGCAATTTTGCTTAAAATTTCTCAACAGGTATCATGTAGAAAATACATACTATGAGTTTTGTGGCAATTTTTTTGTGTGTATGGTGTATTGTGAAAACTTTTGTCCTCTGGGAATCTTATATTTGTTTAAGAATCTAATAGAAATGTACTTCATAAAAATGCATTTAGAGACTGTCAACATTTCATGAAGAAAAAATGAACGCTTACTATGGTGTGGAGAGTTTAGTGTTGGCCTCAACTCGCTCGTTTTTAACATATTTTAGTAAGAGTAAGTACATATTTTCACGATCAAATAACATATAAGTACAAGTCATATTGAAATAATGTAAAAATCTGCAATATTCACTTATAAAGAGGATGCACACTGGTAAACGCAATCCCTCCCAGGTGCCAGACTTACCCTTATTCAATAAGAGAATATCAAAAAAAACTGCCAGGAAAAAATAATTCATGGAAAATGTTACTATCTCTCGGACTACTAGATATATAAAAAATTTAAATATTAAATTGACATTACCCAAGAATTTGGATTTGTGACATTAGAATATTAATCTTGATTGTAAATTTCTATGAATTGTGAACTGGAATGAACTGTGAATTTGAACGAATTTTGAAAGTAAATGTATTGGTCAAGGAGAATTTCCAAATTTTTCAATAATTACATTTTTTCTTGTCATAATAATGAAAATAATTTATATATTGCCGTTTAATGATTCAGGATCATTCCAAGGGGGCTTACATTCTGTCTAATGTTTAGAGTAAGTACCTACTATTGCTGTGTGCACTGCGGACATCTGGAGGCAATCTATTCCACTCACAGAAGAGTAAATCTATAGAAGTAGCATATCTGTCAAACACATGTTTAAATCATCCAAACATTGAAGCCACTTGGGCTGAGGAATGGGGTGCAATGTGGGGGTAGATACACCCTTAAAATGTTCAGGGCCGAAACACCTGATGCTTTCACAGCGCCAGATGACGGTCAAATGGTCAATGGTATTTAGACGATCAGTGGGTACGCAGACGAATTTGTTAAAATACTTCTATAGATTGTCTGTTCTGTGATTCCACTTTACAGGACTACTCACACTAAAGCTCATAGTTAGCCGTTTTGTTGGCTTCGTCCAACTCCTTTAAAGAGTTGTTGCTCTGTGATCCAGAGGGCCTGAGTGTGAGATGTCTCGCAGATAGCTCTTTTTTCTGACACAGCTCGAGAATGTTTTCAATGTCATATATATTTACTTTTGTACCTTTATTAATATCTCTTTTTATATGTTCTATTTGTTATGAAAATAATACCAAAAAAGTAACCTTCTGGCAAAGCACTGAATTTATTTTTTTTATTTTTTTATAGATTGGAGCTCATTGACAAAATGCTTAATTGTAAAGGACATGTTTGTGAAAATAAATAATAAATATCATGTTGTGATGTTTTTTTACTTTATTAAGACCATAGTATTGAAAATTATATTATTAAATTTGATTGTTACATAAAAAGTTGCACACATTTTGTAAATAAAGAGTTTTACAGTATGTACTCTTCGAATAGACTAGTGAAAACTCCATACATTAGGTACATATAATATGATAACTAATTCATAAATAACAAAGTATGTCAATTTTTTTAGTATATTTTTGATTAATATTTACTAACCTCATTATTTGTTCAAACTATGCGACAAAGATGGAGATGTGTCTATTCACTTGATTCTCTCTCTGTGTACCCATTAGGGACATGGACCCGAATGCACAGTCCTAGGTACCTAAATACTAACTCCTAACCTCACTGGAGTATTTAGTATTATTAAGTTAGCAATTACGTTGCAGAGACATCACTAACTAAATACTACGCCAAACTTAAGGTCGATGGCATAGAATTTCACATTATTGTGTATGAAGAAAAGAGATTTAGCGTTTGACGTTTAAAATGTTTTTTTGTTATAACAACACAAACATAATATGTAACCGACTTCACACGGACAGCTTGATATCATGATTTTTTTGAAATTCCACCGAATTTTCAGCATCTCGTATGGATCGTTGAATACTCAGTTTGGTATTTGATTTGACCAAATTACCAAATACATATTCAACGAAGCCGATAAAATCATCATCCACCAAAAAAATCTCGTATTTTAGTATTAAACCACTCGTAAGGTTCCTCGCTATCAACCTTACTTTTTGACAATTCGCAAATGTTAGTTTACGTCGATGCGCATGCGCTAAGTATTTAGATATGTCTCTGCAATGCAATTCTCATACAAAAACTTGGTAGCATCCTCCAGTTAGGAAGCCACGTGATCTCCTAACTTAAGTGAGCGACTGTGCAATGAAAACACGGTTAGTATTTAGAATTTAGTATTTAGGTAGGACTCTGCATTCGGACCATGATGTGATAGTGTGTACAACTCTCAGATATAGATATTACATACAATAATTATTTTTATAATAAAATACATATATATTTACAGTTAGAATCTAACATAACACAATGCTATTAATTTACATACGACCGGTATAAATGAAACTATAAGGTAATAACATAATATTTTTACTCCTCGCTTACCCAAGGGGAAATAGTGGGGAGTTATGATTTTGCAATATTTGAGACAATTTTTTTAATTGCAGATTATCGACTAGTATTATTGAATATATTTTTATTTTTGCATATGCGCAAACATTGGATTTTTTTCCCTGTCGGGAGTCAAAGATATTTTTTAACAGATTTTTTAATTATCTCAATAGAGACGAAGTTGGAATATTTATTGTAGGAGAACCGGGAAATCAAGGCACCTACAGGGCTTACGACCTGTCATCGGCTGGTTTACGTGATCACTTTATGCGCTTGCGCAACGTTCACCAATTATGCCTTTTTAATGAGATCCCTATCATGCTGAGATTTTATTCTAAAAGTTTCATCACAATGTATCTGTGTGTGTGTGCTATGTACGGCGTGTGTGTGTGTGCTATTTACTTTATTGATTATAGACAAAAGTACTCATTCGAGTCTTTTTATTTTACGATTGACGACGATGGGCTAAGGTATGTCGATCTTCGTTAATTATCGTGAATCCTAGAGAATCATCGAAGGTATACATATTGCAGCACGCTGACAGGAGTGCTTCTACAATAATAAACACTGCCTTGCACCCTGCGCAATTGCACAAAAACATTGTAAAAATTCAAGACCCTTTTTATATTTCTTGTGATGCAATTTTTATGAAACCGGTCGTCAAATAAAAACATTTATAAATCTACATAAAAATTTCATAAATAAAGGTTTATGTAATAATATATTATAAACATAATTTAAGACAGTTCATAGATGAAACTACAATTAAAAGAAATAAGTGAGTGCTTTTTGCATAATGTCTTTTAAAATAAAATTGAATTGAAACTACAAGGAACACAGAGCCTTGCTGTTAAAATAGCATTCTGTGAACATCTTTAACATATAAACAATAATGCTATGTGAACACAGCATTAGTGTGAAATTTTCTACATTTTTTTCAACCCATGGATGAAAATAGAATAACTCATTTATGGTTTAAACATATGTTTCACAAAAATAATTAATAAAATATAATTTTTCTTTGTAAATTCAAAAAAACACTCATTCATGATTAAATGTATGTTTCAAAAAGATAAAATATATTTTTTTCTTAGTTAATTGAGAAAAAAACTCATTCATGGTTGAAAAGAATGTTTCAATAAGATAAAAATTAGTGAATTGAGAAAAAAAATTATTCATTTTTTTTCTTAGTAAATTGAGAAAAAAAATCATTCATGGTTTAAATGTATGTTTGAAAAAGATAAAATATATATTTTTCTATGTAAATTGAGAAAAAAATTCATTCATGGTTTAAATGTAAGAAGATGTATATGTACAAGGACATATTCATTTTTATATATAAAAAAATGTATGTTTCAAAAAGATTAAATATATTTTTTTTCTTAGTAAATTGAGAAAAAAAACTCATTCATGGTTCAAATGTATGTTTCAAAAAGATATTTTTTTTTCTTCTTAGTAAATTGAGAAAAAAACTCATTCATGGTTTAAATGTAGGTATGTTTCAATAAGATAAAATTATAAATTTTTCTTAGTAGGTGAGAAAAAAAATCATTCATGGTTTAAATGTAGGTATATTTCAAAAAATATATTTTTTTTTCTATGTAAATTGAGAAAAAGAAATCATTCATGGTTTAAATGTATGTTTCAATAAGATAAAATATATTTTTTTCTATGTAAATTGAGAAAAATAATTAATTCATGGTTTAAATGTATGTTTCAAAAAGATAAAATATGTTTTTTTCTATGTAAATTGAGAAAAAGAAATCATTAATGGTTGAAATGTATGTTTCAATAAGATAAAAATATAAATTTTTCTTTGCAAATTGAGAAAAAGAAATCATTCATGTTTTTAATGCATATTTCAAAAAGATAAAATATATTTTTTTCTATGTAAATTGTGAAAAAGAAATCATTCATGGTTTTTTTCATATTTCTTTCTTTGTACATTGAGTTTAAACCTCATTCGCAGTTGAAACATAGTTGATTGTAATTAAAATTACCTATATAAAATGTGCCACTAAGATAATTGATAAAATATAAATTTTTCTTTGTAAATTGAAAAAAAAATTTTTTTCGTGGTTTAAACGTATGGTTTACAAAGATTATTCAAAAAATATATAAATAAATAAACCAACAACTAGAATTTATATTAAACAGCAATAAGTCTATTGTTGTTTTGTTGGGCTCCACATCACGTAAAACTTTTTATGAACGTATGGTTAAAATAGTTGCGTTCCTTTTCCACTTAGTCTAAGCCAGTCTTTCTCAAAGTGGGCGATAACGCCCCCTTGTGGGCGTTGGAGACCTAGAGGGGGGCGTTAAGGGGCCCAGAAAAAAATGGAGGGCGTTGGCGTGGTGTAGGGGGGCGATAGTTGATTTGTAATTTCACTTACTTTATTTTTTAAATTTCACGAAAATCAAAACCTACCTACTACTCAATATCGAATAACTAGTTAATATTTCTATCCTGTATGATACCTACTGATGTTTTTGAGTAAAATCGAACCTGATATCAATAAACTTGTTAAAAATCATCAAATTCATCCATCTGATTAGATTAGTTTTCAAACTAAAATTGATTATCAATCTATATTGTTTCTTTTAATTTGATTAAAATATTATATTCTTAATATTATATAGTAGCGTTTTAATTGCTCTCACTGGTAAAAAATTCTAGTTTAGAATGTAAGTTTAAACACCAGAACCGACTAACTTAGCACACTATAACTAAATTAATTAAAGTAATGAAATTGTGGTTTTTAAATTTTAAGAGTGTATAACACCCATTCTGAATATAGTGCCTTTTTAGGTGAGACGAGACTGGTGTGTGGGTATACACAGATATGTTGTGCTCCCTTTTATAAGGCAATGCACACCCGCACACCTTTCGCTGGTTACCCCACATTGTGGCATATGCCGTTATGGTATGAATAAAGGAGTGTATAAAAAATTGGGGGCGCTGAAAAATAATTGATTTTCAAAGGGGGCGGTAAAAGAAATAAGTTTGATAATCTCTGGTCTAAGCTGATATTCTATAACGCTGAAGTAGGACTCGACAAACAAGAAATTACGGGTAACAGTTTTATAAAGCGTTGTTAAAAATCTATGGATGCAAAGGTCAGGTAAAAAGTGACACGTAATTCGCTGCATAACGTCGAAAGCCAACTAATTTTATTGGTTCATACAAATTAGAATATTTTTCTGCACTAAAATTGGTTTATACACAACAGGTTATGTTGATTTATTTATTTATTATTTTTTTTTTCTATTTCTCTATTTGTATTCTTCTATCCCTGTTACTGACTGTATTTACCATGGTGGTTGACTGGTAGAGATTGCCTGAGGTCAATAAGTCCGCCACGTTGTATAAATCAATAAAAGTCTTTTATTATTATTCAATCTCTGCACGGGTTAACCAGTGAAAAAAAAACTAAACAACGGAGGAGTTCTCAAGTTGCTTAGTTATTATGAATAATATGTATAGTGGTGATAATAAAAATTTTCGAACTATCGAGCATGTGTTTATAATCACACTCTTTTGAATCTGTGTGATTATAAAATTTGACATTCTTACTCCAAGTTACGATTAAGTTCAATTCCCTATTCTATAACCACATTTTAGTCTAATCAACTGTCAAAAAGTTCCTAATTTTACTACCCACCTAATCGGGGAAATATACTAGTTATTTTTAAAGCAGTTTGGGATATTTGAGTTAAGTTGAAAACACCAGTTGTGTAAGGAAAAAAATATAAATTGATAATTTACACGTGTTACGTTATATTGAAAATAAAAACCAAAGAATATAAGTGCAGATCAATTGAAATGTTAGGTTAGGTGACAACATGACATAAATAAACATGGCCAAACAGTACGCATGCGTAGTCTGCGCCATAGAACGGGCAAAAGAAGTGTTGGAAGGCCTCGAACAAGGTGGTCTGATGATATTAGACGAGTGGCTGGATGCAGTCTGACCAAGAAAGGGAGCTGTGGAAGTCGCAGGGGAAGGCCTATTTCCGTGACTGGATGAAGGAGAGCTAAAGAAGAAGAAGAAGTTGTACATTGAATTAAAGTGTTCTATTATGATCCATTTATAATTAAAGAAAAACTATGTTTTGTTCTTAGCCTTGAACATGTGTGTCTGAATATGTTTCAAGAGGTAGTCCTTTCGGGAGAATACGTTGCCACATTCGTCACAAGCGTACGGCTTCTCGCCCGTGTGAATCCTCAGATGGTGCTTCAGCTTGGTCGGGTGACAGAAGGCCCTGTCGCATTCCGTGCAGGGGTACGGTCTTTCTCCCGAGTGCACCCTCTTGTGCACCTTGAGGGCGTCCGATTGCGAGAACAGCTTCCCGCATTCCGAGCACGAGAACGGCTTCTCTCCGGTGTGCACCCGGATGTGGTTCCGCAGTTTGCCCGATTCTGTGAACGATTTTCCGCACTGGACGCATATGTAGGGGCGCTCGCCCGAATGAATCCGTTGATGTATCTTCAGAGCGCCGGAATGCGAGAAACGCTTGGAGCAGTCGGCGCATTCGTACGGCTTCTCGCCTGTGTGCGTTCGCATATGATTTCTCAGGTTGGCCATGTAGAGGAAAGGAAAGCAGCAGACCTCGCAAGCGTACGGCTTCTGCTTTCCATGCAGGTACTTGTGGCGTTTCATTATGTCCTCCCTAGCGAATGCCTTTCCGCACTCTTCGCATCTGTACGGTTTCACGGTGATGTTGTAAAACTTTTGAAGGGTGTCTGCATTTGTGTCGAGGGAGGTAAAGATGCACTCAGATGACTGAGTTTCGTCTGTAGTGTGTATTCTCTTGTGGTAGGTCAGATTGCTGGCGAATGTCGTGGTGAACGGGCACAATTCGCACGTAAACACCTTGTCGCCGCTGGTATGAATAGCACGGTGACTTTTTAATAAATAAGCATTTGTGGTTGTAAATTCGCATGCCTCGCAGTTGTATGTCTTTGGTTTGATGTTCTTGGCGTCGACGTCCACAAAATCATACTCTCGTTCTCTGTCGCGGAGTTCTTTGACCTTGTCCACATCTGAAGGTCGCTCGTTTAGCTTCGCTTCGATAGCGGGCATTGTGTCGTGATTCTGATTTACATTTTGAACGCAGAGTGGATCAATTTTGTCTGAATGTTCGTATTTTTCAATGTCTGCCAAAGGATCGACAGCGCTGAGAATCGGATCCATATTTAGCGATGACAGGGTCTCTTCAACTATCATGGAACATATGGAGTTGCGTTCTTCGGGTGACAAATGCGCAACCTTGGATAGTGTCTCCATGATTCTGAGCTCAAATCATTCTGCAAAGAAAAAATAATCATTAGTACGTTACATCTATTTGCAGGTATATTATATGGCGCGCATTCGTTATCATAAATTATATAATCAGTTCAAAAATATATATTACACATGAAAAACGTCAGGTCATCTATCCCGAATAATGACAACTTTGTGATGACAACATTTGATTTTTTCTAGGCTATTGATTCTTCCCTAGATTGTTAAGACATATTTGGGTCGTGATTATAAATTGTAGCGTTTTGCTGAGTGTATGAATATTTTTTTTTTGAGGGAGGGGCAGGCATTTAATATTTTCTTGCACAGATATTATTTATAATTAATTTTATTGTTTTCAGAAATAAAAAAATAAGTGAAATTAGACTATTATCGAGTATATTCCTCCCAATCGATCGATTTATCCGGATGAAATTATGATTTTTTGGGACGCAAATCATACTACAAGACAAATAGAATACGCTCTTAATTCTTATTTACACTCTTAATTCTTATTTACACTCTTAATTCTTATTTACACTCTTAATTCTTATTTACACTCTTAATTCGTTTGTTTTAATGACACTTCACAAAATGTTTAATATATATGATATCAAATTTAATAAATAAACGATCGATACCCGAAAATTTCCTGCTTTGTTGTTTCTCAAACCATTCTATTCGTCTCTCCAAATAGGTCACCCAGTTTCTCATCCACGTATTTTATACACACGATTTTTTTTTCAATTCATTAAAAAAACTTTGACACCAAAACAGTAAACACAATTTCGATCTATGATATTACTAATTGCACAGCAAAAATAAATTGTAATAATAGATTATTATAAACATTAACTTTGACAGATTTTTGACAGCACGCCTCAGTGGACAGTAGCTGACACGTTTTCTTGTAAAGTGAAAATTTATCCAGCCAGCTAATAAATTAATGTAGGTATCTACTTAAGAAAATATAATGTACGAAACAAAAAAAAACATAAAAATATATTTGTTTTACACTAATTAAAAAATACTTTGACAATATTTTTATTTATCGGGATGACTTTTAGATTTAATTTTGTTTTCTCGATGACTGAGGCACTCTATAGCGGCGCAGCCACATAAAAATATGGATGATAAAATTTAATACTCGGTTCAAAGATCATGAAGGATTGTTTTACAATTCGTTTTACTTTAATAATATTATATTATAAAAAAATATATATATATAATATTATGTTAATAACCATGAGAGCGAACGAAATTATGCAGACAAGTTCTTCAAAACAAAACCATGTAGATAATTGTAGATATTGTTTTATCTAAATAGAAAAAACTGCATCCAGAGGTATTCATTGGTTGACCGATTGTAGCATCGTCCAGAACATGATACAATTAAATAGGCTGTAGGTAGTCGATGAAGATGACATATTACCATACGGAGAACACGATATCTGCATGTATGTAACTGCACATAAAAAATATTTTTTTCCCTGTCAAAATAGAATGCAGGCCAACTGAAAGTCGAGATGAGTCGAGAATTCAATGTAGCCCAATCTTTAATAATAATAATAATAATAATAATTTGTATAGCGCCGTTTAATGATTCAAGATCATTCCAAGGGCGCTGTTATTTAGATAGATATTATATTGCTCTACGAAACAAAACTGTTTTCAGTCCTTTAGAGAAAGTACTCTTACTATTTGCACTGCGGACATCTAGAGGCAATTTATTCCACTTCATAGGACCACTCACACCAAAGCATCGATCATAGTAAGCCGCTTTATTGGCTCTGTCCAACTCCTTTAGGGAGTTGGTACTCTGTGATCCAGAAGACCTAAGTGTGTGATGCCTCCCAGAGAGATCTTTTCTCTGACACAGCTCTTGTATGTATTGTGGTGCTAGGTTATTTAAAGCATTAAACACCTTTCTTTCTTTTATTCACAAATAAAGTACATTTTAACATCTTTAGGTACCTACATTTTAATAACTCAGCATAAAAAATGCTTGGAATGAAATCGGTCGAGGCAGGATTCAAATTTTGAGTAGGTAGGTATGTGCTTTTTCAGCCACTCCTGAGCATCGAAACAATGTTCTTTACTCATTGTTGCTTCCAGCAATAACTTTATTAATAAAATAAATTTATTTTTAAAGTAATCGTTTCTCGCGGATATTTTAATTTACTTAAAATTTCTTTAGTTTTGACTCGTCAGATTTTGGTACTTACTCCAATTGACTCAAGTGCAAGTTGTTGGCTGTTTTTTCATTCACTTTTAGCTATATTTAGCACTTGACAGTTCACTGAAGTCAGCACAGCACGGTTTTGTGAATTTTATACTTTCGAGTAATTCAATGTTTGTGTTCGAAATTAAGGTGTTTAAATTGTAAAATAAATTAAAAGTGTATTATGTGATATCATTTTGAATTACAAATTTCTCTGTTTCCACATTAAAATCGCTAAGAGGAGCTACAACGAATGGGTAATTGATTCGTTCATAGAATTCCTTAAGTGTGTTTTCTTAATTTTGTAATATAAACAAATATTTTTATAGCGTACTAATGTGTTGTAGATTAGTTTGTTATGAAACTGATCGTTTTATTTAATGTAATGCTGTAATTTAGTTAAATATTTTAATATTATTGGTCGCTTTTTTCACGAATTAAAATTACGATTATATCTATCACTCTTTGACGCTTTGTACTAAACGTTGTAAAAAAGAGATGATAGATATTTCGGTTTACTTGTGACCACGAATAAGCTGTGTGGAGTGTGATTTATTTATCTCTTTTTATGTCGAATCTGTTTAGGTAGAGAGAAAAAGAGATAGCGGTCAACAGTACGATTACTTTTTCATGGCACATTATACTGTGTTCCTTTTACATCCATACCCATTAATAATTTGAAGATAATTTGATTCTAACACAATTAATAATTTCATTGAAAATTTTATACTGAAAATTTATTGAATTTCATTGATTTAATTTAAATTCTCGCTTAGATTATATCTCATTTACAACTTTTATAATATTATGATGGATGGAAAAAAATTAAAGAAAAGTAAAAGAATTAAAGAAATTAAAAAAAAAGTAAGTAATCGGAATATTTTGGGTAAACTGCCAAAAACTCCATTTTTCAAAAAAAAGTTAAAACAACACATACTGCATGATAGTGCTTTCAAATATATCTCCTGTACTCCCGGCTAACTGTTTTGGGCTCCACTATGGTTGAATTTTCAATTTTTTTTTTTTGTAAACTTCATTGTAATGTTATTTTATTGTTCACCACATTGTATAATATGCAGGTATAATAATAGGCTACATTGTATAATAGGCTACGACTATTTACACGACTCAACCATAGACGAAAACCCAAAATAACCACAGAAAACGCAGATAAATCAAGTTATTTAATTGTAAATCTCAATGAAAAAATGATTTAAAATGATGAAGTAAATGTAATAAGATGCCAATATTATTTATTTTTTCTTCAAGTTGGTTTCCATGATGCATTTATGACCATTGAAAAATGACAAAGGTAAATATTTTTGTATTTTGATTTATCTGCGCTTTCTATGGTTATAAATTACCTAAAAACATAGACGACGTCAGAAAATTTGTCGTGTAAATAGACACTTTTTGGCGGGAAAACGCTTTTCCCGCCAATTCCGGTCGTAAAAATAGTGACACCGATTAATCTAATAAAATGTCAATATAAACCAAAATGTATGTCAACACTCATACCAGCAAACGCTGTCTGTGTTGAATTTTTAAATAAATAAAAAAAAAACAATACTAGTGATTATTTTGAATAAGCCCATCAAAAAAGTGTCTGATTTCCCAATGAAAAATATATCATTGTTTGAAATGTGAATTATATTGATGTATTTTTTCTTACAAATATTTATGAATAATATTTTATTACAGAATACAAAATGGACCATGTGAGACAGGATGACAAAGTATTCACAAACTTGGACATGTCTAGAGATTACGCAATCATCAATAAACAGGTCGTCATGCCGGATATGTCTCGAAATTACGCAATCGCCCACAAACAGATGCTTCCTCCAGAAATGCCGAGAGAGTATCCAGCAATAGCCACCAAACAAATGCTGATTCATGACCCATGTAGGCAATCCCTCATACCTGAACTGACCAGGGATTACGCCATCCTTCAAAAACATCAGGAGTCTATACCTCACGAATATTCCATGATCAATAAACAGCACGTCCCCATCGATATGAACAGACCTTACCCTTTGACCAGCAAACAATTACCTTCTATGGATATAAACAGAGATTACACCTTACTCGGCAGACAGAATCATATTATCAATGAAATTAATAGACAGAATCTACCAGAGTACGCTCCCACGACTGTGAAACAAATCATTCCACCTCATTCTGATTATTCAATGACAAATAAACAACTTCTTCAAACTGACTACCCAGATCCAAAACAATCTCTCGATCAAAATCAAATGAAGCATATCTACACAAATGACATCAACAACTATCCTAAAACACTACAAGTCCTCACTCAAAATGTTAACAACGACTACGATTGCAACCGAACACAGTACCCAGACACACAAACCCAGAATGAGGAGAAACAAGAGGAAAATAAAAAATTTTCATGCGACGAATGCGGGCGGGCCTACTCTAAACTCAGCGCTCTCAACAAACACAAAAAGATTCATTCGAATCAGCCAGGCAAAAAGATTGAAGCCGGAGTAAAGAAGTCGTATTCCTGCGACAAATGTAAGTTTGTCTCGCAGTATTCCAGCGCACTCAAACGTCACAGAGCCCTGCACGCCACGGAGAGGCTCTTCCGATGCACGGTTTGCGACAAGGTCTTCACCCAACAGTGCCATCTCAACACGCATCAACGCACGCACACTGGTGAGAAAGTCTACTCGTGCACTCAGTGCGATTTCATCACCCCGTACCACTATTCCTTGAAACGGCACAAGCTTTTCCACACGGGCGAAAAACCATTTTCGTGCTTCGTGTGCGGTAATTCTTTTTCAGGGGCACCGGATCTCAAAAGACACATGAGAGCGCATACTGGCGAAAAACCCTACGGATGCAAAATATGCCGAAGGCTCTTTCGACAGACTGGACACCTTAGATTCCACATCGCCAAGCACCATCCCGATCAAGTCGAAGAAAAAGTCAAATCCAAGCCGACGTCGGCCCCGTCTTCAGTTAAAAACCAACCGGACAAGCTTCAGAGCAACGTCAACGTCGCAAAGCCAATAATATTTCCAAACAACTCACTTCTTCCAAACACAACACTCTCAAAAAATAGCACTTCAATAGCCATTCTTCCTCCCACTTCTGTTGACCCAACTGCAAAGAAAAAACCCACTGATGATTTAGAAGGAAAGATTGTAAAATATATCAAACCTATCAAGACACATGTACCTAAGAAGACCTATGCTTGTAAGCTGTGTGGGAAAGAGTTCAGCATACTCAGACATTTGAATACTCATAGCAGAATACACGCCGGTGAAAAGTCCTTCAACTGCGATGAATGCGACTTTGTCACCCTACACATGAGCTCTCTGAGAAAGCACAGGAGGACCCACTTTGCTGTGAAGCCGTTCAACTGCGAGTCTTGCGGCGTTTCCTTTACAAAACCCGAAAGACTGGCAGTGCACAGAAAGACTCATGAAGGGGACAAGACTTATTCGTGCGACGAGTGCAACTTTGTCTCGTCGTACTCCAGTGCCCTCAGCCGTCACAAGATGATCCACACAGCGGAGAAACCGTACAAATGCGAACTGTGCAGCGAGAAATTTTCGCAGCAGTGTCATCTCAACACGCACCAACGCGTCCACACAGGTGAAAAACTTTATTCCTGCGATCAGTGTACGTTCATCACCCCCTATCATTATTCGTTGAAACGCCACAAGATCTCTCATTCGGGGGAAAAACCGTTCAAGTGTACCGTCTGCGATAATTCATTTTCGGGTGCGGAAGACTTAAAACGTCACATGCGAGCCCACACCGGGGAGAAACCCTACTTTTGCAACATCTGCGGACGTCTCTTCAGTCAGGCGGCGCACGTCAAGAGCCACCGTAGAAAGCACTTTGTTGATCCAACCTCAAAGAAGATTTACACGTGCAGCGATTGCGGGGAGACTTTCAACGAATTAGCCTTGTTCAAAAAACACAACATCATGCACAATCGGAACAGGCTGTTGTCTTGCGACAAGTGTAACTTTGTGGCGCAGAATCCCAACGATAGCAAAGTGCACAAGAAGACGCACTGCTCTGACAAGTCGTACACCTGCTATGTCTGCGGGGATCTCTTCTTCAAGAAGGACGATTATAGCAAACACATGCGTCTTCATTCCGGTGAAGAAATACGAATGCAAAGGGTGTGGAAAGTTGTACACACGGGTTATACGCCCTATCAAACATAGATTTGTGATATTATTATTAGACGACAGGGACATACAAGCTACTCCATGTTCACTATGGCTGTCCACAGTTGGAGAAAATGTTCTGTCGCAGTCAAAGCATCAACCTTTCGGGTCATAGATAGAAGTTTGTAATATTCTCTCTTTGCCGAGAATATTTTTCTTTTTATGGTGGTGATAATGAGTCCATTGAATACTTGATTTTAATTTCCAGTCACTTTTTATTACGGAAATAATTGAGTAAAAAAAAATATGTTTTCAATCTTATTTACTGCATCAGAAAAGCTTTCCAGAACATCACACCAGACTTAATGTTAAAAATATATAAAGCATTTGTTAGACCATTGTTGGAATATGGTTTCCAGATATGGAGTCCCTATTTTTCCAAGGACATTGACTTACTTGAGAGAGTCCAAAGACGTTTTACAAAAATTCCCAGGACACTTCGCAACTTAACATATGAGGAAAGACTTGACTTCTTAAAACTGTCAAAACTAGAAAACCGAAGAGAACGTGGAGATCTTATTGAAACATTCAAAATATTATCAGGCCATTATGACTGTGAAAACATGAAAAATCTCTTTCAATATAGTCATAACACTAATTTGCGTGGCCATAGCTTAAAACTTGTGAAAAGTAGGTTCTCGACAAATCCTCGAAGGCATTTTCTTTCAAATAGAGTTGTGAATACTTGGAATAAACTGCCCCAACATGTTTTGGATGCTGAAAATGTGAGTATTTTCAAGAATAGACTTGACTTTTTTTTGGGCAAAGCAAAATAGTTACAACCAAATAAGAAAATTCGACAGTGAATATAGGCACATCAGCCTTGGCTGCCTGCCTATAAATAAATAATAATAATAATAATAATCAAATTTGATTTTTATACATTGATAAAATATTTATAAATTTATTTCTTTATCACACCATTTAGATAATCTTCATTTAAAATAGATACTGCTGCCCAAGTAGGTATTCCTGTTCTAGGGCTAGCAGTGTACATATTATAATACTTCACAGGAGACATATAGGTTGTAACTATTTACATTTTTAAAAAGTATCTAAATAATATAAACTTAACTATTGTACACAGATAAAAAAAATGTAATTGGAGTCATCATGATATGCATATACATAATGTGTATGTAGGTATCTTGTCATTTTTATTTGTTAATTGCACAAATAATCTGAAATAGTATTTCTTTGGAATGGTACTGCCTCCCTGAACAGCCAGCTGGTTAATAACACTGGCCGACAAAAAAAAATTTTTAGTTGTAACATAAAGCTGATTTTATGGTAGAATGGACGTATCCAAATACGAAAATAAGGATAAAAAAGTTGTGACACGTAAGGTTTTCTTGTTACATTTATAGAACCACATTTTATGTCACAATATCTGATATGTATTGAAAAAAAAAATATTACATTAAAGTAAAACCCAAAGATTAAAAATATTGACTTAAAATACTTATTAAATCCTATTTTCTCCTTTTATGAGGGATCATATCTTCTCTCTTCAAAAACCAGCAGTAAGCACCCATCATGGTCGGATCCCATCATCCTCGATAGCGAATTTCCATTGTCCTAATATCTCGGTGGAATCTTTCATCATGCTCGTCACTGACAACTCCCAAATTTTCAGATTCTGAGTTCCTGCCTGGTAAGCTTCTCTGTAAAATCAACGTCGTCCAGCAATTTTCTGATCCCGGTTGAAATTCATTTCTTTCTGGCCAAATTTTTGTTATATAATGATGATTTACTGCACGACTGTCCCATAGACAAAGAAAACAGCAATATTTTGTAAAACCTCCCTAAAGTCCTACTAAAATTCCTATAAACTTTCAAGTCCCCACATATCGGCCATTTATACGTGTTGTAGTTTATTTTATCCAAAAGAGTGCACAACATATTTTCATAACTTTCTTTCATCGTCTCTGAATAGGCAACTGGTATAAAAAGTTTTAAATTCCCATTATGCAATAACACAGAGGGGGGAATGCTCAATATCAAGTTCCTGCATTAAACTATCAATATAAGTACACGCACACAACGAATTTTCAGTACTGTAGAATGCAGGAAAAGAAGCATTTCTTTTTCTGAAAATCGTAATTTTCATTTCGTTGGCTAATAAGTTCCATTCCTTAAGACGGCAACTAAGAAGTTCTGACTGTTGCTTTGATAATCATTTAACTCACTTTGAGCAATTAAATGTGGCTCGCCGGAACTGGGACCTTTAGTAAATGTAGAGTTTGTGCACTGTTGTCTCACTGTTCTTCGGAGCTGCCTGATGATGCGTTGTCAGCACTGGTAAATCTGCATTATGAGGAACAGGTCGTATTGCAGACTGCAAATTTGGATAGTCGATCTTGTGCTTTCCCTTTTTGGAATAACCTTCAGTCTTTGTCAAGCAAAAATAGCAATCATCTAAATGATTAGTGGGTTCTCTATATAACATAGGGACTGCAAAAGGCATGTTTTTTTCTCTTCCCATTCATCCAATGCACAAATGATACGCTACAACTAACACAGCACACATGGGGAGCCCACTGCTTGTCTTGATCTCCAATTAAAACACCAAATATTGGAAGTAGGCTTTTTTAATGCTTTCAGAAAATGGCCTGGCTTGTGATTTCGCCATAAATTCTCCACAAATATAACAAAATTTGTCAGGAGAGATTTTGCAACTGCGGCGTGTCTGTCTCGACATTTTCGTCTTTAAAACACTTTCTTATCTACACACAGAGAACCACTCACTTCGAAACTCAACAGAAGATTGATTTTTAATCTTAATTTTATGTCTAAAATTATAAATAACAAAGTTTAGGTACTTTTCCTGTTATAAAATGCATCCATATTAACCATCCCCTCTTAAAATTGACTACCTGCCAATGTAAAATGGTCTTATTGAGCTATTGAAAAGTGGTGCGTGTTAGGGCTTTAGGAATATTTTTCCTATTTTTAAAAGGGTATTTACATTTTAGAAATTAAGATCTGCTTTGTGTTACAAAAATCTTGTTGACCAGTGTAATTATTTGACCAGCACCAATTTACTTATTTTATTTTAATATTTAAGTTACTTTTTTTAATATATAATGCAACTGGCTCACGCCAGTCGCAGTTATAACTAAAGACAACCTAACCAACCTATTTTTGCTAATTTTTTTTTAAATATTGAATATGTCCTTGTTAAACAAGTACATATACATCTTCCTACGTTCCCTAAAATAAGCAAATCAATGCTTGTGCTATAGGTGAACGAAATCGGTCGAGGCAGGATTCGAACTCGCGACCACTGGATTACTAGCCCAGTGCGCAAACCGCTCTGCCATCGACCCATCTAAAATAGGTTAGGTTTAAAAAATCGATGTACATCCTAGGCTATCCTGGCTGGTCAGGGAGCCAGTACCTCTTGGGAATACTGAACTGACAGAGCATAGATGTGATCCGTCAGTCATATCTTTATTCAGTCGAGTCTCAGATCAAATCAAGACAGCACAACATTTATAAAACAATCAGGATTTTTTTGCAAAAGAGGAAAGGAAAAAAAATAATATAAATTATGTCCATAACATCCTTACACTACGATTTCGAACATTTGATACATTTTAGTTCTCCCGTAGTTTATATACTTGTACTACTCCTCATAATACTATGTTTATATATTTGTATTACTTCTCACAAATAGAAAGTCAACCCAATAATGTGTTGCAACATTTTGGAGGTTTTATTTACTACAAGGAATTGAACATGGGACATCTGTCAAAGGTATTTTATTTATGATTGTATTGTATTTTATAAACTTATTTATTGTTTACACTGTAATTTTAATATAGTAGTTTTTCATATACAGCAACATTTACTTCAGTTCTTGGTACAAAGTCTGGTTTTCGATTCCCGTTGGAATGCTTTTTTGTTCATAGTTTTTAGTTGTTCTGACAAATAATTGTAGTCACTGAGTCCACAGACAGTGGACTATTTTTACTATTCCAAATTTCAAGTCAAAAACCACCGACTTAGAGGCTTTGCAGCAAATATGTTTTATGCATATACAGAGTAGAGTATCTGTGTGTCCTTCCCCCATAGTAACTTTTGATCTGCTTAATGTATAGAACCCGAACTTTCAATATAATATAGAAAATTTTAGGCCTACAAAACTTTTGTACTCTTATTTTTATTTGTTCCAGTCTAATTTATATATTTTGTTCCAGTTATATTTCCACATTTTGGGCCTGAGCCAAGTTGAAAAAGCTTAACGATATCGCCCTTTGCTAATTTTTTTTTGTATGGGATTTGATGTTTGTTGTAGAATTTTTTTCTACAACAACTAACAACAAACGTCGAATCCCCTACATAAAAAAAAAGCATTTGGCGATATCGTTAAGCGTTTTCAACTTGGCTCAGGCCCGATATATTTAAAAAATCATAAAAGCTAGAACGCTAAAAATTTGTATGAATATAGAATAATTAAAATCTGACCTTATCTTTATAAAAAAGTTCCAGGGTTTCTCAAATTTTTTTATTAAGAAAAACATTTTTTATGACAATTTTTTGTGTTCAACTGCCTATAAATCCAATTTTTTTTATAACACTGAAAAAAGCCGAAACACCACAAGTAGATAATTTAATTTTATACAAATTGTTGCAACATTTTTTGTGATAGTTGAATTAAGTAAAGACATTGCTTGGCAGTATACGCTACACAATGTCTACGGAGGCTCTCAATTGTTTGATATTTAATATCTAAGTATGCATAATGCATACCTACTATCAAGCTGTTAACACATTCGGGGTAGGAATAGAGTACTGATCTCCACACTATCCTATATAGATACATTTTTTGTATAGAATCTTAAAATATTCAATAATTTGGATTAAAGGGTTTACAGTTTACAACATATAGCCACACCTCGTGAGTAGAAGAACAGAGATAGACATGATATATTTGTTTAAGATTATAAATGGAGATGTCAATTCTGTGAATCTACTCGAGCTGGTAAATATCAACTGCCCACAACTATTTGTTCATGTTGCCCCACTGCACGACTAACTATGCTCGTAATTCGTTTATGCAGCGCAGTTGTTCGCTGTTTAATATGTTATTCGGTGACCTGGACATATTTTTATTGAATTAGTGACAGTTTAGGAGAGGTGTACGAGAAGTACTTGAATCATCTGATTCTTAATTACTAAATAAAAGTGATGTGTGACACAATTAATTGTTCCATTTTTTATGATTGTTTTTTATTTATTTATATATTTATTCATTTGCTTATTGATTTTTTTTTATTTTCTCGTTGTTATTAATTAATTGATTTATTTATTGATTTCATTATTTGTTTATAAATTGAATGATTGATTGATTTCTTTATTATTTAAATTTGAGGATAATTGTAAATTGGTAATATTGAGAGTCTCCACTGGTCCATATGCTGGTAACTCATTTGTGTTTATACATTGTAGTTTTATGACTGTCTGTACTCTAAAAATGAAATAAAATAAAATATTATTCAACTATACATACTATCGTCATCTACAGTTGGATCTCATGTGTTACATGCAACTTGTATATTGTACATATATTGAATACCTTTATAAAATAAAAAAAAATATTGTATTTTTTTTATACCTATTTATATTTTATGCTGTAAAAATGAATGTAAGATAGATAAATTAAATTAAATATTAAGTTTTGCATTTCATTTCCTCTTCTCCCTTGTATAATAATGAATGATCAATTGAATAAGTGCAAATGCTTAGCATTAAATACCCAGACTTAGAGCTGATTAGTTTTCCATAAACAACTTTTAATTTAAATTTAAAGATATAACTTTGTATTAACCACGTTTTTTGGTTGAAACGATGCGACCGGTTTCGGAACTAACCGTTCCCTCATCAGGCTAACTTTCAACTGAAACAGAATGTGACGACGTGCTTACAAGAAATCTATGGGGGCGGAGGTAGAGGTAGGGTGGGGGTACTTCGGGTTGGGTCTTGTGCAGGGTGGGTCCGATTGGCTGAAGGATTAGAAGTGAAAGGAAACATATTTAATAATGGACTGAAAGATAAATTTAACTGATTGTTTATTATGTTCTGTTTTGAATTAATACACTTTTTAATTTCTAACGACTCTAAATTATCAAGACGGAGACCTACTTTGTTGACGTGTAAAATTTTTGTTCCCGATTGCATATTAAATTGATGATCATTAAGTACTAAGTGTTCTGCGAATTCCGAAAAATTATCATTGTTTATACATCTAATATGTTCTTTTACTCTAGTCTCAAATTTCCGTCCTGTTTTTCCTATGTAGACCGCAGAGCAGTATCCACATGTCAGTTGGTATACGCCGGAGTTTTCCATTTTATTATCTTTATCTTTGGGATTCATTAAACTTTTTCCAATATTATTGTCAGTGTAAAATGCCGGTCTTATGTCTTTTGGTAAGAAATTTGAGACTAATTGGGATAAATTATTAACAAACAATATGCGTCTCCATCTATATTCATCTTTTTTGATATTTGTATTATAACTATGTAGGTATCTATTGACGTTAATATTTTTTTCATCGTTTCAACCAAAAAACGTGGTTAATACAAAGTTATATCTTTAAATTTAATTTGTTAAATATGAACCACAAAGTTAACATTCAAACATTTGAAAATATTGTTATCGCGAGTACGGCGAGTAAAATAAAAATGTATAAGAAATTTTCAATTAAATACAGAATAATGTGCTTAAATATATTATTTTATCAAACGTGCTTAAAATATGAAGTGTTTCCGAATTATATTAATGCTAAATTCAAAACTGATAATAGTGATAAAAATAAAAATCAAAAAGCTTTATTCAAATCAAAAATAGCTTGGTTAAAAGAAGACTTAAAGACTGAATTTAAACTACGAAATAATATATGTAAAACTTCAAATAAAAGTGCTTCACACAGAGTTGGTGTCAATCTTACATCCGATTGAATGGGACATCTTGGACGATAAAGTTCGTGACTTCGCGAGTATAGACGCCTTCAAGAAGAAAGTGAAACTCGACAAAAAGCTAAGTACCTACTCTTATTAATAACAAAACAGTTAGAACAGATAAACAAGTTAATCAAGTCCATGAATTCTATGATCGTGTAATCAATTTATCCTCACAATCGTTTAGTCAACCAGAGTTAGATTTATTATCAAAGGGTCTTAAACATAATATTCATAAAAATAACAATATCACAGCAATAGAAAATTTAGCAGTAGACTTAGAGACAGCGTTATACAATTGCCCCAAATCTTACCATTATAAATGTTCCGAAATTATAAAAGTTAATTCAGTAAAATTTTCCACACCACATAAAAATAATGATCATATTGTGTTAAAAATATTCAAAAAACTGTCAAAGAAAACCAAATTGTAATAACGAAAGCGGATAAAGGTAATTCAATTGTTATAATGAACGGCGTTGACTATAGAAATAAAATGCAAATTTTTTTAAACAACGACGACTTCATAAAGCTAGAAAAAGATCCGACGAATAAGTATCAAGATGCCGTAAAGAGCGCTTTAAAACTTTGCAAGAGTGATATGATAAAAAAGATACGCCCAAATAAGTTAGTAGATATGAATCCAAAAACACCTAAGTTATACGGCCTTTTAAAAATACACAAACAGGAAAAACCCATTCGCCCGGTAGTATCGTGTTGTAATTCCCCATCATTTAAACTATCAGCCCATATTGTTAACATAATAAATCAAGCAAACATATTCAAACCTAAATTTACAGTTAAAAATTCCATTGAACTAGTAAATACAACTAAAGACTTAGTGATTCCAAGTAATTTGATATAATAAGTCTCTTTACTAATATACCAATAAAAGAAAGCAAAAACATAATAGACAGTTTACTTAACAACTCGGATCTCCCCTTAGATATAACAAATGATTTGAAACGATTATTAGAGGTTTGCTTGAGTCAAAACTATTTCCAGTATGATAATGTTGTTTACCAACAAAAAGAAGGATTACCAATGGAAGCCCGTACAAGTCCACTTATAGCCGACATTTTTGTAGATTTCTTAGAAAATAAAATATTTGGATCAAATTCGGTTTTATTGAAATATATATTTTTATGGAAGAGATACGTGGACGATATATTTTGCATTTTTACCGGTATTGATCGACAATTAAAGTTGCTCTTAAAGTTTATAAACTCGTTTCACCCTAAGATTCAGTTCACATTGGAAATAGAAAAGGAAAAAACACTTAATTTTTTAGATTTAAAATTGACAATAGTAAATAATAAAATTGAATTTGATATATATCGTAAACCGACCTATACAGATACAACTATCCACAATACATCCAACCATCCAGCATCCCATAAACATTCCGCTTATCATTCCATGGTCCATAGATTACTAAATATACCACTATCATCAAATAATTTTAATAAAGAACTAAATACAATAAAACAGATTGCATACAATAATGGTTATAACAGTAAAATGATAGACTCTATTTTAAATAAAAAAATAAAAAATATTAACGTCAATAGATACCTACATAGTTATAATACAAATATCAAAAAAGATGAATATAGATGGAGACGCATATTGTTTGTTAATAATTTATCCCAATTAGTCTCAAATTTCTTACCAAAAGACATAAGACCGGTATTTTACACTGACAATAATATTGGAAAAAGTTTAATGAATCCCAAAGATAAAGATAATAAAATGGAAAACTCCGGCGTATACCAACTGACATGTGGATACTGCTCTGCGGTCTACATAGGAAAAACAGGACGGAAATTTGAGACTAGAGTAAAAGAACATATTAGATGTATAAACAATGATAATTTTTCGGAATTCGCAGAACACTTAGTACTTAATGATCATCAATTTAATATGCAATCGGGAACAAAAATTTTACACGTCAACAAAGTAGGTCTCCGTCTTGATAATTTAGAGTCGTTAGAAATTAAAAAGTGTATTAATTCAAAACAGAACATAATAAACAATCAGTTAAATTTATCTTTCAGTCCATTATTAAATATGTTTCCTTTCACTTCTAATCCTTCAGCCAATCGGACCCACCCTGCACAAGACCCAACCCGAAGTACCCCCACCCTACCTCTACCTCCGCCCCCATAGATTTCTTGTAAGCACGTCGTCACATTCTGTTTCAGTTGAAAGTTAGCCTGATGAGGGAACGGTTAGTTCCGAAACCGGTCGCATCGTTTCAACCAAAAAACGTGGTTAATAGAAAGTTATATCTTTAAATTTAATTTGTTAAATATGAACCACAAAGTTAACATTCAAACATTTGAAAAAAGTTTTAATTTCTTGTCTATGATTTCCTCATTTACATTGTTTTTTTTGTGTCCTCTCTAGAGACCAAACAATAAGTCCAATTGACTTCATATTGATATCATATAATGAAAAGTTCATAAACTTACAGCTGATTAGTTTTCCATAGATATCCGTTAATTTCTTCTCTATGATTTCATCTGTCCAAATTTTAAAAATGCTCTCATGGTCTGGAAAATAGAGTTATTATTATTCTGTTTGAAATTTTGATACAACAAAAATACACTCATCAAAAATGCATTCAAGGATTGTCAAAATTTAAAGAAAAAAAATCTATGGTTTGCCATATCAATGTGAAATAAATTTCATATTTGGATGAAAAATGTATAATAACAGAAGTTAAATAGCTTCTGTAAGGGAAAATTGACTGATCAACTTCATATTGGTATTGTATGTGTCTCTATAAACAAGTGTATTTTGTGCTTTCCACTTCTATCTTCCTCAAGGGGTAGGCAGTGAGAACCGTACACCGCATTCTTCTATCTTGACACATACATCGCCTTATCAACATTGATACACTGTCTCATACATGCTCATCTTGCTAGTAGGATGGTGTATTGTGAAAACTTTTGTACTCTGGGAATCTTATATTTGTTGCATTTAGAGATTGTCAACCTTTCAAGAAGAAAAAATGAACGATTTCTATGGTGTGGAGAGCTTACTGTTGGCCACAACCCACTCGTTTTAAAATTTAATTAAATAAAAAAAAAAAACCTTAAAATATAGAAAAAGATGCACACTAAGTAAAAACATATTTACCTTTAAAAAGTGTAAAGGACACAATTTAAAAACAAATGACACCAAATATTATCTATATTATAAATTTGAATGTTTGTATCTATGTATCTATGTATGTATCTATGTATGTATGTGTTGAATGCGCTCCTAAACCGCTCATCCGATTGCGATGAAACTTTGGTGAACTGTCGAGAGTATACCAGGGATGGTTTCTGGATCAAAAAATTTTAACTTCTTCTTCTTCTTCGTCGAGTTTTAGGTCATTTTACCTATGAAGGTGGACTATCCTGGGAACCGTTCATCCGATTGCAATTAAACTTTGGTGAATTGTCGATCGTATGCCCGGGATGATTTCTGAATTTAAAATATTTTCTTCTTCGTCTTCTTCATCGGGTATCAGGTCATTTTACCTATGAAGGTGGACTATCCTGAGAACCGTTCATCCGAATGCAATGAAACTTTGATGAATTGTCGAGTGTAAGACCGGGATGGTTTCTGGATTAAAAAAAAATTTTCTTCTTCTTCTTCATCGGGTATCAGGTCATTTTACCGATGAAGGTGGACTATCCTGAGAACCGTTCATCCGATTGCAATGAAACTTTGGTGAATTGTCGAGCGTATGACCGGGATGGTTTCTGGATTAAAAAAAATTTCTTCTTCTTCTTCTTAATCGGGTATCAAGTCATTTTACCTATGAAGGTGGACTATCCTGGGAGCCGTTCATCCGATTACAATGAAACTTTGGTGAATTGTCGAGCATATGACCGGGATGGTTTCTGGATTAAAATTTTTTTCTTCTTCTTCTTCATCGGGTATTAGGTCATTTTACCTATGAAGGTAAAATGACCTTATACTCTGGGAGAAGAAGCTCCAACTGTCCTTCCATCTCTTCGCAGGTCTTCCAGGACAGTTTCTGGATTTAAACTTTTTTCTTCTTCTTCTTCTTCATCGTGTATTTGGTCATTTTACCTATGAAGGTGGAGTATCCTGGGAGAATAAGATGCAACTGTCCTTCCATCTCTTCGCAGGTCTTCCAAAACGGTTTCTGGATTAAAACTTTTATCTTCTTCTTCTTCTTTATCGTGTATTTGTTCATTTTACCTATGAAGACGGAGAATCCTGGAAAAATAAGGTTCTACTGTCTATTCGTAGGTCTTACCAGTATTGTCTCGGGAATTAAACTTTTTCTTCACCTACTTAAGGGACGACAGGTAATGAAGGGAAGGGAGGTACTGGTGGACCTGACGGGACGGGAGGTACTGAAGGGACGGGAGTAACTGAAGGGACGGGAGTAACTGAAGGGACGGGAGTAACTGAAGGGACGGGATTAACTGAAGGGACGGGAGTAACTGAAGGGATGGGAGGTATTGAAGAGTCTGAAGCGACGGGTGGTTATGGAGGACGATTTTTAATTATACAGGCAATACGAAGTTTGCCGGGGGTTCACTAGTATATACATAAATATTATCTATACAAAAAGAAGTTAAAATAATTTTAAAATCAGTCAAATTTTATAACTTAATTTTATATTTCCTTTGAATTCATTATATTCATTTCTCAGTCTCAAATCTGTTTTAAGTTTCACCACCCCATTGTACATGTAGTAGTGCTGTGCAAAATTTGTATGTGTTAACGGGGTAAATAATTATTGACCCACTATATATTTTGTCTAACTGGACCCTTTTGAAAGAAAAATATTATGCAGAATATATGGAAGTAATAACGACGATCAAACATGGAGTTGAAGATATCAACACCGAGCTCTATGATCTTTACCAGGACGGTTCTGTGCTTGGCCCGTTACTGTTCATACTTTACACAAAGGACATTTTTAACATATTTATTTATTTATACATCTTCTTGTACATAATATAAACAAATATAATTGTACACTGGCGGGCTTATTGCCATTAGGCAATTTCTTCCAACCAACCAGATTACAAAGTATGACAACATTGTATATGTACAACAGCAAATAAAAAAGAGTAAAAGAAATCAAAGAAAATACGTATAATACTTAAATACTATTAAAAAAACAAAAAAAAATATAATTCATAGCAAGAAAAGGGATATGGTAAGGACAGGAGAGGAAATCGGGATCAGGTGTTCAAGGATAAATATTCCTTCTTTAGTTTTTTCTTGAAAATACTAAGTGAGTTAGACGACGCAATATCCGGACTAAGGCTATTCCATAATCTTGCTGATTGTAGGTACTTCGAACGAAGAGCTGAGAAATTCTGTATTATGGATAGGTATGGATAGTGTTGTACGTTCAACAGATCGGAGTGGAAGTCCATGATTGGATAAATAAGTGAATTTGCTTTTGAGGTACTGTGGCAGGTTTGGGTTCGAGAGAATATTGTACAATAGTGACAAAATGTGTATATTGCGCCGCTGGCGTATCCTGGGCCAACAAAGAAAATTACGGTAAGATGATATGCGATCAAATTTTTTCAACCCAAAGATGAATCTGATACATATATTCTGAAGACGTTCAAGTTTATTGAGATGCACTTCATTTGCATCCAAATAGCATACATCGGCATAATCAAGCAATGGAAGAAGAAGTGATTGAGCAAGAGTTATTTTACAACGGAATGGAAGGAAATTTTTAAGTTTATTAAGTGAATGTAGGGCAAAGAAAATAGATTTACTAACATGCGATACCTGTTCATGCCACGAAAGGTCATCATCGATGAAGATTCCAAGATCTTTTACAACCCTGGTATAAGGAATGCATTGGTTATTGATATACAGCAGTGGGAGTTGCAAATTCCTTATAGATGACAGCAGACGAGGACTGCCGATTATAATTGCCTGGGACTTAGTCGGATTAACAAGAAGACCATGATCCGATGACCAAGAAGAGATAAATTTAAGATCTTCATTCATGTGAAGGACTGCATTGTTAATATCAGATATATTAAAATGGATAAATCGCATAATCTACTTGCACACTGCTACGCCGATGACTGGCAGCTGTACTTTTATTCAACTCCGAGTGAGTCATGCCTTCTAAAAGACAAAATTTGTCTGTGCATCGAAGAGATAGAACGGTGGATGTCTTCAAATAAACTTAAACTAAATCCAACTAAGACCGAATTTCTGTGGAGGGCCACACACCGCCGGCAGCATTACATAGACAACACCTCTGTCTCTGTTGCAGACACCGACATTATTCCTAAGTCCGCCGTTAAACTTCTGGGAGTACATATTGACTCCAGTCTAAGTCTCAAAAAACAGATAAACAGCACAACATCCTCTGCTTTCTACCACTTCAAGCAACGAAATCTCTAGTAAACGCATTCGTTATTTCCCGCCTGGACTACTGCAATGGTATCTACGCAAACCTTCCAAAGCTGGAGCTAAACAAACTTCAATCCGTCTTCAACGCTGCTGCTAGGCTAATCACTGGAGCCGCGAAATTCTCACACATATCCCACCACCTACGAAATCTTCACTGGCTAAAAGTGCCAGAGAGAATCAAGTACAAAATATGTTTGTTGACTTTCAAAGCGATCCATGGCATGGCTCCCACGTATCTTTCAGACTTCTGCATCCCTCTCACCGTAAACGAGCGACAACAAACACTTCGGTCAGCCACCACATCCGTGATTGGCAAGTTGACTGAAATAAATAGAGTCAACACTTCATCCTTCGGTGATCGTGCTTTTGCTGTGGCTGGACCAGCCTCGTGGAATAAACTACCACCTGAACTGAGGCAAATCGACAACTTAGCACTATTCAGGAAACACCTAAAAACTCACTTCTTCCGCGAGTCTTACAAAAACCCCTAGTATATTCAAAGCGCCCTTGAGGTGAGGTTATCACAAAAACGGCGCTATAAAAATAATCCAAATTTATTATTATTATTATTATCAACGTATTAACAGCGTATTAGCTGATTGGGAGATTTACACCGTATGATGATCTGGAGATCCCAAAAACTGTGTTGTCTAATGATCCAACCAGTAGAAGAAGCGTAGGGAGACCTAAACTACGATTGTTGGACGACGTTGTTGGGCTATGGGGCAGCAGAACTGGAAGGTGGCAGCTATTGATAGAGCAGTATGGAGAATATTCTTGGAGGCAGCTAGGACCCATCTAGAGTTGTGACACTGAGGATAACGATAATGATAAAGCGCTGTTTAATGATTCAGGACCATTCCTAATGCGCTTACATTTTGTATTTTGTTGCTCTACGAAACAATGCTGTTTTCAGTCCTTTAAAGAAAGTGCTCTCGCTTTGGGCACAGCGGACAGCTGGAGGCTATCTATTCCACTTTATAGGACCACTCACACTAAAGCATCGATCATAGTAAGCTGTTTTGTTTGCTCTGTCCAACTGTTTTAGGGAGTCATTACTCTGTGATCCAGAGGACCTGAGTGTGAGATGCCTCCCAGATAGATCTTTTCTCTGACACAACACTTCAATGTATAGTGGTGCCAGGTTATTCAAAGCATTAAACATCGCCAAACAAATTTTGTAGTCAACTCGCTCTGGACACATCGACCAGGTTTTTACTTAAAAATGTTAGAAAATAAATAAAAAAAAAATGTCTGAGATCAAATGTATAACTTTCGATGCTGCAAACAATTCTATCAAGTTATCATAAGAAGAATAATAACTTCTGTTAGGCTGGGTTAGTTAAACTTAATAAGCCTGGGTTGTTTCGACAAAAGAATAACGGTAACTGTCCAACTGTCGATTCGTTCAAGAGAATGTAATTCTCTTGGAGGATGAGGCAGTTTAAAGCCAAAACGCGTGTATGAAGGAACATTTTGTATGGTGTAGTGGACTTTTTGCATGCCAAAAACACCAACTCATAGGCTTTATAGCATATATGTTCAATACATGGATGAATTCTGAATTTGAAGTAGAATATTTTGTGTGTGTGTCTGTCCCCCCCCCCCTTATAACTTTTTATCCGCTCAATTTACAGAGCCTTAAATTTCAAAATATATAAATAGATATAGGCCTAAAAAACTTTTATCCTCAGAATTTTCAATTTTTGTTTCAGTCAGGGGTCATCAACTTTTGAATTTTTATTTTATTTTTCCATATATCTCAGAAACCATAAAAGCTAGAACGCTGAAAATTTGGATAAATATATACAAATATAAAATCTCATATATCTTGTTTTCTTTTTTCAAAAAAATTCCAGCACTTATCAAACATTTTTTACTAAGAAAAATATTTTTTTTGATAAATTTTTGAGTTACACACAGACACACGAAATGTTCTACTCCAAATTCTGAGTAAATACGTATACGGAACATATATGCTGCGAAGCCTCTAAATTGGTGTTTTTTTACTTCAAAGGTGGAAAATCCATGAAAAAAGAAGACCTTGCATACAAATTCTTGCGTATCCTGGCTTGAAACATTGTCGATATATTAAGAGAACAAAGTTCTCTTGAACAAATCGACAGTTGGATTAGGTTTACATACTATGTTTTGATTTAAAATTTTTAAAACAAAATTAATTCAAAATATTTTTTTTTCAATTTTTTTATTTTATACTTACAATGGAATTTTGCCCAAATCATGTAAACAATAAAATATGTAAAATACTTTTTAGTGATTCTCTACGTAGTTTACGGAGTTTAGTTTGGACCCTAAAATTCAACTTGATGAACCGAATAGAGGCATTCCAGATGGCATGGACAGAATATTATGGTCAGCAATTTTGAGGTCCTGCAGATGTCGAATTCTGACAATAACTTACATATAAAAATACGGAAAATTAAGTATTCGGTCTCGCAACTTATCATCAATGGAAATAGTTTTGTATGTATAAGATTCATCTCGTGGCTTCAAAACATTTGACCCTGGAAAGGTATTTAGAGAAACAATTTATTTATGGAAAAATTAAAAGAAGGAAAATTATTGCAAAAAACTGCGAAGTCTTATGATTAACATTGTTTATACAGCTTTTTTTCAACATGTCATCGGATATAATTATTGTTTTATTGTTTAAACAAGTTTATTAATAATATATGACATGATTTATTAATATTACATTCCCTTGTATTCATAAGATAATCAGGGATAGATTTTTTCATAAAATATATTTTTATAACCTTAATCTTAAAGATAAAAACTATAGGGTATTTATAGTTATCTACCAACAAATATGATTTTTAAGAATCTGGTAAACATTATATGGTAGTATTTTATCCTATGTCGACATTTAAAGGTAGTATTTTTATCCTATGTAGTCATTTTAAGGTAGTACTTTTATTCAGCGTAGACATTTAAAGGTAGTACCTATTTTTATTCCACTTAGACATTTTAAGGTAGTATTTTTATTCAGCAAAGACATTTAATGGTAGTATTTTTATTCTACGTAGACATTTCAAGGTAGTATTTTTATTATATTATGTAGAAATTTTTAGGTAGTTTTTTATTCTACGTAGATAAGACGAAATAAAATTTGAATGAACATAAGTCATTAAAATCAAAAATGTGTAAAACAGAATTGTCACTTTAAACTATATCAATTTTACAGTACACTAGTGATGTTCTTTGGTCATTTTAATCATACTAAACTTTATTTTGAATTATTTGACATTTGATTGAAATTTTAGTGCATTTTCAAAATCGAACCTATTATTTTCTTTGAAAGTTATTATTCAATAACAAAATATATCATCTACAATAATTATTTAATAATTTCGATTAAATATTTTGGCACGACCCTTGTTACCTTTGTCGTATTTACTCATTTATAATTTATTGTTTTAAATAACGGTTGCAGCGAAGAATATTTTAAATTGCATTTATAAGGAGAAAAACATGTTTTTTTTATAGAATATCTTATCGACCTTCTTGCTGTATACTTGTCTCGATAATTTAAAGGTAAGAGCTACATTATATTAACGATTTTGAATGGTGAATAGTGTGGAAGGAGAGCTGGAATGCCGATTTTTTTATGAATAGAAGCAATTGCAAAGGATTCTCAAAGTATAGGTGTCTACAACACTGGTGTTGCACTTCGCGAAACAATCAATCATGGAGGCGACCTCTACAGGAAACCTGGCCTGGAACTACGGGCGACGACGACGATGATGTATTTTTTAAGTTGTATCTATAATTAAAAGTAAAGACTTTTTGATTCTACATTAATTTTATTCTGCGCTATAGGCCTATTTTGCCTTGTTAGGGCATTAACTAGCTTATGACTATTTTGACAAATTTTACTTATATTTATAGATTAATTATGTAGGAGGAGCTTACAGGTTCTTGTGATTGGTCATTTAAAACTATTGATATTATACAATGCAAAAATGAAATAAATTAACTTTACTCTGGTTGGTTGAGACTATTTATTTTTTGACCAATCCCTATTTAGATAATTAGTGAAATTGAATATAATGAATTGATTTATGGCAATGGCTGGTTTTTTCGGTTTAACGGTACATGGTATTGTGCCCTAATGGGCAGAATATTAGGGATTATTTCTTAAACTATTGTTGATATGTAGGTATTCTTGGTGGAGTAGTATGATGGATGTATCTGAAACAATGAAAAAAGTTTGCGGCAGAATCAAATCAAATAACATAATATGGTATATTTTTGTTTATGGAATAATATCTATGAGCGGTGATCTGTGTATGTTCATTTGTTCATTTATGACAATGACGTTAGGATTTTTTAAGTGCTTGGAAATTTCTAACTGCTCCAATATATTTAGCCTTAAACCTTTCTTAGCAAAGTGTAGGGGAATAGGTGAATTTGTTGGACTGATTGTATGATTATTTTCTATGAGGTGCTTGGCGAATTGAGAATCTGTTTTGTTTTTTTGCCACTATTTTTTATGTTCTTTGAACCTTTCTGCAATATTCCTACCACTTTGTCCGATGTAGATTGAGTTACAATCATCGCAAGTCAATTTGTAGACACCGCTCTTGTTTAGTTTGTCTATTTTATATTTCGAATTTTTTTTATTACCATTCTTATGTTCTTTATTTTATTTTATTTTATTTGGAAACATAACAGCTTTTTTATCTAAAATATAACACAGTTAATAATTAATTAAGAAAGAAGCCTATTATAATGTTTCACAGAGTATACAAATACATTTACGTCTAATTGATCATGAAGGGTTTAGGAATGGGGTATGGTTAGGAAACTGGGAATTGAGGAATGAAATGGGAGAAGGAAGAGAGGGAAAGGACAGTTTCCCTTACCGATGCTTGTAGGCGCATTAAGAATTTTCTTAAATGCTTGTAGGGATAGATTAAATAGATCTGGCTGGGGGCTAAGATTATTATAGTAATTACAGCAGCGGTTGATAAAACTGTTATGATCGTAATTAGTTCTTGACAAAGGTGTGTAGAATAGATTATGGTGACGCGATGTTCTAGAAGGACAGTTAAAAGGTATTTTTCCAACAAGATAAGGACTATCGACCAGATTATTTAATGTTTTATGAAGAAAAAGGATATCTGTATTTTTCCTTCGTTTTTCCAAAGAAAGTAATTTCTGCTCCCTTAAGGATTGATCATATGTGTAATTGTATATTTGTTTACGGAAGTTAAGGGATTTGACAAACTTCCTTTGGATTTTTTCGATACGATTTATATGTAAGTCGCAAGTCGACGCATATTTCAACGGAAGCATATTTCAACGGAACGGACGACTCGATAAAGAGATCGAAAGAAGAGTTATGGCAGGAAATAGAGTGAATGGAGCACTAAGACCAATTATGAATGATCGCAACATATCAAAGGATGCCAAAGTTGCCATTCATTACGCCATCGTAGTGCCAGCCCTGACGTATGCAAGTGAAACCTGGACATGGCAGAAGACGCATGAAAGTAGAATAAATGCAGTTGAAATGAGATCGTTAAGAAGGATTTGTAATAGAACGATGTATGACCGGGTAAGAAACGAGGATATAAGGAAAGAATGTAAGATTAAGAAAGATGTCATTACTAGAATGAAAGTGAACACATTGAGATGGTTTGGTCACATGGGGAGAATGAATGAGGAGCGCCTGACGAAGAAAATATACAGAGCGGAAAGGAATGGAATGAGAGGTCGGGGACGCCCAAGAAAGGGATGGCACGACTATGTGAACGAAATTTTGAAAGACGGAAATGTTAGAAGTGTGAGCAATAGACGAACATGTATGAGACGATGCATGAATGTGGACGAGGCGAGAGATGCGTGCCAGGATAGAAAAATGTGGCGTTCGGTTCTCTCTGCCTACCCCGCAAGGGACATGGCGTGATGGTATGTATGTATGTATGTATTTATATGTATATTGTAGTTAGGGCTCCACACGGTTGAACCGAACTCTAGGTGGCTTCTAACAAAAGCATTATAAAGAAGAATAAGAGAACTAGTGCGTTTAAAGGATTTCGTACATCTAAGTATAAAGCCCAGATTCCTAAAGCTCTTGTTCACAATGCTATCAATGTGAGGAATGAATGAGAGTTGACTGTCAATGATAACACCCAGGTCCCTTGCTTGGAGTTTTGTTGATAAGGAAGTATTGTTGATGGTATAGTTGTAGACAATCGGTTGTTTTTTCCTGCAGAAAGATATAGAGAAACATTTATTGACATTTAAATATAGTTGATTACGTTCACAATACTTTATGAGATTATTTAGATCATGCTGTAGAAGCAGACAATCTTCAGATGAGGATATTGTTTTAAAAAGTTTACTGTCATCGGCAAAAAGAAGAGAAGTAAATGGGATATGCTGTTTATTAATTAATTTTGGAACAGATACCTAACTATATATACCTACCTATAATTGAGCCACGAAAGCCACTGGATTAACTCAACTATACTAGATATATGTATTTATCCGATTTAAACTTTTTTAGGATTAATTGAAGTTCAACACAAACAAAATGAAGATTTGTATTTGGGTTATTTTCGTCTTTGGGACTTACTTCCAAATTGTTGCATCCGCCTCGTCCTGGGCATCAGCAACAGCTGGAAGTGGTGAAAGCATGGCAGCTGCAGCTAGTTCTGCTGGATCCGGTTCAGTGATGAATGCCAGTCCAGAGTTATACGGCGATGTGTGGGACAATTGCCCCTACAAAAATCAGAATCCAACTGTAAGGCCACTAGGCGGCGTACCCAAGATAGATATAGACCCAAGTATTTCATTTTATTTTTATTTGTATTGCTTTTCAGACAACTAACATGTACTATGTCAAATATCAATTTAATTTGCACCCAATAACATGTTACCACAATCTGGAGATTTAAGAGGGCTTTTGAACTTACTTTTTTTGCAATTTGACTAGGTATCGTATCACTAAATTCATTTTTAATAAAAAAATATTACAAAAATATTGAGATAATATACTACTACAATGTTCATATTTTTTAAATAAAATCAAATTATTTAGTTGGGTTGTTTCGGCTTTTTTCTATATTTTTAAAAACTTTGGAAAATATAAGCATTTAAACACATAAATTTATCACAAAAAAAATCTTAATAAAAAATGCTTGAGAAACTCTGGAACTTTTTCGAAATAGCAATGTGGAAGACCACATCTCGAAATTTTTTTCGAGCGCGCGCCTAGCGACGGCAAGTACATTTGTTTATCGCTAGGCCGAGTTCATCGCCCGCAACGTCAAACAAGTGACAATACTCCTCAACTGGGTATGACACTTCAAATAAATAAGTCTAGAAAGTTCGAGGACATTGAACTTGCTACCCCCAGCACAGCACTATTTAAGGGAGTCTACACCTCTACACGTCGTCACTTCATTTCCGTATTTCATCTGTCACTTCACGCCGCCGTTACGACCACGCGACCACTGGTCGCTTCTCGACCACGCCGTCTCGCCGACACTTCATCTCTCGACCCCGCGAGCACGATGCTACTTCACCATGCGAAGGGACACTTCGAACACACCCGCTAACTCGCTCGTTATACCTACTCATCGTGAGAAAGTTCCTTTGTAAGTTATTTCATCAATTGTAAATTGTCATTTTTTATTTGTCTATATTTATAACAATTTTCAGCAATTCTAGCTTTTATGGTATTTGAGTTATATGGAAAAATAAAGTAAAAATTCTTAATTCTGAGTTCAAAAGTTTTGTAGGCTTGAAATTTCCTATAATGCCCAGTGAATCAAGCAGATCAAAAATTATAAGGGAATACACACACATACAGACACACTAAATGTTCTTCTCTGAATTATTAGTAAATCCATGTATTTATTTATTTTATTTTTATTTTTATTTTACAAATTACAGCACACAGTACATGCATACAATTAGTAAAAGTAAATAAGTAAAAATACAAATAAGACATGAACCTCTTACGTACTATACCTAAATAAGACCATAAAAATAAGACCATAAAAAGTATGAATTAGTGAGGGTGCGCGCATGAGAGAAGAGTAACAATATGTATGTGTATGTGTGAAAGAGATATCTAGAAAGAGTGTGAGTGTGTGTGTGTGTGTGTGTGTGTGTGTGTGTGTGTGTATGTGTGTGTGTGTGAGTGGGTGTGCATGTGTGTGTGTGTATACATGATAGACGAACATATATTGACAGATTCATAAAATGGGAAGAAAAATAAAATATATTGCTGAGGTTGGTTGGGAAAAATAAAATTAATCAGAACCTAGATGTTTATTGTCGCGATGTTAGATATAAGTTTGTTTTCGAATGTCATAATTATTATGTGAATCAAAAAATATGTATGGAACATATTATACGCTGTAAAGCCTCTACGTTAGTGTTTGACTTCAATGTTGAAAAAACGTCGAAAAATATACGACCTGGCATACAAATCTCGCGTATATTTGCTTGATATTGAAATGCAATTATCACTGAAACAATTTTTATTGGTCCCTTCATTTTTTGTGTGGTGTATTATCTGCATTAAAGTAAAGACAATCCAACACTTTTGTTATTTACTATCGAAACTAGATAAATTTTCGTGGACTCCCACTTACAACTTATGAACCCCGATTTTTTTTTCACGCCAACGTAAACTCCCGTAGAGTCTCCCGTGGACCCCTGAGGGTCCACCTGGACCACTTTGGGAATCATCGTTAAAGAGTATATTCTTGATAGATGGCATATTTTTTTATTTTATAACAACCAAAAAACATTTCAATCTCAGTTTTTTTGATGCATTACATGGAATTTGTTTTGTGGTCACTTTTTTTTAGATTTTTGTCTTGGATCAAACGAGGTGTGGACGGAATGCGAGAACAACGAGTGCCAACAGAACTGCCAAAACTATAACATCATACCGATCAGGCCCTGTGACAACTCTTGCATATCGGGATGCATTTGCAGGAGAGGCTATCTGAGAAACAGCAAGGGAATATGTGTGAGGCCCAACAGATGCGGTAAGAAACTATATACCTTGACCCAATGATATATAAAAATGATAGATAAATCACTAGTCTTTAAATTCGGTAAACAAAAATTAATTCTTATTGCACTTTAGTTGCACACAAGAGTGTTGGGACGTAATTTCGTAGTCAAAACACCATCTTGTATGATGAAACATGTAAATATTACACTAGAACTGTGAAAGAACGACCAGATATATCATTTTGTGTTATGTATTTATTCGATAAATAATATATTCATATGGTTTTTCTATAGTTATTTTTATTTTATTTATTTTCTTTGGGAAGCTACAGCTCATTTACAGTTTAATGATACAATATTATTTTAACAGTGTTAGAGACAAAAAATAAGCATTCCATCAACATAATATAAAAACAAATAACAATTTTCAATCCAAAAACATTCATACACACACACACACACTCATGCACACCATCACACACACATACATATACACATATACAACAACTAGGAAAGGGAAGACAAAGGGGAGAAGAGAGACTAGGAGGACAGGATAGAGGGATATTGGTTGCGCATCACCTTCAGAACATCATGTCTAAATCTATAATATATAGCGTTGTTCATTTACACAGACCTTCATGAGCCAAGTTGGAATCGGATCCAGTTTACATTGTTTGTTCGGGCATGCCTTGATCATTTTTGCCACATAAAGCTCATTTATCAAGTTTATTTTATCGAGAACTGGTTTTCGAGATTGTGTTCTTTCCGGGATTGGATGTACATCAGAAATACTAACAGACTTTCGAATATCTTCTACCTTCTAACAGAAATAGTTTGCAAAGTCAAGAGCACTAACTGATGTATTAGAGCTGGTCCGCTGGAGACTGTTATTTTTTTTTTCATTTATATTAGGCAACCCACCCAAATTGAGGGTGATTTGGGCCATTTTAGTGTCTATACGACACACAAGTTTCCATTTGCATAAACTGAAAATCGTGGATTCCTCCCTTTGCGATTGTGGTGGTGGAGAGGAGGAAGATCTTAAACATGCCCTCTTCAGCTGTAAAAAGCGCAACTCAGGCGATTTATATACTCTATTGACTCCATTTAGCCCACTTCCAATAAGTGTAAACTCTCTTCTAGCATTGATGAACCCCGCCACATTGGTGATTGTATCTCAATTTCTATAAGCTAATGATCTGAAAATCTGAGTAACTATGAAATCTGGACTTAATTTAAATTTATTTACGTGATACGTTAGATATTTGAAATTTATTAACAACATTTTAACTCGGTCTGTACCAATAATTCAACTCGCAATAAAAATCTTAACTTATTTCCTGCCGAAGAACACCGAAAAAAAAAACACACACAAGTTATTAATCATAGACGTATGATTGGTTTTATTTAAGGTTTATTTCATTTGAAAACAAGAATTTTGAGAATATTTGTGGTCGAATATTTTTATTATTGCATATGCGCAAACATTGGATTTTTTTCCCTGTCGGGAGTCAAAGATATTTTTTAACAGATTTTTAATTATCTCAATAGAGACGAAGTTGGAATATTTATTGTAGGAGAACCGGGAAATCAAGGCACCTACAGGGCTTACGACCTGTCATCGGCTGGTTTACGTGATCACTTTATGCGCTTGCGTAACGTTCACCAATTATGCCTTTTAATGAGATCCCTATCAATTCAATTTTGGAAGTTCTATATATTGTAATACTGAAATTCTTTTCGCTTGAAAATAATGAATTTTTACTACAGCCATCTATGGGTGAAATTATGAACAACAATCTTATTTTTTTTATTTATTTTGTTGTAACGCCACGGTTCTCCTACAATAAATATTCCAACTTCGTCTCTATTGAGATAATTAAAAATCTGTTAAAAAATATTTGTGGTTTTTGTTAAGTGACAAAAGGTTAGCAATATAACAACTACGGGAAACCATATCAATGGAGTTATAAAAATCAAATGCAGTTCTATTCGTGCAACAAAAGAATACATGGTCAGGTGACTCAACGTCCAATCCGCATTGGCACATGGGACTATCTACAACTAGAATCTTATGCAAGTGAGAAGCCAATATGCAGTGACCAATACAGAGGTGGCAAACATTTGATATTTCTCTTTTGGATTTATTCATCACATAGACCCAGGGATGTTTTGGATGGATTTATAACATGACCCTTTTTCTTTGCTTGTGTATTCCAATTCATCATTCCAACGCTTCCACGAACCACGTCTCACACAATGGAGACTGTAATGATTTATAGGTACCTACTTATAATGTCGGAGATTATTTATACTATACTATACTATATACCATCACGCCATTTCCCTATTTGGGGTAGGCAGAGAGAACCGAACGCCAGACTCCTCTCTCTTGACATACATTCCTCGCTTCAGTCACGTCCATACTTCGTCTCATACACGCTCTTCTATTATTCTTAATTCTAACATCACCATCTTTCAAAATCCCATTTATGCGATCGTGCCAACTTTTTCTTGGCCAACCTCTACTTTTCGTTCCTCTTTTATCAGTCTTGTATATTTTTTGTGTCAGACGGTCATCACTCATTCTTTCTATGTGGCCGAACCACCTTAGGGCATTTATTTTCATCTTACTTACGATATTTCTTTCGATCATACATTCTCGTCTAATATCCTCATTTCTTATTCTGTCATACATCGTTTTACCACACATTCGTCTTACTGACCTCATTTCAACCGCGTTAATTCTACTTTCATGCGCCTTCTGCCATGTCCATGTCTCACTAGCATACATTAGAGTCGGTGCGACGATACCATTGTGTACCGCGAGCTTTGCTTGCCTCGAAATAATTGGGTCAGCCATTACCGGTCTGAATATAATAATAGTAACTTTTATTTAGACGTAAAAAAATACAAAAATTAATACATCTTGTGTAAACAAAAAGTATATATAATCAAAAATTAATACATCTAGTGCAGAGATTATCAATCTTATTTATTTTACCGCCCCCTTTGAAAATAATATATTTTTCAACGCCCCCAATATTTTATACACTCCTAAAACTTAAAAATCACAATTACATTACTTTACTTAATTTAGTTATCGTGTGCTATATTAGTCGATTCTGGTGTTTAAACTTACATTCTAAACTAGAAATTTTTACCAGTGAGAGCAATTAAAACGAAACTTTATAATATTAAGAATATAATATTTTAATCAAATTAAAAGAAACAGTATAGATAGGTACCTAATCAATTTTAGTTTTAAAACTAATCTAATGAGATGGATGAATTTGATGATTTTTAACAAATTCTTCGATATTGAGTAGTAGTAAGGTTTTAATTTTAGTATTATTTAAAAAAATAAGTGAAATTACAAATCAACTATCGCCCCCCTACACCACGCCAACGCCCCCCCATCTTTTCTGGGCCCCTTAACGCCCCCCTCTAGGTCTCCAACGTCCACAAGGGGGCGTTATCGCCCACTTTGAGAAAGACTGATCTAGTGTAATCAAAAAGTATATTATAAGTAGTTTTTTTTTGATACATTAATAAATTATGGTACAGGTACAGGGTATGACACTAAATTATTAAAACAATGTAAAGTATGGAGAACATTAATAATTTTTAACTAATTAATTTTTTATGCATCATTCTCTCTATTACCTGCAGTTACTCTCCTTTCAAAATCTTTTTCAAATCTTCCATCACGCTGAAACATGCTTCCTAAGTATAAATATTCATTGACTTGTTCTATTGTTTTTCTCAAATACCGTCACTTTAGATTTAGTTGCATTAATTCTCAATCCATTTTGCATGCATCCATCGAATACTATTTTAACCAAACATTCCAAGTCTTCCACGCTTTCAGCCATTAATACTTTGTCATCCGCATACATTACATCACATACAGTCACACCTTCGAGTTTCAGCCCAAAGTTCTCATTCTTTAGTGCTCTCACACAGTAGTCAATGTATAGAATAAAGAGCCACGGTGATAGTACGCACCCTTGCTTCACTCCCATATTAATGGAGAACCATCCTGTGAGAGAGTTTTCAACAGCAGGCCAAGTCAGTAAAAAAGTCGAGATCCGACAACGTATCGCCGCTCTTCTCGCCATGTTTACGCCCGTGACGACAATTTGTAGTCACTAAGCGCTGTCGAGTTCGTAAATGCACTTATTAGTATTTGTCGCCGTTAGGCTGGCTTGCGGTACATTTTTGAATTATCATTTATGGCAATTCATAATATTTTCCCCATGATTTGAATAAATGTCAAATTTGTTTACATAAATTTGTTAAATAAATATAATATGGTCATATTTTAAGCACGAAAGCAAGTTATAATACGATTAAATTAACTTCTTTTGTGTTTATTGAATGTTTTGGGAGTAATTTAAAAAAATATTTTTAATTATATTTCGATCAATTTATTAAGTGTGATGACAGCAGCGTGTTATTTTTTTTACTAAAAACTACGCCGAATTTTCTTTTGTTAAGTGTTAAAATACATATGTGATAAAATAGCTTACAAGAATACTTTCTCAAAATGAAAAATTATTTCAAATCTATACTTACGGAAAACATTTACGGACGCATAGAATTATAATGTTAGAATCTAAGTACGGACGCATATTTCCAATAAATATATAACCATATAAAACTTTTGTTACGCGGTAATTAGCAATAAATGAATTACGCGGAATATTTATAGGGTTTGAAGAATCTCTTTAACGGCGTCGTTTAACCCGTTTATATAATTATTCTCAAAATAAATATGAAATTCGGCATTGTTCGCGTAAAAAATGACATTTAATTCAACATGGCGGCGTTAGATCTTGTCTCTCGCCTCGATGTCGACCCAATCTAGCCGTCAAATAAGTGGGCGAGAACGATTCGCGCGTTATCTGCTTAGTGACTACCAAAACGACTAGTCGATATTTTGACAGTTAATCTCGACATTTATCGGTCGAGATCTACTTACAGACTTAGCCTGCAGGTTTGGATTTCCTCACACAGAGATGATATTGCCCCTATCAGCCTACTCCCCGCTCCATACACTGATAGCACCTTCCAAAGTTTTTCACGGTCTACTTTGTCATAGGCCTTTTATTAAAATGTATATTTTTAATGTGAATTACAATCATTTGTGATTCAATATTTTATGAATTTTCAATAAAGTAAATATAAAAAAAAAACATAGAAGACAGATACTCCCCTATTTTAACACGAGATTTTGTCCCAGTTAAAAAGGTTTATTATGGAATTTATACACCTGATTAATTATAACATGTGTGTTAACTGTAATTAATTCGTTAAATGAATCTCGATTGTGAAAAAATGTAATAATAATGTTGCTTTTGGAGATGGGGAAGCCATCTATTTGGTATTGTTGTAATCTTTAAAAAATTAATGTTGAAACGTTATGATACTATCGTCCTTTTTCAGCAACGTTTTCACATAGTAAAAGTGAAACTGTACAGTTTCTCTTCCATTAAAATTTGAAAATTAATTTCGAAACGTTTTTGAACTATCGTCCATCTTCGGCAACGTTTTCACTTAGTGAAAGTGAAACTTTACAGTTTCTCTTTCACTGAAATTTGAAAATTAATTTCGAGACATTTTGGAACTATCGTCCATCTTCGGCAACGTTGTCACTCAGTGAAAGTGAAACTTTACAGTTTCTCTTCTAAACTAAAATTTGAAAATTAATTTCGAGACGTTTTGGAACTATCGTCCATCGTCGGCAACGTTGTCACTCAGTGAAAGTGAAACTGTACAGTATCTTTTCCACTTAAATTTGAAAATTAATTTCGAAACGTTTTGGAACTATCGTCCATCGTCGGCAACGTTGTCACTCAGTGAAAGTGAAACTTTACAGTTTATCTTCCACTAAAATTTAAAAATAAATTTTGAAACGTTTTGAAACTATTGTCCATCGTCGGCAACGTTGTCACTCAGTGAAAGTGAAAATGTACAGTTTCTCATCCACTAAAATTTGAAAATTAATTTCGAAACGTTTTGGAACTATCGTCCATCTTCGGCAACGTTGTCACTCAGTGAAAGTGAAACTTTACAGTTTCTCTTCCACTAAAATTTGAAAATTAATTTCGAAACGTTTTGGAACTATCGTCCATCGTTGGCAACGTTGTCACTCAGTGAAAGTGAAACTTTACAGTTTATCTTCCACTAAAATTTAAAAATTAATTTTGAAACGTTTTCAAACTATTGTCCATCGTCGGCAACGTTGTCACTCAGTGAAAGTGAAAATGTACAGTTTCTCATCCACTAAAATTTAAAAATAAATTTTGAAACGTTTTGAAACTATTGTCCATCGTCGGCAACGTTGTCACTCAGTGAAAGTGAAAATGTACAGTTTCTCATCCACTAAAATTTGAAAATTAATTTCGAAACGTTTTGGAACTATCGTCCATCTTCGGCAACGTTGTCACTCAGTGAAAGTGAAACTTTACAGTTTCTCTTCCACTAAAATTTGAAAATTAATTTCGAAACGTTTTGGAACTATCGTCCATCGTTGGCAACGTTGTCACTCAGTGAAAGTGAAACTTTACAGTTTATCTTCCACTAAAATTTAAAAATTAATTTTGAAACGTTTTCAAACTATTGTCCATCGTCGGCAACGTTGTCACTCAGTGAAAGTGAAAATGTACAGTTTCTCATCCACTAAAATTTAAAAATAAATTTTGAAACGTTTTGAAACTATTGTCCATCGTCGGCAACGTTGTCACTCAGTGAAAGTGAAAATGTACAGTTTCTCATCCACTAAAATTTGAAAATTAATTTCGAAACGTTTTGGAACTATCGTCCATCTTCGGCAACGTTGTCACTCAGTGAAAGTGAAACTTTACAGTTTCTCTTCCACTAAAATTTGAAAATTAATTTCGAAACGTTTTGGAACTATTGTCCATCTTCGGTAACGTTTTCACTCAGTGAAAGTGAAACTTTACAGTTTATCTTCCACTAAAATTTGAAAATTAATTTCGAAACGTTTTGGAACTATCGTCCATCGTCGGCAACGTTGTCACTCAGTGAAAGTGAAACTGTACAGTTTCTCTTCCACTTAACATTATGAAATTAATTTTGAAACTATCGTCCACCTCCAGTAACGTTGTGAAACTGTAAATGTGCAAATGAAACTGTACAGTTTTTCGAATACCTATATTCGCAATTTAAATAGATTGCTTTGTAACATGTACTTTTTAATATAAGCGTTGAATTCCGAAAATATTACGCAAATATTAACACATAATGTTGTGCGGTTAAAATCAATGTCAGTTAAGTGTTATAATATAAATTGTCTTTTTTAGATAAAAATATATGCCCAGATAATCAAGAGTACGTACAATGCGTTTCAACCTGCAGAGAAACTTGTGCTACACTGGGACAAAATAGACCATGCCGGGAGACCAGATGTGTACCAGGGTGCCAGTGCAAGAGTGGTTATTATGCAACGCAAAGGGGAAATTGTGTTAGACCTAGAGATTGTGGTAAGAAATTAGTATACATCATGCTACTGATGAGGTGTTTAAATCAGATATAGTGCAGATTTTCATTTATTTATCTTTTCCATAATTTATTTACATAGAATAATTTTTTTTAATTACATATACCCAAACATTGGATTTTTTTCCTTGTCGGGAGTCAACATCTGTGCGAGACACCGTCACCTCATTTATAAGGACTGTTGCTTTCATTGTTTACAAATAAACTAATTTCTCAATAGATGGCGTTACAAAAAAAGGATTCTCCGTTACTTCATAGATGGCAATAGTATAATTCCTTAATTTCAGGTGAAATGTTACACATTTTTCATAGAACTTTCAAAATTTACATTGATAAGGGAACTCGATAAGAAGGCATAATTGGTGAACGTTGCGCAAGCGCATAAAATGATCGCGTAAACTAGCCGATGACAGGTTCCTGGTTCTTCTAAAATATCCCAACTTCGTCTCTATTGAGATATTGAAAAGTTTGTCAATAAATAGGTATATCATTTGACTCCCGACACGGAAAAAATTCAATGATTGCGTATATGCAATTAAAAAAAAATATTCGACTTGCACTTATAATATTTAACTATTAACGAGAATCATACGCTCAGTTATTTGAGAATAAATTATAAAGATTATGGGCCGGTATTACAGTCGGCCCTCAACTCATTGAGTTTGTTAAACTCAAGGTTAATGTTAAGGGAAGATTGAATGTATTTCCGTATTACAGTGCAATATGACATGTCAGTTACTAAAACTTCAATTATAGACATTTTGAATTGTTTTACTATCCAACATGGTAAATTAAATTTTTTTCACCAAAATAATGCTTTTAAATGCCCATGTTCGTTTCAATATGGCTGTCAGTTTGTTTTGTTGTGTGGCGCCACCGTCGATACAACTAACGGCTCTAGTGATAGAACACGGAAACTACACTCCTTGCCTAGCAAATGACAGTTGACTCACCGTTAAGTACTTAATCCGCCAGAAACGATGAGTCAAATATTTGTCGTTTTAGTGACGTATTTAAGGGAAGATTAGGCCTAAACGGACACTGTAATACGCTATATTTTTGTAAAACTTGAGTTTAGGTCTTAAACTGAGACTTTTATACCTGCCCTATGTTGTTTTGAATCGACACTGGTTGAAGAAGGGTCAACATTATTTCCAGATATCTGCAGAGGTCCCAACGAGATATGGAGCTTGTGTGACAACAACTCGTGTCAGAGGAATTGCAAAAATCTCAGAATAAAGGACATGCCATGCGAAGAAATTTGCGTTTCAGGATGCGTCTGTGTGTGGGGTTTCTTGAGAAACTCTAGAGGTCAATGTGTCAGACCTGAAAATTGTGGTGAGTTATGTTGTAATATCTTCTGTACTTACATCCAGACGATGACCAAAGGATTCCTGGATCGCGCAAAGACGAAACCAATTGTAGAGACATAGATAACATAGGTAATGCATAGTGTAGTGTAGGTAGGAAATTTATATACCTACAAACAATTCTTATTATGATATGTACTTCCCAAATAAGCTATTATGCGCAGAAATATTTGGGCATTCATGCCTGTGTCTGTGCTTAATTAAATAAAATAAAATAAAAATAAATAAGACAGGACAGAAGGAACTATATTTGTACATAATATAATACTTCTGTACGTGTGTTTGTCACTGAATTCCTCCTAAACTGCTGAACCGATTTTGATGAAACTTTTTATTTGTATTTATGTGAGTCCCTTAATGGCGTAGATTCACAAAAATGAATTTTATACTTTAGTATAATAAAAGAATAATAAAAATATCAATAATTTTTTCGGAATTTGCATTTTGAATACAGGTAACATTGCTTTCGATATGTCATAATATTATGAAATGTTGGTTATGCCATTAAAACTTGATGGTTTTCTCAACGCTCGCGCTGTCTACGGTATTTTTTTTCATATTTAATGAAATTATTAAGTTATATGTATGTATATATTTTTTTATTATTGTATGAAGCTATTTAGTTTATATGTATATGTAATATTTCGTAATACTTTCGTCATTCTTTTTTGTACCGTGTACCTTTTTTTATTTACGGCGCTGGTCGATTAATGATATTAATAACATTTTAGCACTACAAATAATAACACTCAATTTTCATTATTACCATTATACACTTCCTCAATAGAATTAGCAGATCAATGCGTAAATTGTGAATTATTTAAAAGAGCAAAATAAAATGTAACAAAAGCATCATCAAGCTTTCAATTGGGAATAGTTCACCCATCCAGATACTTCACATATCAAAGTATTAGGCTCTGAGGAGGTCTCCATACTACCTAACAACCCTACTGATATCGAATATTGACGTTTAAAAAATCTTTAACGATTCTACATGTAGTCCATTTTAAGCGCTGCCTAGGAATTCTCGCCTTAGTTAATCTAGGTTTAAAGCTATCTAGGATATTGATCATCTCTAAACCCGATGACAAATTATTCTTATTATTATCGTCTCCGATAGTTGCAAAATTAAATAACAATATCAATGTACAAAACAATAGGAGACGAATTGAATTTTTATGTTGGCAAATATTACTATCTACAATCCAGTAACCAAAATAAATTAATTCCAATACCTAATTTTCATATACAAATTTTAATTATTATAGCCCGAGATATCAGTTGGCCCTTAAATCATTGGATTTATTAATCCAAGTTAAAAATTTAGGGAAGATTAAATTTCATTCGCGTATTTCAGTGCAAAATGAAACGTCAATTACGTTATCTTCAACTATCTAGATATATTTTACGTTTTCTATGGTTAATGTCTACATCTATGGTTATTATATATAACGCATCTGTCAAATTGTCAATAACCTTAAATGATACGTGACGCGAAGCTGTGACTAAATATTATTTTATTATTATTACAACACATTATTTTATTTGTTTCATTACACAGCTTGTTACTTTTTCAATTTTTTATACCGATCGATGTTTTTTTTTTCATTAAAATCAATCATTGTAGTGACAAAATGTCATTGCTTATGTACTACGTACATATAATTCAATGAATAATGTATGTATATTTTACAGATGGATATGGAACTAAGTGATAACGGTAAAATAATGTCCTATGCAGAAAATTTAAGAATAAGCATCATATATATAGAAACAGGATGGATCGATTTAAAAAGTGGGATGAAAAAACATCGCAAAAATAAAGTTTTAAAATGCGTGCCTGACGTTTCATTATGGCTGACAGTTTATTTCGTTTGTTGTCAGGCAATACATTATAATTATGTAAAAAAGAAAATAAATATTAAATACATGAACCACTTATATATCAAGTGTTTTATTTTAACAACAAAAATAAATCATGATTATAATTATTATGCATAGTTATTTGAAGTATGTATAAAATGAAATAAAACATTAAAGCGTGCGGCGATTAGTACGCCACCTGGCGAAAAAAGACTAGAAACAATACTTAACTCAAGATTAAGACACGCGATCCGCCAGAAACATTGAGTTAAATATTTGTCGTTTAGTGACGTATTTAAGGAAATATTAGGTACTGAAATATGCAATATTTTTGTTAAACTTGAGTTCTAAACTCCTAAGGGCCGACTGAAATACCGGCCCCATATCTAATAATATATTTTCCTATAAAACAAATAATTGTTTACCTTGGTTACTGGGGACCTATCAAAATCAAATTTTAAATATGTATATTTTCAATTTATACGTAAAAATCTACTGGCCTTAGATTATATATGATACAGATACCTAGTCAGCGCAATGAATGTATACCAACTAAAACTACGCTGAAACAGATGAATTTCTAGTATACGTACACCTACCGATACGCACACCTACATAAAATGTACATAGACCAACCGATCTACCGCCTCACACACACATGTAAAAAAACTTATAATCGAAATTTGTACTACACGCGGCTTCTGTACATTATAATTCTATGCCACTGGCAATAGGACCGATATAATATTATGCAAGTAATAAAATATGCTAAGGCCAATAATGAATGTTGCCGGTTTTAATTTTTTCTTTTACCTTAATACAATGATTCTTTCTGTACCTTAATATAATAATTATTTCTTTTTTGTACCGTGCAAGCACAGTACACAACAGCATTCTGAATGTCGTTTTTATTACAATTAGGAATATAAAAAGTGAAAGGATATCTGGTTGATCTGCTAGGACAGTCAAAGCAAATTTTTTTCAACAAGTCTGGGGAATTCACAAAATTGTTGACTAACTTAAACAAATATATTATTATAATAATAATAATAAGGACAATTTATAAAGCGCCGTTTAGTGACAACCGTGGTCACCTCAAGGGCGCTTTCAGTTTGCAAAAAATAATTTATAATTAGTCCTATAGCTAACACATTGAAAATGGTGAAACATAAAACTTAAAAAAATACAATCAGTTAAAATTAAGTTAAAATTAGTCCTATAGCTAACACATTGAAAATGGTGAAATATAAAACTTAAAAAAATACCTAGAAATCACAAATTAATCTTGTTACATAATCCAGATGAAATTAATTATAAAAAATAGTCGATTCAAAGTAAACTGGCATAATATTTAGTACACATAATATTATTGAACGGATGAAGGACAATCTGGATACGACTTGCGGAAAAGATGAGTTTTTAATTTCTTCTTGAATTCATTGATATTTTCGGCACATCTTATATCCATTGGAAGATTGTTCCATGACTTTGGTCCAGAAACGCCAAAAGATCGATATAGGTATTTTGGCTTATTTGTGAGATTGGTTTCTACTAGTTTTTTATTGGATTGGGTCATTGATCTTAGCGTACTTTGTTTATTGTTAAGTGAAAATGGAACACAAAGTTCCGATATATATTCCGGGGCCATGCTATTGAGTGCTTTAAAGACAAGGAGACATGTTTTAAATTCTATACATTATATCAATTAGGATCCTGAAATTCTCCATACACTCCCAATATGTTAAAGCTTATATGTTAATGAAGAATTAAAATATTAATATTTTTGTTTCAAGATACTCAGGCGTGCCCTAGAAACGAGGAGTTTGGCAAAACTATCGTAGGATGTGAAGAGACTTGTGAACTGTTCAGTAATGGAGAAAATTGCGAACCAGTTGTGAGGGGCGCCGGATGCTTCTGTAAGCCTGGATATTACAGAGCTTTCTCTGGTCTCTGCGTGCGTCCAGAAAGATGCGGTAAGACCTCAAGTTAACCTTGAAAAAAAAATCTTTTGATTCCAAAAAAATATGGAAAAATTTGACGAATCAAAGAACCTGTAGATTATTTATCAGAAGGATGAGATTATATGCGCGTGTACAAAATATTTATTATTTAAACATCTAGGTACCTCCAAATATGATATTGCAAAAGTCAGTCAGTTCAATATTTGATATACAATAAACAGTAGGTAATGAAGTATTTATTTAATAAACCCATTTAAGTGATTATGAAAAAACTTTCCAATTCTATTTAAAGACTTTAACGTACAAACTACAGCACAAATCTATCTTCTTCTTTTCCCTCGCCTTATTCCCATTATTTGGGGTCGGCTCTCCTAGTCCGCATGCGCCAGGTTGCTCTCTCCTGTGTTTCTTCATGTGTCACATTCTGCGTCTTCATGTCGTTGTGAACCGTAGACATCCATGTTGCAGGCGGTCGTTCCGGGCGTCGCTTTTCGGTCTCTATATGCAGAGCCTTATTTACAATGTGGGAGTCATCTCTCCTGCATATATGCCCATACCACCGCAATCTACCCTCCCTCATCTTTTCGGCTATGGGAGCTACCTTGAAGCAACCTCGGACGTATTCGTTCCTGACCTTGTCCAGTAATGTCACACCGCCGGCCCACCTCAACATTTTCATTTCTGTGACGTGGAGTCTCTGGTCATCCTGCTTTCTAGAAGCCCAACATTCTGATCCTTTAGAGCAAAGATGGTCTCACACAGGTCTTATATACTCTGCCTTTAGTCTGGACTGGCATTCTTCTGTCGCACAGTACCCCTGTTAGGGACCTCCATTTTAACCAGCCTGTATGGATTCTACGCTCTATATCACTTTCGATCTTTCCGTCCTTTGTGAGGACGGAGCCTAGATATGTGAACTTCTCTGCTTGTTTCATTGTAGTGTCATCTGATTTTAGTGTGGTTATAGGCTGAGTATCTCCGGAAAAAATACAATACATGTATGACTGTTGCATGTAAACATTTTTTGATTATACATATGAAGTGATAAATACATTTAAAAATGATATAGCATAATACATAGAATGTGAATAGCATATATATGCATAATACAAGATACCAACTGGAACTGTTTCAAGATACCAGACTTAACTATTATAAAACAAGACTAAACGATAACATATTCTTAAAAACACGGAAAATGAAATCAGCATTCGGACAAAGATATCTTGTTTTTCTAGGTCCTAAAATCTACAATTCACTACCTACTAATCTAAAAACACTCAAATCTGATTTGTTAAAAAAAAAAACAAGATATGGCTCCTGTCTGCAGGCCGTGAACTGTCAGAAAGAGTGGTCACTCACATTCTGAGCTAGACTTCATACTGCTTGCTTTGTTGATATTTGCTCTGTTCTTGACTGTGTATTCTTATTTTTATTTTTTATTTTTGTTTTTTAAGGGGGGGGAATGCTGCCAACGTACCTATTATTTAATTTGATATACCATCATTATTTCTTATCAAATCGTTTTGAAAACAAATAATTTAGATAGTTTGGATATTAATAAACTAAAATATACCTTAACTTTTTGATAATGTTCTGTATAAATTATTGTAGAAAAATAATGGCATACCCCGATTTTCAACGTTTATCATATATTTTTAATAAACTACATATAAGGCGTAGAGTAATATATATTTTTTTTAAATTAAAGAAGACAAAAATATCTAGAAAAATATGATGTGACGTTGCATTAATGCTTCAGGTTTAGTAAATAAACCTAAAAACATTTATTTTCCATTCAGCGCCATTGCGTAATAAAAGTTTTTTTGGTTTATTTACTTAACCTGATGCGTTAATGCAACGTCATATCATATTTTTCCAGGTATTTTGTTCTTCTTTAATTTATAAAAAAAAAATATTGCTCTATACCTTATATTTTTTAGATATTTAATATAAATATCTAAAATCGGGGTATGCTTATTATTTTCCTACAAGAATATATACAGAACATAATCAAAAAGTTAAGGTATATTTCTCTTTATTAATATCCAAACTAACTAGGTTATTTTTTTCAAAATGATTCGTTTAGTAATAATGATGGTAGGTATATCAAATTAAAAAAATAGGTACTTACGTTGGCAGCAGTCACCCTCTAAAAGGAATTTGTAACTGCTTATTATCATTATTATTATGTTTTTTTTTTAATTTTATAAAAGAAAAGAAAGAAAAAGAAGGGAGAGAATTTTTTTTTTTGAAACTCCTATTATAGGAATATGTTTATACCTGCCCATATATTGTTAAAGTCTTTCTATCTTCTGTTTCTTAATTTGTATTTTGTAAATTGTGAAAAAATACTTTTATTTTATATTTTTTTAATACATTCTTTTCTATTATTTCTGTTTTCTATATTCTTTGTTTTTATGATTGTGTAAAAATACGACATTCATATAATATTATATAATTGTATATACGCAAATAATATGGCCATCTTAAAACAGGAATTTCTAGTTAGATGGCCATAGCATATATGTATAATGATATACCTACTGTATATTTATAAAATAAATATAAAAAAATACCTACTGGTCTAATAAATTTAACTATTACAAAAAAAACAAAATATAAATAACATAAATAAAAACAAAATAAAAGATCAAATTATTTACACGATTAAAATCAATATAATATATTCTTAATTGACATTAATATAATTAGTTAATAATTCGTGATGTCAAGGGTCGGAATAAATAAAATTACGATAGAAGCGACACCCCATTCAATTAGACGGTTGACGCATGAATGGCTGCTCGATTGGTTTACCTATACGAACGGCGATGATCTGTAGTTCGTCAATCTTCGTAAATCTTCGAGAGCTCTCGTTGATATACAAATTGCAGCTATTGAGGAGCGCACCTACACTAGGGATGTCCGTCACGGAGCTTCGACTGCAATTCCGAAAAGTCCTAACTTTTCATTGATCATTGACCTCCGAATACGACTTCGGCTCCGAGTATTTTGAATAACAAAGGTCCAAACTATTGACCACGAATTTACTGTACCTTCTTTAGTTGAATGAATTTACTATACCTACCTAGGACTATCACAAATCCGCCTCTATTGGTGGCTGTGCCTTCTTCATTCCCTTAGCGCTTTTATCCCGTTTCTATCGGGGTACGCTTTGACCATGATCCTAGAATTGGCGAGTCTGGTTATGTGCCTTATTAAAAAAAATACCTAGGACTGTGCATTCGGTTCCATAGATGAAGAGGCTGGCGGACAACAAAGATATGTGGAGAGATAGAGTGCTTGGAGCAAACCTATCTTAGGATTATGGTCCAGAAGATATTTTTTTAAAATATGTGTATAGAAAATTTGGCCCTTGTTAAGGCGGGTTCTCATGCTTTGCATGATCCTGCTGTTGGGTATCTACGACACTGCTTGTGTCTACATGTCTAGGCATAAGAATCGATGTTATCGCTAATCTAAATTTGTTTTTTTTTTTACAGATTAATGGATCATCATAAATCCAATTTTGAGTGACGTCCATTATTATATTTTGACGCAAAATAAATAATAAAAATTTTTTGAATTGTTTTTTTATTTTAATTTATGAAATACTCAGCTAAAAGTTGGTTGATTATTTCTAACAAAAAAGGAGGTCATCAATTCATCCGTTAGGTTCCTCGCTATCAACCTTACTTTTTGACAGTTCGCAAATAATGTTAGTTTACGCCACCGCGCATGCGCTAAATATTTAGATACATATGTCTCTGCAATGAAATTCTCATACAAAAACCTGGTTGCATCCTCCAGTTAGGAAGCCACGTGATCTCCTAACTTAAGTGAGCGACTGTGCAATGAAAACATGGTTAGTATTTAGATATGTCTCTGCAATGCAATGTGTCTCATACGTGAACTTGGTAGCATCCTCCAGTTAGGAAGCCACGTGATCTCCTAACTTAAGTGAGCGACTGTGCAATGAAAACATGGTTAGTATTTAGATATGTCTCTGCAATGCAATGTGTCATACGTGAACTTGGTAGCATCCTCCAGTTAGGAAGCCACGTGATCTCCTAACTTAAGTGAGCGACTGTGCAATGAAAACATGGTTAGTATTTAGATATGTCTCTGCAATGCAATGTGTCTCATACGTGAACTTGGTAGCATCCTCCAGTTAGGAAGCCACGTGATCTCCTAACTTAAGTGAGCGACTGTGCAATGAAAACATGGTTAGTATTTAGATATGTCTCTGCAATGCAATGTGTCTCATACGTGAACTTGGTAGCATCCTCCAGTTAGGAAGCCACGTGATCTCCTAACTTAAGTGAGCGACTGTGCAATGAAAACATGGTTAGTATTTAGATATGTCTCTGCAATGCAATGTGTCTCATACGTGAACTTGGTAGCATCCTCCAGTTAGGAAGCCACGTGATCTCCTAACTTAAGTGAGCGACTGTGCAATGAAAACATGGTTAGTATTTAGATATGTCTCTGCAATGCAATGTGTCTCATACGTGAACTTGGTAGCATCCTCCAGTTAGGAAGCCACGTGATCTCCTAACTTAAGTGAGCGACTGTGCAATGAAAACATGGTTAGTATTTAGATATGTCTCTGCAATGCAATGTGTCTCATACGTGAACTTGGTAGCATCCTCCAGTTAGGAAGCCACGTGATCTCCTAGCTTAAGTGAGCGACTGTGCAATGAAAACATGGTTAGTATTTAGATATGTCTCTGCAATGCAATGTGTCTCATACGTGAACTTGGTAGCATCCTCCAGTTAGGAAGCCACGTGATCTCCTAACTTAAGTGAGCGACTGTGCAATGAAAACATGGTTAGTATTTAGATATGTCTCTGCAATGCAATGTGTCTCATACGTGAACTTGGTAGCATCCTCCAGTTAGGAAGCCACGTGATCTCCTAACTTAAGTGAGCGACTGTGCAATGAAAACATGGTTAGTATTTAGATATGTCTCTGCAATGCAATGTGTCTCATACGTGAACTTGGTAGCATCCTCCAGTTAGGAAGCCACGTGATCTCCTAACTTAAGTGAGCGACTGTGCAATGAAAACATGGTTAGTATTTAGATATGTCTCTGCAATGCAATGTGTCTCATACGTGAACTTGGTAGCATCCTCCAGTTAGGAAGCCACGTGATCTCCTAACTTAAGTGAGCGACTGTGCAATGAAAACATGGTAAGTATTTAGTACATATAGGTACACTCCCTGAATTAAACATAAATGCTTACATATGCTATAGGTGAACAGAATCGGTCGAGGCAGGATTTGAACTCGCGACCACTGGATTACTAGCCCAATGCGCTAATCACTCTACCATCTACCCATCTAATTTCTTGACATATATTTTTTAATGTGATCATTGGTCATTAATATACTTACAAATATTTCAACACATTCTAAATTTTCACAATTCGCAAGATCCAAAAAATCGGAATAGAAATAGCTGACTGTGATTAAAAAAAAATAAAAACATAATAATTTTAAACAAAATTTATTTAATGACATTTTAAATGCATGACATCAATTTAAGTTCATTGCTGACATGATCCAACATTCGTGGTGTGGCGCCGCTGTTATTTTTCATACTATTTTTTTATACCCATGCCTACATGAAAAGTGAATTATATTTTTCTTCGATATTTGTTGTGATAGCAAAAAAATTCTCATATTTATACCCCTAGTATGAAAAATAATTTTACTTAATAAACATGTTATTACTTTATACTTTTAAACTTAAATATATCTCTCTATATTTTAAATGTCTGTGTATACTTGTATATCAACTACATGATGTACATAACGAATATATTTCACAGGCAACAAATATGTCAAAAGGAGGCAACAAATAATATGTCAAAATCAGGAAACATAATGACACAAAAATAAAAATTTCATTCGGTCAATTTTGCTTTCTAACAAATGTTAGTTCGAATATATAATAATAGTTGCTTTCGGACAGTAAATTGTCATTCTGATTTTCGAAAAAATGTTATTCGTATAATGGCGCATTCGAACAATTGTGTTTCTAAGAATTTTCATGCAATCCGTAGTGGAAGATTTAAAATCTGCTGAAGAAAATGTTGATCCTATGTAATTTCAAGGTGAGACTTTATCTAACTAGACCGTAAAAGACTTTTGGACTTATCGACGAATAATTGGAATATCTTGGAGGGACCATATTACAAAATATGAGTTTTTCAGCAAAATTGAACAGACCAGATACATGCTTAACACCATATCAAAAAGGCGTGCAAGTATGATTGACCATATGTTGCGACAAGAGGATATCCTAAGTATTATAAGATTTCTGAGTATCTAATAAATTTAAATGACAGAAAATTCATACTTCATATTAAATAATCTCTTATTAGAAAGGTATATTATAAACTGGATCAGTACATAAATGACACAGATGTATGATTCTCTTTAATACGTCAATTTTTAGAATCAAATCATCAGTTATAAAGTCCCTGAATGCCTCTGTGGCTTCTGGTGAGTATCTAGTATTTTTGCAAGCTCTCCTCTTTCTCTTTCCGTCCAATTCCTAATATACTTTCCATTCCTTTCCCTATATTATAACAGATATTACAATTTACACAAAATCGATTATTTCTGTAAACTTAATTTGTCCACTGGTGGAGTGTTATGTTATTCATGTATAATTTGTTAATAAGACTGTATGTTTACAAAATAAAATAAAAATATATAATATTTAAAAGATTTGACTCGTGTATAAGACGATGTATGAATGTTGATGAGGCGATGAATGTGTGTCAAGATAGAAAAATATGGCGTTCGGTTCTCTCTGCCTACCCCGTGAGGGACATGGCGTGATGGTATGTATGTATGTATAATTTATTATGAGACTGTTGGCTAAATAACTTGGTCTTTGATATATTCATGTTCACACCAAACTCCCAGTAGTATTAATTATCTCCAAAAACTTTTGAAGGTCACTGAAACTATCAGCCAGCACTAAGGTAATGTCTGCGTATCTTAGAGTATTATTTAGTTCTCCGTTCACTTTTACTCCTATTTCTGTGTAACATGTAGCCTGTTTGAACAGTCTGTCAGAATACAGGTAAAACAAAAGTGGCAACAGAATAGAGCCTTGACGAACCCCTCGTTGAATTTCAAATAGTTCTGTATTTTTTTGACCCAGTATCACATTTGCTCCGCCGATAAAACTTTGATCAAACCTCCATAGATGTCAGTATTTTACAAGAGGAGATGGGTGAGAAAGAAATAATAAATTATGGGTTGCATAAAATAGAAGAATAATTAGCATATCTCGCAACGTTTACGTCTCCGCCGATAAAACTTTGATCAAACGTCCGTAGATGTCAGTATTTTACAAGAGGAGATGGCCGAGGAAGAAATAGTCAAATAAAATGAAATAAAATAAATTTGAGCTGAATTATGATCATTGTTTATTAATTATTATAAAACTCTCATCAAACACATATTATGCTGTATATAGTTTCGACTGTCATAATTACGTATTGAACATGTGAAATCATCATTGGTGTTATTACACGGCTAGTGTGTTAGTGACTGTGATGAATATGGTGGCACCATGAATGGTGGGGATGATGATAGCACCACCCATGCCAGTGGTGGTTCCATGCATTCCAGTCCCAGTCCCAGTCCCAATCCCAGTCATGGTCCAAGTCCCAGTCGTGGTGGTGATAGTCGTGGTCATAATCGTAATGATCATAATCGTCGCCTGGATACCACGACGGTGATGCCGTAGCAACTGCCACCTGAACAAAAACAAAACACACCCATGTTACATAATTAAGTAACCAAATTGCGCAGACTTCGCTCCGTTGGGAACGCCATAGGACAATTTTGTCCTGTTCGTCTCCAAGATGGCCGCTCTTCCGACAACACAAGCATATTACATACCACTACTCTAGAGACATTACAATTTATTATCTGTCAATGGAGAGGTAGATTTCTACATAATAGTCTTGTTTTATTTTTATTTTATATTACTTCTCGGGAAACTAACGGGTACTATGTCAAATATTAACACGCATATAATAACATGTTGTCACATTCTGGAGATTTACTATATTTATCGTCTCAATCTATCAAGACTGAAGACAATTAAAAACTGTGTGTCTCCGCCGGGAATCGAACCCGGGACCTTTGGATCAGCAGACTTAAAACTTAAAAATGGTTTTTCGAGATCACAAAATCCGCATGGCCAATGGGACATTAAAGAGGCCCAAGGACAGCAATGTGAGATGTCAATGAGTTTTCGATTACCCGGCTCTATGATCATCCGAACACTACGATAATATTATAGAGTTGAAGGACTTTTCTACGTCAATGCCTCAAACTGATGCGTTTTAAAAAAATAATATTTAAACTTACCAACAAGGCCAAAAAGATGAGAACAGCTTTCATATTGAAGATTGACTGTTTCAAATGATGCTGGATGTACTCCGATTCGACATATTTATACCAAAAATTTGTTCAAACAACATTTTTACTGAAGCGCTTTGTTGACATATCTGCAATTATGTAAATATACACATCTCTAGAGATTAATCACTCTGTATATTTTATTGATATGAGAATATGATTTATTCGATATAAAGCGATGTTTGCCTGTCTGGGATAAAATGATCTATAAATCTTGCAAAATTGTTTTGCAAGATTTACAAGTTATTTTTTATATCACTAGTTGCATGTAACACATGAGATCCAACTGTCGATAGCGATAGTATGTATAGTTGAAGAATATGTACCAAACTATAAACCCATAAATACAAATTATTGAATATTTTCAGATATTTTGTTTTCTATACAACATATGTAGGTATGTATGTCAAGATAGGATAGTATGGAGGAAGATTCTTTTTTCCTACCCAGAATATGAAAATAGCATGATAGTATGTATGTATGTTTGGAGATGAAGTATCAAACTATTAAGTCTTCTTACATATTGTGTATAGGCGACTGCCATACAAAATGTATGAAGCGATGTCGTCACTAAATTCAATTTTTAAAAAAAAAGGTTAAAAAAAATTGAATCTTCTACTACAATTTAAATATTTTTTATAGAAAATTAAATTATCTAGTTGGGGTGTTTCGGCTTATTTCGATATTTTTAAAATATTTGGAAATATAGGCAGTTAAACTCATAAATTTATCATAAAAAAAATACTTTTCTTAATAAAAAATGTTTCAGAAACCCTGGAATTTTTTTGAAAAAACTTATTTGAGATTTTGTATTTGTCTATGTTTGTACCAATTTTCGTTCTAGTGTTTATGGTTTCTGAGATATATGGAAAAATAAAATAAAAATTAAAAAGTTGATAACCCCTGACTGAAACAAAAATTCAAAATTCCGAGTATAAAAGTTTTGTAGGCCTGTAACTTTTTATATATTCTGAAATTTTAGGCTCTGTAAATTGAGCGGATCAAAAGTTATAAGGGGGGGACGGACACACACACAGACACACAGACACACACAGACACACGAAATGTTCTACTCCGAATTCTGAGTAAATCCGTGTATGGAACATATATGCTGCGAAGCCTCTAAGTTGGTGTTTTTTGACTTCAAAGTTGGAAAAGCCGTGAAAAAAGTAGACCTCTCCATACAATTCTCGCGTATTCTGGCTTGATACATTGTCGATATGTTAAGAGAACAAAGTTCTCCTGAACAAATCGACAGTTGGAACATAGGGGCGCGGCCTGTCTGTTTACAAACGCTGAAGTAGTAAGTATAACTAGTTGCATGTAACACATGAGATCCAACTGTCGATAGCGATAGTATGTATAGTTGAAGAATATGTACCAAACTATAAACCCATAAATACAAATTATTGAATATTTTCAGATATTTTGTTTTCTATACAACATATGTAGGTATGTATGTTAAGATAGGATAGTATGGAGGAAGATCCTTTTTTCCTACCCAGAATATGAAAATAGCATGATGGTATGTATGTTTGTTTGGAGATGAAGTATCAAACTATTAAGTCTTCTTACATATTGTGTATAGGCGACTGCCATACAAAATGTATGAAGCGATGTCGTCACTAAATTCAATTTAAAAAAAAAAAGGTTAAATAAAATTGAATCATCTACTACAATTTAAATATTTTTTATAGAAAATTAAATTATCTAGTTGGGGTGTTTCGGCTTATTTCGATATTTTTAAAATATTTGGAAATATAGGCAGTTAAACTCATAAATTTATCATAAAAAAAATACTTTTCTTAATAAAAAATGTTTCAGAAACCCTGGAATTTTTTTGAAAAAACTTATTTGAGATTTTGTATTTGTCTATGTTTGTACCAATTTTCGTTCTAGTGTTTATGGTTTCTGAGATATATGGAAAAATAAAATAAAAATTAAAAAGTTGATAACCCCTGACTGAAACAAAAATTCAAAATTCCGAGTATAAAAGTTTTGTAGGCCTGTAACTTTTTATATATTCTGAAATTTTAGGCTCTGTAAATTGAGCGGATCAAAAGTTATAAGGGGGGGACGGACACACACACAGACACACAGACACACACAGACACACGAAATGTTCTACTCCGAATTCTGAGTAAATCCGTGTATGGAACATATATGCTGCGAAGCCTCTAAGTTGGTGTTTTTTGACTTCAAAGTTGGAAAAGCCGTGAAAAAAGTAGACCTCTCCATACTATTCTCGCGTATTCTGGCTTGATACATTGTCGATATGTTAAGAGAACAAAGTTCTCCTGAACAAATCGACAGTTGGAATATGTAAAAAAATGTGTATTAACATTAATAAATAAATTAAAATATACTATGAAAAAATATTTAGTGTAAAACTCCGCTTCGTAACTCAAGTGTTACTTTATACTGAGTGTAAATTTATGTTAATAACTATATTATTTACTGTACTGTTTAATAAGTATTTTTAAATAAACTAGTTGCATGTAACACATGAGATCCAACTGTCGATAGCGATAGTATATATAGTTGAAGAATATGTACCAAACTATAAACCCATAGATACAAATTATTGAATATTTTCAGATATTTTGTTTTCTATACAACATATGTAGGTTTGTATGTCAAGATAGGATAGTATGGAGGAAGATCCTTTTTCCTACCCAGAATATGCAAATAGCATGATGGTATGTATGTTTGTTTGGAGATGAAGTATCAAACTATTAAGTCTTCTTACATATTGTGTATAGGCGACTGCCATACAAAATGTATGAAGCGATGTCGTCACTAAATTCAATTTTTAAAAAAATTGTTAAAAAAAAATTGAGATCTTCTACTACAATGTTAATATTTTTTATAGAAAATTAAATTATCTAGTTGGAGTGTTTCGGCTTTTTTCGATAATTGTAAAAGTTTTGGAAATATAGGCAGTTAAACTCATAAATTTATCATAAAAAAAATATTTTTCTTAATAAAAAATTTTTGAGAAACCCTGGAATTTTTTTGAAAAAACTAATTTGAGATTTTGTATTTTTCTATGTTTGTACCAATTTTCAGCGTTCTAGCGTTTATGGTTTCTGAGATATATGGAAAAATAAAATAAAAATTCAAAAGTTGATAACCCCTGACTGAAACAAAAATTCAAAATTCCGAGTAAAAAAGTTTTGTAGGCCTGTAACTGTTTATATATTCTGAAATTTAAGGCTCTGTAAATTGAGCGGATCAAAAGTTATAAGGGGTGGACGGACACACAGACACACACACACACAGACACACGAAATGTTCTACTCCGAATTCTGAGTAAATCCGTGTATGGAACATATATGCTGCGAAGCCTCTAAGTTGGTGTTTTTTGACTTCAAAGTTGGAAATGCCGTGAAAAAAGTAGACCTCTCCATACAATTCTCGCGTATTCTGGCTTGATACATTGTCGATATGTTAAGAGAACAAAGTTCTCCTGAACAAATCGACAGTTGGAACATAGGGGCGCGGCCTGTCTGTTTACAAACGCTGAAGTAGTAAGTATAACTAGTTGCATGTAACACATGAGATCCAACTGTCGATAGCGATAGTATGTATAGTTGAAGAATATGTACCAAACTATAAACCCATAAATACAAATTATTGAATATTTTCAGATATTTTGTTTTCTATACAACATATGTAGGTATGTATGTCAAGATAGGATAGTATGGAGGAAGATCCTTTTTTCCTACCCAGAATATGAAAATAGCATGATGGTATGTATATTTGTTTGGAGATGAAGTATCAAACTATTAAGTCTTCTTACATATTGTGTATAGGCGACTGCCATACAAAATGTATGAAGCGATGTCGTCACTAAATTCAATTTTTAAAAAAATTGTTAAAAAAAAATTGAGATCTTCTACTACAATGTTAATATTTTTTATAGAAAATTAAATTATCTAGTTGGGGTGTTTCGGCTTTTTTCGATAATTGTAAAAGTTTTGGAAATATAGGCAGTTAAACTCATAAATTTATCATAAAAAAAATATTTTTCTTAATAAAAATGTTTGAGAAACCCTGGAATTTTTTTGAAAAAACTAATTTGAGATTTTGTATTTTTCTATGTTTGTACCAATTTTCAGCGTTCTAGCTTTTATGGTTTCTGAGATATATGGAAAAATAAAATAAAAATTCAAAAGTTGATAACCCCTGACTGAAACAAAAATTCAAAATTCCGAGTATAAAAGTTTTGTAGGCCTGTAACTGTTTATATATTCTGAAATTTTAGGCTCTGTAAATTGAGCGGATCAAAAGTTATAAGGGGTGGACGGACACACAGACACACACACACACAGCCACACGAAATGTTCTACTCTGAATTCTGAGTAAATCCGTGTATGGAACATATATGCTGCGAAGCCTCTAAGTTGGTGTTTTTTGACTTCAAAGTTGGAAATGCCGTGAAAAAAGTAGACCTCTCCATACAATTCTCGCGTATTCTGGCTTGATACATTGTCGATATGTTAAGAGAACAAAGTTCTCCTGAACAAATCGACAGTTGGATAATACTAGTTGCATGTAACACATGGGATCCAACTGTCGACAGCGATAGTATGTATAGTTGAAGAATAAGTACCAAACCCATAAATACAAATTATTTATTATTTTATGATATTTAGTTTTCTATACAACACATGTACCTAGGTAGTCAAGATAGGATAGTATGGAGGTCAGTCTTTTTTTCCTACCCGGAATATGAAAACAGCATGATGGTATATGTATATTCTTCCGGTTCCTATGTCGACACGGCAATAGTTTTTTTTTCTTTTCTTCAATAATTAAACATTTACTCTAATAAATATCACTTAATATGTCGCAAATTAATCAACTGGAAGATCTGCGAAATGAGTTTACGTTGTGTATGGCTGATTTTGAAAAACGCCTACGATCTTCACCAAGCAAAGTAAAAACAACCATTGAACTCGATTACCAGTCATTCAAGAAGACCATACTAACAAAAATTGATGCTGTTATGACAGAAATTTCGGTACTCCAGAACAAAGTGGATGAACTGGAGTCTAGATCGAGGAGGAAGATGATTCTTTTACACGGAGTCGCTGAGGAAAAGAGTGAAAATATTAAAGTAGTGACAAGCAACTTCATCCAAACAAAGGTAACTTCTGACTTACCTCCTGACTTTTTTCCGTTTGTTTTCGTCTGGGCTCACCGAAAAAATCTCACCCGAGACCTATTTTGCTGAAACTTGTGAGCTCTGAGATTAAATATAGGATCATGTCAAATAAAAAGAAACTTAAAGGCACCGGTACACTTATCACTGAATCACTGACACAACACAGACAGAACATATTTAATGAGGCGCGGAAGACTTTTAATAATAACAACTGCTGGACAAGAGATGGAAACATTATAGTCAAATTACAGGATGGATCTTTGGTGACTGTTAAAACTTTGAAACAACCTCAGGACCTCCACAACCTTCAACCTAAACGAGCACTACGTTCAAGAATGAAAACAAATCAATAATTTCACTGTATACTCTTCATTTCCCGTTTAATATTATAAGTTTCAATCGCTTTTTAATAAAATAATGAAGTATGTTTACTATTATATAATGACGTTTTAACTTCATGTTATTGTTACTGTTTCGATTCGAATATACAATATTTTATTCTCAACAGGTATTGCCAGTCTTAAAACCCACAAATGCATAGATATATTTTTTTTCCTTCTGTCTCTCTGCCTTTATTCTAATGTTGCAACTATATTTTCCGTAAAATTAAAAAAAAAAGTTCATGTATAATTTAAAGTGTTTATATCTTTCTTGATCTTCAATATTCTATGTTTGCATATTAATTCTTATTATTGAATTATCAAGAATAAATTCATTATTTGCATATATACCTACTCTGATTTTATGTTTAATTATTGTAAATGTCTTCTCATATCATATTTTGTATTTTTGAGTTTAATTGAAACGTTATTTTTTATTTGTATATTTAAATTATTGTTTTTAAATTGGAATATTTATTATATTTTATTTTTAGATTTGTATATTTTTATATATATTTTTCTTCTGTACCTATGTCTATTCATAGCAATGAATCAAATGATTCCTTCCATTCTATCCCTGAATCCTTTACCTCCTTTTCCAATTCCAATATGATCCCTGATATTTCTTCTTTAGAACTATCCAGCTCTGATTCTTCCGTCATATCAAGCACCGAACTCCATAATTTTTCCACTCCAGTACTACTACATGACCTTCTTGATACATCATTCTCGTGTTTTCCTAAAGGCTTCAACGTGTGTCATATAAACGCGCAAAGTATTCCCGCCCATCATAATGACATTCTATCCACATTCTCGAATCTATCTGTCCATGCTATTCTTGTTAGTGAAACCTGGCTAAAACCATCACTTCACTCGTCATCATTTTTACTTCCAGGTTATACGCTGATTAGAAATGACAGGTTGATTCGTAGAGCTGGTGGTGTCGGGATTTATCTTCGATCTGACATTGAATATTCTGTAGTTCATCAATCAAATAACACTGATATAGGGAGCCCTGAATACTTATTTATCAATGTCAAATTTAAGCATAATAACCTTTTACTTGGAGTATTATACTGTCCTCCCTGTTCTAATTACTTCAGTGAGCTTGAGTTGCATCTAGAAAATCTTCTTTCCATTTATCCACATATTCTCTTGATGGGAGACTTCAATACTTGTTTACTACGGAGTGATAACAGAAATCAAAATCTTATTCGAATCTTGGATTCACTAAACCTTACTATCCTACCTCTTCAACCAACCTATCATACTGAGATTTCTGATTCACTTCTAGACTTAATCATAACTTCTAAACCCAATTATATTCTCAATCATGGTCAATTTTCCGCACCTGGATTTTCTCACCATGATCTGATTTTTGCTTCCTATAATATACACTGCAATAAACCTCCACAAAAAATAGCTTTTCTCCGAAATTTTAGGAGTATTGATAAAGCAGCATTGACGAGGGATGCCGAAGACATTGACTGGAGTAGGATTTATATTGTTCAAGATATCGATCTCAAAGTTTCCATATTTAATAATGAAATACTCAAACTTTTCGACACTCATGCACCTCTTACACGAGTGAAGCTCAAAGATACATCATGTGCGTGGATCACCGACGATATTAAATATCTCATGTCAAAGAGAGATAAAGCCTTTGCCAAGCATAAGCGGCAGCCGACTGACAACAACTGGAGTAACTATAAGGCGCTACGTAATCGCTGCAACCAGTCTTGTCGCAATGCAAAGCAACGTTACATTCACAACTTCATCGGTCAATCTGCTCCCCGTCGCACTTGGAAATTCTTGCAATCTCTAGGAGTAGGGAGGAGTGGTGACCTTGAGACCCCTAAGATCGATATCAACGAGTTAAATCGTCACTTTGCTTCGCCTCCGTTCCTTCTAAATAATATTAAAAAAGCCAATACTCTCAATCAACTATGTAGTCAACCTATTCCTACCCACATACCTTTCGCATTTGAAACTATAACTGATACTGAGATTATGAAAATCTTATCTTCCATAACAACCAAATCCTTCGACTCCGATGGCCTCAATATTGAAATGATACGTCTGCTTTTGCCTCCAATTCTGCCCATTATTACACACATTATTAACCACTCACTGACCGTTGGTATCTTTCCATCGGCATGGAAAATCGCACATGTCATACCCCTCCCTAAGATTTCAACACCTACTCAACTAAAAGACTATCGTCCAATCTCGATTTTACCAATATTGTCTAAAGTTACTGAAAGGATAGTATTCAATCAATTCAATGCATGGCTTTGTTCTAATTCTCTCCTTGATCCACTGCAATCTGGTTTCAAAGCAGGTCATAGTACCACAACTGTACTAGTTAAGATTACGGATGACATTAGACGTGCTATGAACAATAAACAACTTACAATTCTCACACTACTCGACTTCAGTAGCGCGTTTAATTCCGTTGATTTTGACATTCTTCTTGCTAAGTTGTCCTCGCTAAACATAGCTCAGCCAGTATTGGAGTGGTTCACCAGTTATCTTGGCAACCGTAAACAATGCATTAAGACAGCTAACACTACTTCTGATTATGCCACCTTGCTGTCTGGAGTTCCGCAAGGTGGAGTTTTATCTCCACTGTTATTTTCCGTATTTATTAACTCTATCACTACAAACCTCAGATGTAAATATCATCTTTTTGCAGACGATCTTCAATTATATTTCCATTTTAATATCTCTGATATTAACAATGCAGTCCTTCACATGAATGAAGATCTTAAATTGATCTCTTATTGGTCATCGGATCATGGTCTTCTTGTTAATCCTACTAAGTCCCAGGCAATTATAATCGGTAGTCCTCGTCTGCTGTCATCTATAAGGAATTTGCAACTCCCACTGCTGTATATCAATAACCAATGCATTCCTTATACCAGGGTTGTAAAAGATCTTGGAATCTTCATCGATGATGACCTTTCGTGGCATGAACAGGTATCGCATGTTAGTAAATCTATTTTCTTTGCCCTACATTCACTTAATAAACTTAAAAATTTCCTTCCATTCCGTTGTAAAATAATTCTTGCTCAATCACTTCTTCTTCCATTGCTTGATTATGCCGATGTATGCTACTTGGATGCAAATGAAGTGCATCTCAATAAACTTGAACGTCTTCAGAATATATGTATCAGATTCATCTTTGGGTTGAAAAAATTTGATCGCATATCACCTTACCGCAATCTTCTTTGTTGGCCCAGGATACGCCAGCGGCGCAATATACACATTTTGTCACTATTGTACAATATTCTCTCGAACCCAAACCTGCCACAGTACCTCAAAAGCAAATTCACTTATTTATCCAGTCATGGACTTCCACTCCGATCTGCTGAATGTACAACACTTTCCATACCTATCCATAATACAGAATTTCTCAGCTCTTCGTTCGAAGTACAATCAGCAAGATTATGGAATAGCCTTAGTCCGGATATTGCGTCGTCTAACTCACTTAGTATTTTCAAGAAAAAACTAAAGAAGGAATATTTATCCTTGAACACCTGATCCCGATTTCCTCTCCTGTCCTTACCATATCCTTTTTCTTGCTATGAATTATAATTTTTTTTTTGTTTTAATAGTATTTAAGTGTTATACGTATTTTCTTTGATTTCTTTTACTCTTTTTTATTTGCTGTTGTACATACACAATGTTGTCATACTTTGTAATCTGGTTGGTTGGAAGAAATTGCCTAATGGCAATAAGCCCGCCAGTGTACAATTATATTTGTTTATATTATGTACAAAAAGATGTATAAATAAATAAAATAAATAAAATATATTGTATGTTTAGAGATGAAGTATCAAACTATTAAGTCTTCTTTGATATTGTGTATAGGTGACTACCATACAAATTGTATGAAGCGATGTCGTCACTAAATTCAATTTTTATAAAAATTGTTAAAAAAAATTTGAGATGTACTGCTACAATTTGGAAATATAGGCAGTTAAACTCATAAATTTATCATAAAAAAAATACTTTTCTTAATAAAAAATGTTTGAGAAACCCTGGAATTTTTTTGAAAAAACTAATTTGAGATTTTGTATTTTTCTATGTTTATACCAATTTTCAGCGTTCTAGCTTTTATGGTTTCTGAGATATAGGGGAAAATAAAATAAAAATTCAAAAGTTGATAACCCCTGACTGAAACAAAAATTCAAAATTCCGAGCATAAAAGTTTTGTAGGCCTGTAACTGTTTATATATTCTGAAATTTTAGGCTCTGTAAATTGAGCGGATCAAAAGTTATAAGGGACACACACACACACACACACACACACACACACAGACATACACACACACAGACACACAGACACACGAAATGTTCTACTCCGAATTCTAAGTAAATCCGTGTATGGAACATATATGCTGCGAAGCCTCTAAGTTGGTGTTTTTTGACTTCAAAGTTGGAAAAGCCGTGAAAAAAGTAGACCTCTCCATACAATTCTCGCGTATTCTGGCTTGATACATTGTCGATATGTTAAGAGAACAAAGTTCTCCTGAACAAATCGACAGTTGGATAATTTCCATCCAAATACAAAAGTCTAAAATCTTGATGTGAGATATTCAAAAAAATTTTCATCGTCCTATGTCAGTGGTCGGCAAATTTATTGGCCAAAGAGCCAAATATGTACATTACAACGATTCAAAAATATTCTGAGAGCCAAATCTGTTTTTTTAATTTAGTAAATCTTTATTATGATTTTAGACCTTCATTAAATTACGGGTACACTGAATAAAACTTGATTTCACACTGTACTTCGTTATTATTACTAACGAATACTTGATGTATTCGTTACTAAGCAATAATATGAAAGAAAAGAATCCATAAATTTAAATCATGACAAACACTTAATGCGAACAAAGTCCTTGCATCTCCTTGGAAAGTTTCAGTAAGTCAGGTTTGTATGTTGTTGTTTTTTATTTTAGGCATGATTCCAGGTTCTCATCAATAAGACGACTTCTCAGTTTACTCTTGATAAAGTTCATGCTTAAAAAGATTGTTCGCATAAATATGTAGAACTAAAAAGGAAAGAACAGCAAATGCGAGTTTTTTCAGCTGATCGTAAGAGTCATAAATACTATTCCAGACGTTGAAAATGATCATGTCTTCCTTCTCCAGGTCTTTCAAATCAGACTGCACTTGTGTTGTGAACTAAGATCACATTTGTTCTTCTCCAATATTTCCAAATCAATACAAAGACGTTGAAATTTAGAGCTCTACATATCCTTGTTTTTTAAATCCTGCAATTGTATTTCAAAGTTACCAATGTCAATGCCAAAAGGAGAAAATTTCAACTCAGTTATCGTAGCATTAAGAGGATTTTTGACGAATGCTAAGGTCACTCTACTGTTTTCAAACTCCTGAAACCCGTGTTCGTGTCCGTGGATATTTGAGCCAGAGCCGCACTCAAGGAGCCAAAGAGCCGCATGCGGCTTTAAAGCCGCACTTTGCCGACCCCTGTCCTATGTGACTTGTTTACGGCATTATGCGTCGTCTAAGTTAATGTAAACACAGCGAAAAACTGTATCTCCACAGAAATCGAACTCGAGACTTTTGAAACAGAAGTCAAAAATATCTTATCAACTGAGGGATGAAAGCAGACATTAACCGTTTCAGTGCTAATCTCGAGACGTTATCGTGATGAATCATACGCTACACCAGTGCGGATCTCGATAGGTAATCGTGATGGACAATGCTCCACTTTAACTCGCTGTAGAAATCTTATTTATCGACATATCCAAAAAATAATAATTACATCGTGTAACCGAATCATTTATCTAAGTAAATACGTTTTTAAAAAAATTAAAAAAAAATTCGGTAGATGGCAGTAGAGTGTTTACTTTTTATCTATTTCATCTCGATACGTAATCGAGACCCGCACTGAGATACCGCTTTGTATGGATATTAATGTTGCTTATAACCCATATCCGAGTTCGTAGAGATTGTGCGCCGGTTTAGAAAAATAATTACATATGTTCGGTTTTTATTTTGTTTATAAAAGTAAAGTATTTTGTTGTAAATTTATATGTTTTTATTTGTGTCTTAAACGTTGATTCATATTTCAAAATAACTTTTAAGTTCATGAGTTTTTTAGAGTAACTTCGATTTTTTGTGTTACCGACTTTGAAAATTTTACTAGGTGATAGACAAAATACATTTAACATTTTTTGCTATTATGAATGAATTTTGCTTTTATAAATGTTCCGAAAAAGTAAGTACTCAGAGCCTGTTGAGTTATTTCAGTATTATATATAACAACCAATGATTTTATGACTATTTTCTACTATATAAGTTGATAGAGTCGCGGTGCAGCGGCGCATAGGTCATAGCGCTTACAGATAAACTTCATACAAACGTATAAGGTACTAAGCAATTGTTGAAAACTGTGTTTGTTTTCGAAGAAATACTTAAAAATTCATAAATTTTAAGCTGATTTTTATTCACTATATACATTCCTATATCTTTTTTTACCTATGTGATATTTTTTTGCTAATAAGTCATGGTTTTGTGAGCTGGAATGTTGAAAAAATCAGTTAAATAGTATGCAGAAAAACAAAATAAACAAAAAAATGTACTCAACATTTAAAACAGCTAAAAACGAATATTCTCGTCGAAGATTTCAAGTATCTCAGGTGAGTAGTTATTGAGATATGACGATTTTAATTTTGTCCGAAAATTGCGCCGCACTGAGGTGTTACATTGTTTCGCATACGCTTAGCACGGAAAAGGTTAAAATATAATTAAAAATTCCATAGTTCCAATTTTAAAATCAATTCATTTATTCATTCCACAGGGGGGGGGGGGGCAAGTCACATGCAGTCCTATGATATCTTAAGATATTATATAAATCCATATGATAATTATATCCACGACATGGTAGGTAAACAAGCCTAAAATGAATTAATATTTCGGGCGCAGTTCAGGGTGACATCTTTGCGAGAACACCGTAACCTCATTTATAAGGACTGTTGCTTGCATTGTTTACAAATAAACCAATCTCTCAATAAATGGCGGACTTCATAGATGGCAATGGTTATAATGTTTACTTTCAGGTGAATTATTACACACTATTCAAATTATATAGAACTTTCAAAAATAACGTTGATAAGGGAACTCAATAAGAAGGCATAATTGGTGAACGTTGTGCAAGCGCATAGAGTGATGCTACCAGCCAATGACAGGTTATGAGCCCTGTAGGTGCCTCGAGCTCTTGGTTCTCCTATAATATAATATATAGATGTTACAAATACATAAATATAATATATATATATATGATACAAATAATCCAACTGTCGATTCGTTCATGAGAATTTAATTCTCTGAATGAATCGACATTATTAAGCCAAGATCCGTGTACGAAAGAACATTTTGTATGGTGTAGTAGACTTTTTGCATGCTAATAACACCTCGCATCATATATGTTCCCATACATGGATTTACTCAGAATTCGGAGTAGAACATTTTGAATAGAGTTTTGTGTGTCTGTGTGTCTGTCTGTCACCCCCTTATAACTTTTGATACGCTCAATTTGCAGGGCCCGAAATTTCAGAATATATGAACAGTTATAGGCCTACAAAACTTTTATACTCTTGTGAATTTGAATTGTGAATTTTGAAATAGAATTGAGAATTTTTGTTTCCGTCAGGGGTTATCAACTTTTGAAATTTTGGTTTATTTTTCCATATATCTCAGAAACCATAAAAGCTAGAACGCTGAAAATTGGTATAAACATAGACAAATACAAAATCTCAAATTAGTTTTTTTCAAAAAATTCCAGGGTGTCTCAAACATTTTTTATTAAGAAAAATATTTTTTTTTATGATAAATTTATGAGTTTAACTGCCTATATTTCCATTTTTTTTATATATCGAAAAAAGCCGAAACATCCCAACTAGATAATTTAATTTTCTATAAAAAATATTAAGATTGTATTAGCACATCTCAAATTTTTTTTAATATCTCTTTTAAAAATTGAATTTAGTGACATTGCTTCATACAATTTGTATAACAATCGCCTACACACAATATCTAAGAAGACTACTATTTGATACTATTCTCCAAACATACATACATACCATCATGCTGTTTTCATATTCTGGGTAGGATCAAAGGACTGACCTTAATACTATCCTATCAAGATATACATACCTAGGTACATGTGTTGTAGAGAAAACCAAATATCTAAAAATATTAAATAATTTGTATTTTATGGGCTTATAGTTTGTTTCTTATTCTTCAACTATACTATATATCGCTATCGACAGTTGGATCTCATGTGTTACATGCAACTAGTAATATATAGATGTTACAAATTTGTCATAATATATTAATTTTTGATCAACAAAGTCAGGTTTTGTGGTACAGTGCTGTTGAATAGAGTGTAAGGTTGGAGTCTCGAAATCTCTACAATAAATAAAAGTGAAAAAAGCATTCAAGATGTGACTATACAGAAGGCTGATGCGCATCTCATGGGTTGATAGTCTCCAATGAGAGAGTTTTCAATATGACGGAGAACGAGAGAGTTTCTGACCGCTGTCAAGTTACGCAAGGACTCTTACTTTGGCCACTCATATTCAATTCCTGAGGAGACTTGCCATAGAAATAAATACCTGTTTATTAAGTATTCTCTATACCTATTTATGATATATTTTGATATTTAATACTAGTGAAATCCGGCAATCTTCATATTACCCGCGGATAATGAAAAATGGTCGATCATTTTATATGCAATCTCAAATGTCTCATTACAATTCCTTCCATTCAGTCCCTATTGTCCCTTCAATACCTCCCGTCCCTTCAGCTCCTAGATAACGTCCATTCAGTAGCTACCTCCCGTACCTATGTTCCCTTCAGTACCTAGGTACCTTCCTTAACTTTAGTACCTACAATCCCTTTATTCAGTTCCTTCAGAAAGTCGGTGCCTCCTACCTCCCTTCCGTTTTTCGCATCTCTTTCATCCCTTCAGGCCCTTTAGTACATACAGTCCCTCAGTACCTCCCATCCATTCAGTACATCAGACACAAATGATATTAAAATCTGCAATTTTCACCTATAAAGAGGTTGCGTACTGGTAAACGCAACCACTCCCAGTTATTATTATTATTATTATTAGAGGGTGTTCTTATGCACTGCGACCCTTAGGATCTTTTGCGCTCCCCCCTACTTGCTTATCGGGTTTCCTGTTACAGCATCCCCTCGAGTCGTAGCCCTCTTAGGAAGTTTAGGATCCGCATGGGATTCAATGAGGGTATGGATCCAATGTCCATTTGGGGCCTGCCCAAGGTCCTCATTCTAACTTGTGTCACAGCAACACACTGCATGAGGAGGTGGTGTGGCGTTTCCGCCCCCTCCCTACAAAATCTGCATGTTCCGTCTTCTTCTAGTCCTATTTTCCGCAGATGTTCCCCAAGTCTACAATGGCCTGTGAGGAACCCTGTCAGACTTTTTAGGGCTTTCCTGCCGAGGCTCAAACATGTTCTGGACCTTTTTCGGTCATAATTACCAAGCAGGTCCTTAGCCTGCCTGAGCCCCGGGAGTTCAATCCAGTAGCTAGATCTCACTTTCTCCTTAATTCTCTTTACTTCTGTTTGAAAATATGAATTTCCTAGGACGCAGAATGGCTCTGGTCCTATCAGATGCTCTCTCGCACCCTTCCTGGCGAGTCTATCAGCTCGCTACCACTCCCAGTTCCCGGACTTACCATTTTCATAACTATATTTAATGAGAAACAAATGTCAAAAGAACAAGTATACATAAATATTTTTTTTGACGTTGCTATCTATTATACCACAATTCCAAATGCTATACAATTTGCCAATCATTAAGGCGTTTTTTTTACTCTTTACTAAGTAATATGAAATAGTGGAGAGTAAGTTTTATGCTTATTTTTCGACATCCATTTTTTAACAGGTATCACGCGGAGAGTGCATACTACCTATGAATTTTGTTTTAAATTTATATAATATTATCATGAGTTTAGCTGTGAGGCACCGGCTTAGAATAATGCTTCCACTCTTTTCTATTATTGTTTTCGAGTGTCCCGTAAGAGCCGGGTAATCGAAAATACAACAGGCAACAATAACATCTCACATAGTTCAGTAATGAGGTTCACCACCCATTCTGAATGTAGTGCCTTTTTAGGTGAGACGAGACTGGTGTGTGGGTATACACAGATATGTTGTGCTCCCTTTTATAAGGCAATGCACACCCGCACACCTTTCGCTGGTTACCCCACATTGTGGGATATGCCGTGATGGTATGAATGAATGAATGAATGAATCATTAGTTATACGAAGATTCATTTTTTCATAGGAAAACAAAAGGACAAGGAGAGGAAGAAGAAATCAGGTATTATCAGATATAAATTTATGTTATTGAGTAAAATCCAACTGTCGATTTGTTCAGGAGAACTTTGTTCTCTTAACATATCGACAATGTTTAAGCCAGGATACGCGAGATTTGTATGCAGGGTCTATAATTTGTGTGTGTGTGTGAGGGTGTGTGTGTGTGTGTGTGTGTGTGTGTGTGTGTGTGTGAGGGTGTGTGTGTGTATGTGTGTGTGAGTGTGTGTGTGTGTGTGTGTGTGTGTGTGTGTGTGTGTGTGTGTGTGTGTGTGAGTGTGTGAGGGTGTGTGTGTGTTTGTGTGTGTGTGTGTGTGTGTGTGTGTGTGTGTGTGTGTGTGTGTGTGTGTGTGTGTGTGTGTGTGTGTGAAAATATAGAAAAAAACCGAAACACCCCAACTATATAATTTAATTTTCTATAAGAAATATGAACATTGTGGTAATACATGTTAATTTTTTTTTTTTGTTGTGAATGTGAGGGTGTGTGTGTGTGTCCCCTTATAACTTTTGATTCGCTCAATTTCCTGAGCTCAAAATTTTTGAATAGGCCAACAAAATTTTTGTACTCAGAATTTTGAATTTTTGTTTCAGTTAGGGGTTTTCAACTTTTGAATTTTTACTTTATTTTTCCATATATCTCAAAAACCATTTAAGCTAGAACGCTGAAAATTAGTATAAATATAGACAAATTTAACATCTCAAATCAAGTTTTTCCAAAAAATTCAAGAGATTCTCAAAGAATTTTTATGAATAAAAACATTTTTTTATGATAATATTATTATTTTTATTTTATTTCATTTTAAAGATTGCAAACAGTCAAATTCATATAATATATATAAAAAAATGAGTTACCAGCATTAATACCAAATATTAGTCATTTATATATCTAAGAGAAATGAAATTAAGTAAAGCAATCATTAAACGAACACCATACAATACTTATATTACGTGATTAGGGATCGGATGATTCCAATACACCACACACACCTCTTCTAAACTCTCCCTTATTTAATAGAAATATGTCCAGGCCACCGAATAACGTGTTATACATCGAACAACTACGCTGCATAAACGAATTACGAGCATAGTTAGTGGTGCAGTGGGCAAACTGAACAAGTGATTTTATGTGTTTATTTTATGAACGTTTATGTGTTTAACTGCCTATATTTCCAAAGTTTTTGAAAATATCGAAAAAAGCCGAAACACCCCAACTAGAAACTATAATTTTCTACAAAAAATATAACATTGAAGTTGTACATCTCAAATTTTTTTAACAATTTTTATAAAATTGAATTTAGTGACGACATTGCTTCATATAATTTGAATGGCATTCGCCTATACACAATATCTAAGGAAACTCAATAATAATAATAAATTTGTATAATTTATATAGCGCCTTTTTTGTGAATATCTCACCTCAAGGGCGCTGAAAAAATGATTACGTTGTATCATTTCGGCTCTGGTAAGATTTGCCAAAAAGGTGCGTTTTGAGATTTTTTCTGAACGAAGATATATTTTCGGTTTGTCTGAGGGTGTGTGGGAGCTTATTCCATGCATTTGGTCCTGCCACAGCAAATGCACGATCACCGAAATTAGTTGTGTGCACCCTGTTTATTTCAACTAATTTCCCAACCATGGATGAAGAAGCAGAAAGAAGTGATGATTGTCTGTCATTTATTGAGAGCGGAATGCACAGTTCGGAGAGGTAAGTAAGGGCCAAACCACGAAGTGCTTTAAAGATTATGAGACAGAGCTTATATTCAATTCTTTCGGGGACTTTAAGCCAATGTAGATTGCGAAGATGGTGAGAGATGTGAGAAAATTTGGAGGCTCCAGTGATGAGTCTGGCTGCAGCATTGAAAACTGACTGAATTTTATTAATTTTTTTCTTTGGTAAATTCGCATATATACCGTTACAATAATCCAAACGGGAGACAACAAAGGCGCTTACCAAAGATTTCATGGCTTCAATTGGGATACTCCTTCGGATTGACTTTAAACGTCATAGTTGAAAGAAAGCACAAGAAGTAACTGTGTTAATTTGGTTTGAAAAGCTTAGATTTGAATATATTTTGACTCCAAGAAGTTTAACACAGGATTTAGGAAGAATATCTGAATTTTCGAAAGTTAGTGGGGAAGTGTCTATTAAATGACTTCGTTTGCGTGTTGCTGTCCAGAGTAGTTCTGTTTTTGTTGAGTTTAGCTTAAGTTTGTTTGCTGACATCCAAACACCGATATCTTCGATACATTTACAGATTGTGGTTTTTAGATGGTGAGCATTTTTTGGTGTGCAATAAAAGTAAAGCTGCCAATCGTCCGCATAACAGTGTGCGAGTAGTCCCTGGGAGTCAATGATTGAAAATATGTCTTTTGTGTATAAGATAAATAGTAACGGACCTAGCACGGAACCCTGGGGAACTCCGAATTTTACAAAAGCAGGAGATGATTTTAGGTTATTGAATTTGATAGTTTGGTGTCGTCCTGTGAGATAAAATTGAAACCATTTATATGTGTTTTCTCGCATACCGTAAGTTGTTTTGAGTCTTTCAGTGAGAATAGTGTGATCAATCGTATCAAAAGCTGCACTCATGTCGAGAAATGCTAACAGAACGTGATTTCCGGTTTCAGTAGCTAGAATCGTATCAGATAATATTCGAAGAAGTCCAGTCTCAGTTGAATGATATTTTCTATACGCAGATTGAAGTTTGGTAAACATTCCGTTTGTCTCAATGAAGTCATTTAGTCTTGTACATACAATTTTTTCTAGTAATTTAGCGATAAAAGGTAGGTTGGATATGGGTCTGTAGTTATTAATGGAATCAGGGTCGAGGTTTGGCTTCTTTAGAATCGGGGACTTGTTGGTACTACACCAAAGCTCAGTGATAAATTGAACAGTTTGCAGAGATAGGGTGCTATTATAACAGCATTTTTTCAAGAGCCATGTTGGTATCGGATCTAAGGAACAATGTTTGTTGGATGAGTGATGAATTTGATAATTTCTTGTTCACTTGTTTCAATGAAATAATTTAGAAAACTATTGCTTATGTTGGTTGAATAAGAGGTAGGAGATGGCGAAATAGTTGTAGAGTGAATTTTCGAAATTTTGTTTTGCAGAAAGTCAGAGATGGCGTCTAGAGAGATATCCGTAGTAGTTGAAGATCCATTATTTTTATTTCCTAAAACTGTGTTTATGTATTTCCACATTTGTTTAGGGAGGGTTATCTCGTTCTTGTTGGATTTTATCTGTCCAGTAAAAGTTCTTCTTGGCTGCAAGTGTGTTCTTATAGTCGGTTTGCGCTGCAATCAATAATTTGATACTTCATCTCCAAACATACACACCATCATGCTGTTTTCATATTCTGGGTAGAAAAAAAGACTGACCTCCATACAATCCTGTCCTGACATATAGACCTAAATGTTTTGCATAGAAAAAAAAAATATTTATTAATTTGCGGTAAGTATTTATAGTTTGGTACGTATGCTTTAATTATGCATAGTATCGGCATCAATAGTTGGATGTGTTGTGCAACTTGTATAATAAACTCATGTGTTTCGTGCAACTTGTATAATAACTGTTGATAGCAATGATAGGAAAACAAAAGGATAAGGAGAGGATGAAGAAATCAGGTATTATCAGATAGATATTTTTGTTATTGAATATAATATAATAACAGTTGATAGCAATGATAGGAAAACAAAAGGATAAGGAGAGGAAGAAGAAATCAGGTATTATCAGATAGATATTTTTGTTATTGAATATAATATAATAACAGTTGATAGCAATGATAGGAAAACAAAAGGATAAGGAGAGGAAGAAGAAATCAGGTATTATCAGATAGATATTTTTGCTATTAAATATAATATAATAACAGTTGATAGCAATGATAGGAAAACAAAAGGATAAGGAGAGGAAGAAGAAATCAGGTATTATCAGATAGATATTTTTGTTATTGAATATAATATAATAACAGTTGATAGCAATGATAGGAAAACAAAAGGATAAGGAGAGGAAGAAGAAATCAGGTATTATCAGATAGATATTTTTGCTATTAAATATAATATAATAACAGTTGATAGCAATGATAGGAAAACAAAAGGATAAGGAGAGGAAGAAGAAATCAGGTATTATCAGATAGATATTTTTGTTATTGAATATAATATAATAACAGTTGATAGCAATGATAGGAAAACAAAAGGATAAGGAGAGGAAGAAGAAATCAGGTATTATCAGATAGATATTTTTGCTATTAAATATAATATAATAACAGTTGATAGCAATGATAGGAAAACAAAAGGATAAGGAGAGGAAGAAGAAATCAGGTATTATCAGATAGATATTTTTGTTATTGAATATAATATAATAACAGTTGATAGCAATGATAGGAAAACAAAAGGATAAGGAGAGGAAGAAGAAATCAGGTATTATCAGATAGATATTTTTGCTATTAAATATAATATAATAACAGTTGATAGCAATGATAGGAAAACAAAAGGATAAGGAGAGGAAGAAGAAATCAGGTATTATCAGATAGATATTTTTGTTATTGAATATAATATAATAACAGTTGATAGCAATGATAGGAAAACAAAAGGATAAGGAGAGGAAGAAGAAATCAGGTATTATCAGATAGATATTTTTGCTATTAAATATAATATAATAACAGTTGATAGCAATGATAGGAAAACAAAAGGATAAGGAGAGGAAGAAGAAATCAGGTATTATCAGATAGATATTTTTGTTATTGAATATAATATAATAACAGTTGATAGCAATGATAGGAAAACAAAATGATAAGGAGAGGAAGAAGAAATCAGGTATTATCAGATAGATATTTTTGTTATTGAATATAATATAATAACAGTTGATAGCAATGATAGGAAAACAAAAGGATAAGGAGAGGAAGAAGAAATCAGGTATTATCAGATAGATATTTTTGCTATTAAATATAATATAATAACAGTTGATAGCAATGATAGGAAAACAAAAGGATAAGGAGAGGAAGAAGAAATCAGGTATTATCAGATAGATATTTTTGTTATTGAATATAATATAATAACAGTTGATAGCAATGATAGGAAAACAAAAGGATAAGGAGAGGAAGAAGAAATCAGGTATTATCAGATAGATATTTTTGCTATTAAATATAATATAATAACAGTTGATAGCAATGATAGGAAAACAAAAGGATAAGGAGAGGAAGAAGAAATCAGGTATTATCAGATAGATATTTTTGTTATTGAATATAATATAATAACAGTTGATAGCAATGATAGGAAAACAAAAGGATAAGGAGAGGAAGAAGAAATCAGGTATTATCAGATAGATATTTTTGCTATTAAATATAATATAATAACAGTTGATAGCAATGATAGGAAAACAAAAGGATAAGGAGAGGAAGAAGAAATCAGGTATTATCAGATAGATATTTTTGCTATTAAATATAATATAATAACAGTTGATAGCAATGATAGGAAAACAAAAGGATAAGGAGAGAAAGAAGAAATCAGGTATTATCAGATAGATATTTTTGTTATTGAATATAATATAATAACAGTTGATAGCAATGATAGGAAAACAAAAGGATAAGGAGAGGAAGAAGAAATCAGGTATTATCAGATAGATATTTTTGTTATTGAATATAATATAATAACAGTTGATAGCAATGATAGGAAAACAAAAGGATAAGGAGAGGAAGAAGAAATCAGGTATTATCAGATAGATATTTTTGCTATTAAATATAATATAATAACAGTTGATAGCAATGATAGGAAAACAAAAGGATAAGGAGAGGAAGAAGAAATCAGGTATTATCAGATAGATATTTTTGTTATTGAATATAATATAATAACAGTTGATAGCAATGATAGGAAAACAAAAGGATAAGGAGAGGAAGAAGAAATCAGGTATTATCAGATAGATATTTTTGCTATTGAATATAATATAATAACAGTTGATAGCAATGATAGGAAAACAAAAGGATAAGGAGAGGAAGAAGATTTTTTTTTTCAATATTAGGCACTGTCACTTCGTGGTAGAACTCCATAATTAATTAAAACTATGAAAAAAAATATATATTTAATTTTACGTTCTACTTAAATTTTTCGCAAACGCGACTCCCATTCACCGGTATCGCTCTATGATGAGCATCGTCAGAATGGTGAACAATAATGATGTAGACCATCTATACATAGATTCACAAAGAGGATAACAACAATAGATATGGAAGGGGGCAATTCTAAGAAAAATTAAATACACGAAACACATTAAGTTAAATATGTATGCAGGTATAATAAAAATAATATTTAAGTGAAGGAATGAATATACAAATATTGTATTAAAAGGGCAGCAATTATATTGAATAATGGCCAACAGAAAAACCCGACATTAACTATTCTAATGGTAATATTAATGGAGAAGTATTAAAATCTATTTGTGCGTTAATCAAAGGAACGTTGCTGTTACATTTTACTCTATTTATCTCTAATATTTCAAGTTTGTCTAATTTTTTACCTTTTTTTAAACTATGTATAAGATTTATCCCAGTTTTTGAGTTAAACGAATGCTCACTCTCTAGTAAATGTGTCGCAAAGTTCGAAGTGTCTTTTTTCAAACGGAAACACGCAAGATGTTCTTTAAGGCGTGTATTTAAAGATCTACCCTAATGTTTGACCAACATATATACCTGAGCATGTATTGCATGTTAGAGAGTAAACACCACTACGGTTTAATTTATCGATTTTATCTTTACTGTTATTTAAGAATTTACCTAGTGTATTGTCATTATAAAATGCAATGTTTTTATTGTTTTTTCTCAAAATATTTCCTATTTTGTTTGACGATTTCCCAATAGAGTTTAATTTAACCCAACGATTTTTATTATTTTTTGTTAATGTTTTTAACCCCGGAGCTAAAAGGTGTAAAGCATTCTTTTTGTTTTTTCTATATAAAAGAGAATCAACCATATTTGAAGTATACCCATTATTCACAGCTAAATTTTTAATAACATTTAATTCTCTATTGAAACTATCACTACTCAAAGGAACAGATAAAAGTCGATGAATCAAAGAGTGAAAAACTGATAATTTATGTGCTATATGGTGGCCACTAGTATTGTGTATAATGTTATCGCTAAAAGTTGGTTTTCGAAAAATATCAAAGCTAAGTTTATTATCAATAATATTAATAGTTAAATCCAAAAAAGTTTAAAGTATTTCCTCCAATATCCATTGTAAACTGTATGGAATTGTTTATCTTGTTGATCTCATTAAAAAAGCAATTCAACTCGCGTCTGGTGCCATTAAAATACCAAAACAGTCATCAACATATCGAAAATAACAAATAAACTTTTTAAATCCCGGTAATTTACTAAGTTGTTGTTCGATGAAATCCATAAAAAAATCTGCAAAAATAGGTGATGAAGGACTGCCCATTGCCAGACCTTCTGTTTGGATATATATTTTATTATTAAATTGGAAATAATTTTGATTAATACAAATATTAAATATATCCATTAGTTCTTCAGTTAATATTGGATTTAAACGTTTTTTTGGTTAAATAATTAGACAGTTCAGATTTTAATTCATTTAACGGAACACTAGGAAAAAGACTGACTACATCAAAAGAAACAAGTATTGAATTAGGTGGTATTGTGAGATTTTTAATTTTGTCAATTAATTCTAAAGAATTTGATATTGCATATTTCGGAATAAAATTTAGAATATTTTCATGAATTCATTTACTTTTTAGTTAGAAAATACGCTGGAGCTGTATTATAACTCACTACAGGGCGGAAGGGGGTGTTAACTTTGTGAATTTTTGGTAAACCATATAACCGAGGAGGTAATGGATTCATTTGAGTGATAAAAAATAAATTTATTAATGTGCCAAAAAGTATTTTACAATTCTTAATTACATTTTTGATTTCTGTGTTAAATTTTAAAGTCGGATCTTTTTTTATTTGTTGGAATTTATCATCAGTTAATAGGGATTCTACGTCAGCAATATATTTGTTTTTATCCAGAATAACAGTTGTATTTCCTTTGTCAGCTTTCGTAATTATTAGATTATTAGATTTAATTTTAGATTGAAAGAACTAAAAAACAAAGATTTTGAAAATTTAGCCGTTGATTCAGATATAGCTCTTGGTTCAGATACAACATCTAAACATATTTGTTCAAAAATAATAAAAGAAGATAGCATTACTTCAAAGAAAAACGTTAAAAAATTAGATTCTGTAACATTGAAATTTAAATAGAGTAAAATGTAACAGCAACGTTCCTTTGATTAACGCACAAATAGATTTTAATACTTCTCCATTATTATTACCATTAGAATAGTTAATGTCGGGTTTTTCTGTTGGCCATTATTCAATATAATTGCTGCCCTTTTAATACAATATTTGTATATTCATTCCTTCACTTAAATATTATTTTTATTAAACCTGCATACATATTTACCTTAATGTCTTTCGGGTATTTAATTTTTAATTAGAGGAAGAAGAAATTAGGTATTATCAGATAGATATTTTTGCTATTGAATATAATACAAACACAGTTGATAGCAATGATAGAAAAACAAAAGGATTAGAAGAGGATGAAGAAACCAGGAAGATATTTTTACTTTAGCAATTTTTAATATTTATTTTAATATAATTACTAAAATTTGGCTAACTAACCAGTGTTTCCAGCCCAGAGAAGCAATATTTTCGTGAAAAATGAATTTAAATTACCTTATCCTCATAATACACAATATGTCCTATTCTGATTCGTCTAAATTTATCCGTCTGAATTTTAGTATATCAGAAATGACAAAAAGTTCTCCGCATTTATACGGGACTCATTACGTCACACCGCGCAAATAATTTTTTGACATCAACTCTGGTTGGTTGGAAGAAATTGCAGTTTGGCAGTAAACCCGCGAGTGTACAAATTATGTGTACAAGAAGATAAATAAATAAACAGTACTTATTATTTTTTACTACTACTATACTATATGTAGCAAAGTGCTACAAGGTAAATTTGGGTTGTGTTTATCGATCAAAGATTAAAGATTAAGTAGGTACCTATAGTTAAAATACTTTGATTTCATAAAATTGTTCAATACTTTCGATTGTTTCATTGAAATGTAATGCCTTTAGTTGTATTAGAGTCACCAGTTTAATTGTGTGGGTTAAGGTTAACACTTAGGTTGGAAGTGTTTGCACACCAATTGGACACGGCGATGCAAGCCTGTCGGTGGGAGCCGCGGCAGGTAGATGATGGTGATACCGGTCTGCTGGACGTGTGGGTATAAAACCTGTGTGTCCGCCTTCGGTTACATACAACTAAACGATATCACAGATGCTGGAATCGAACCCGGATACAGTCTATCGGAGTCTCCCGATAGCCAGGCACACGTACAGCTCGATCAAGCAAATTAAGTAGAGTATACAATACATAATAAAATACAGAATAAAACTCAGGTAATTATTGATGGACAGAGATTAAAATATGTAACAAGAATATAACTTACTCGTTTAATATACAGTTGTGTTTCAATATACAAGGGTAATTGCTTTACTTATCGGATATATATAAAGTGCTTATTTTTAGTTTAGTAAATTTAGATCGCGGATCTTGAACGATGACTAGGCGACTGGGCAGCGTAAGGACGTAGCTGGAGGTCTCGAGGGAGATCGCGATCCACTTCCTCGCCGGCGACGTTATAGAGCCCATTGGCCCTGTTCGCCACCGGACGCAGACGCAACATCGGACAAACACAAAATATCCACCATCCATCGGGTTCAACCACTGCCCCCGAGAATCCAACCACACACGTCAGGGCCTCCGATTGGTCTCGAAATCGGCCGCTAAGAACACTCCGTTTCAAGTCGGAGGGGCTTGAACCCCGACCCCTCGGTCCTCGTGTTGGCGTCCGAAGGTTCCGCGGGCTAACACCGGGGGCATCCGACGCAATCATCACCTGTCAGATTTGACGTCTAGTTGTCAACACAGCTCTTCTCTAAGTACAGAATTGACGAGGGCACAACAGCGTCGGCCGCCCACCCCTGCCTTTACTGCCTAGGCCCTTAGAGCCGCAAACTAGGCCCTGGAGGTCTGGATGAATACCGAATGAATCTGAAACCGGTGTGCTCCCTTATATACCGGCTTTGTCGTAGCCGGGTGAGCGTTTGTTGTAGCTGGCCGCTCGCGTGTAGCGCAGTACACGATGACGTCAGCGTAGCGATGTGGCGCAAGTGATTGTTGCGCTACAGGACCCCCATGCCAGTCTTCAGACGATACCTGGTCCTCTTTCAAAGTTCAATCTCCTTACATTATGTGCTTGTGTTCTGTAATAAAAATAATTAAAATTTTAAAGCATCTGGATTTTAATTTTTAAATAAACTAAAGATACTTTTCTAATTTTTATAATGATGATTTCTTACTGGTTTTTCCAGTTATATGGTACTTGATTGTGTGTGTATATATATAAGTTACATCTCTAGCGAGTGACAAGTATAAATGTTTGACAAAAATAATTATTACTTAACTACACATAAACACAATTTAATTTATACATATATAAAATTAATCATATTGTAAGTATAAATTTTACGATATTGAATGTATACAAGTTTACTCATCTTTAAAAGTATCTGATGCTGGTAAATCGTTGTGGGAAGTATACCCTTCTTCCTGCTCTTGTGATAGTATGTGGTTGATCTGCTATTGAGGTGCTTGTAGGAGTGTCGTCCTGCGTGTGCTGGCTGGACATCCTTATGTGTTCCTCTGTGATAGCTTGTTGGGTGTTGATGGTGTCTTCATAGTGTTCCATTTTTTCGTTTATAATAAAAACAGGTTTCAGACGATCTAAAGAGACTTTTTTTTCTCTTTTCCGTTGATTATAATGGTGGCTGTTTTATCGTCTCTGTCTTGTACAAGGTATGGTCCATCATATGGCTTCTGCAGGGGTCTTTTCACTGCATCGTGTCTGAGAAAGACGTATTTACTGTTTTTAAGTTGCTTGTGTACGAAAGTCTGTCTTGTACCGTGTCTGCTGATTGGTATTGGTCGCATTTTTGACATTATCTCTTGTAATTTGTGTCCGTATGTGTCTAGTTCCTCCGGTGTGGCTTCTTCGAAGAAATCTCCGGGGAGTCTTATTGTGGTTCCATATGTCATTTCTGCGGGTGTGTGATTTGAGCCTTCTTTGACAACGGATCGTAGCTCTAGGAGTATCAGCGGTAGTGATGACGTCCATGAAGTATTATTGACTGCCATAATAGAACTTTTTAATGTGCGATGCCATCTCTCTATCATTCCGTTGCATTGGGGATGGTAGGCTGTGGTCCTGTTATGAATGGTCCCCAATTTTCTCGTTAGCCCGTTGAATAATGCACTTTCGAACTGCCGGCCCTGATCGGTAGTTATTGATGTTGGGACGCCGAATCTTGCTATCCAGTTGTACATTAGGGCGTCTGCAACTGCCTCTGCGGACATGTCTTTTAGCGGAACTGCTTCAGGCCATCTGGTATATCGTTCTATTATTGTGAGTAGGTATATGTATTCTTTTGATGGCGGCAGTGGTCCCACTAGGTCTAAATGGATGTTTTTGAACCTTCCATCTATATGTTGATAATCTTTCAATGGTGTTATCGTATGTCTATGAATTTTCGCTGTTTGGCATTGTGTGCAAGCGTCTACAATATTTTATACGGTTTTGTCGATACTTGGCCATACGTATCTACGTTTTATTATTTTGCTAGTTGCTTTTGCTCCAGTGTGACTTATTGAATGTATTGCTTGAATTATTTGTTTTCTCATGTTGGCAGGTACATACGGGCGTAATGCGTTATTGGTAACGTCACACCATAACATTTGTTTGGTGCCTGGTATTATGTTTTTTTTTCTTTGTATGTATTTTAATTCGTAGAATACTGGGTGTTATTTATTTTTCTTCTATCCGTGATAGTGCGTCTGCGAATGTGTTGTCTTCACCCTTAATGTGCCTCAAGTCTGTTGTGAATTGACTTATGTAATCCAACTGTCTCTCTTGTCGCGGAGAGTTGAGTTTATTTTTTGTGAATGCAAATATTAATGGATTGTGGTCTGTGCTTATTGAGAATTGTCTTCGTTCTATTTGCGATCGAAAATATTTAACTGCTTCGTAGATGGCGGTAAGCTCCCTGTCGTAGGTGCTATATTTGAGCTGTGCGTCGTTGAATTTTTTTGAAAAGAATGACACTGGCTGCCAATTATTTTTCTCTTTTTGTTGGAGTGCTGCGCCCATGGCGTTGTTCGATGCGTCGACCATAATTGTGATTTCAGCAGATGTGTTTATGTGAACCAGAAGCGCTGCCTGAGCTAAGTCTTTTTTACATTTTTCGAAGGCGTGTAATAGCTCTTCCGTCCACATTATCTTTCTTTTATCGTTCTTTGCATAGCCTTTGAGTTGCTCAAATAATAGTTTTTGGGTGTCCGCTGCGTTTGGGAGGAATTTTCTATAGAAATTTAACATTCCCATATATCTTCTAAATCCTTTTGCTTCTTTGGGTGGTTCGATCTTTGTAATGGTTTTTACTTTTTCTGGAAGGGGTTTACTTCCATTTTTGTTAATTTTATAGCCGAGAAATTTCACTTCTTCGACTCCTAACTGGCATTTTTCTTGAGAAGTGATGAGGACATTTTCAGCGAGTCTCTTAAACAAGGTGTTTAGGTGTTTTTCATGTTCTTGAAGGTTTGTAGATGCGACCAGAATGTCATCTGTGTAAGTGAATACGAATTCTAGGTCCCTTGTTATTGTGTGTAAGTATCGCTGGAAGCCCTGAGCGGCGTTTGATAAGCCTGGTTGCATCCTCATAAATTCGAATAATCCAAATGTGGTTAAAATCGCAGTTTGAGGTATGTCTTTTTCTTCAATTTTTACTTGATTATACGCCCTAGCGAGGTCTACTTTGCTGACTATGGTTGCTCCGTGTAGCTTATGCGAAAAATCTTGCAGCTGTGGTATTGGATATTTGTCAGGCTTTGTTATCGAATTTAAACGCCTGTAGTCTCCACACATTCTGTAACTTCCGCCGGGCTTCTTTACCATGTGAATTAGGCTTGACCAATTGCTTTTGGATGGTCTGCATATGCCTTGCTCTATCATATATGCAAACTCTTTTTTTGTTACTTCGAGTTATATCGGATTTAGTCTTCTTGCTTTTGCGGTGACTGGGGGGCCTTTTGTTTGGATGTGGTGAGTAACGTTATTTTTAGGCTCTATTTGCGTCATGTGCGACCTTGTCAGGCATGGGTATTTTCGGAGTATTGCTTGAAATTTAGATGTTGCTTGAACTGTAGCGATATTCGTGACGCTCGTTTTGTAGATACATCCTCTTGTTGTGATGCCTGTTGTTTTATCAATTAAGTCGACTAAAATATCGTAGTTCGTGAGAAAATCAGCTCCGATGATTGGTTTGGTTACGTCAGCTATAACAAACTTCCATTTGTGGTTTCTGCGTAAACCGAGGTTCAAGTGTATTATCTTGTGGCCGTATGTAGGTATTGATGTTCCATTAGCTGCATATATGGGTATGATGATGCTGTCCGTAGATATTGTTGATTTGTAATATTTGTAATACTTAGGTATTAAAATAATTTCGGAGCCTGTGTCTACGAAATATTGTACGCCACTGGCTATGTCTTGTATGAAGAGACGGTGTTTCATATGCGACGGCGTTGTCTCGCACACCTGCCGCATTTTCAGTTTTCCGGCTGATTAAATGTGCAGGGCTGTTGGCACCTCTTTGCCTCTGTACCGAATTTTTGGTGGTACATACATACATCTTGTTTTTTATGTTTGTTGTCGTTATTATAATTTTGTTGAAATTGATTATATTAATTTTTAGATTTTATTCGGTTGTTGATAATTACACTGGTCGACAAGATTTTTGTAACGCAAAGATGATTTTTGTTTTTAAAATGGAAATACCCTTTTAAGAATAGGAAAAATATTCCTAAAGCCCTAACACATACCACTTTTCAATAACTCAATAAGATCATATTACATTAGCAGGTAGGTAGTCAATTTTATGATGGGACGGTTAAAATGAATGCATTTTATAACAAGAAAAGTATCTAAACAGTGTTGTTCACAATTTTAGACATAAAATTAAGATTAAATATCAGACTCCTGTTGAGTTTCGAGGGGAGTGGTTCTCTGTGTATAGATAAGAAAGTATTTTAAGGACGAAAATGTCGAGACAGACGCGCCGCAGTTGCAAAATCTCACCTGACAAATTTTGTTATATTTGTGGATAATTTATGGCGAAATCACAAGCCAGGCCATTTTCTAAAAGAGTTAAAAAAGCCTACTTTAATATTTTGGTGTTTTAATTGGAAATCAAGACAAGCAGTGGGCTCCCCATGTATGCTGTGTTAGTTGTAGCGTTTCATTGGTGCAGTGAATGAATGGGAAGAGAAAAAGCATGCCTTTTGCAGTCCCTATGGTATGGCGAGAACCCACAAATCAGAAAATTGCTGAACGACGTTAATATTACAGAGAAGCTTACCAGACAGGAACTCAGCATGGAACTCATTTGTTAGTGTAGTAAGAGGATTTTTGGGCAGCAATATGGATGCAAACTACCAACAGTTATTTAATGAACTTTTAGATGCCTACAAATCGCTCTGTGCCCGAATGTCATTCAAAATTAATTTCCTCCATTCACATCTGTCATTTTTTCCTGAAAATTTGGGAGCTGTCAGTGACGAGCAGGATGAAAAATTCCACAAAGATATTAGGACAATGGAAATTCGTTATCAAGGACGATGGGATCCAGCCATGATGGGTGATTACTGCTGGTTTTTGAAGAGAGAAGATATGACCACTCATAAAAGGAAAAAGTAGAATTTTATTATTATTTTAAGTCAATATTTTTAATCTTTGGGTTTTTCTTAAATCTTACCATTTTTTTCAATACACATAAGATATTGTAATATTAAATGTGGTTCTATAAATGTAACAAGAAAACATTACGTGTTACAACTTTTTTTTCCTCATTTTCATATTTGGATACTTCCATTCAACCATAATATGCTATTCAGCTTTATGTTACAACAAAAAAAAAAATTTTGTCGGCCAGTGTTATTATTATTATTTCCGTAGTAAAAGCGGTTTCTACTGTATGATCGCGATCTCGAGCTATCTCTTTGATGATTTGCAAAGAATGATCGAGCTTGCCTTTGTTGTAACTCCAGTCCTAGTATTTTTTCTGTCAGGTTCTGTATTTGGTTTTGCATTCCTAATAAAATGTTTATTGTATTTTGTTCGTTGTTTGCGCTGTGGTTGCTTGAGGTTGATGTGGAGTTTACTACCAAACACTGCTTTTGTCGCCAAACACTTAGTAGTTTAATGTTGGTAGAATATATTTCTGTTCTATAATCTTGATGTCCGTCATCGCTGTTGTCTAGTTCTCTGTTGGTTGCTTGTCCATCGACATGTTTGTTTATTTCAGTTATATATAAAAGTTTTACAAATTTTTAAAATATATAAAAAAAAATTCAAATATTGTCCAACTGTCGATTTGTTCAGGAGAACTTTGTTCTCTTAACATATCGACAATGTTTCAAGCCAGGATACGCGAGAATTGTATGCAGAGGTCTACTTTTTTCACGGCTTTTCCAACTTTGAAGTCAAAAAACACCAACTTAGAGGCTTCGCAGCATATTTATTCCATACACGGATTTACTCAGAGTTCGGAGTAGAACATTTCGTGTGTCTGTGTGTATGTGTGTGTGTGTGTCCCTTATAACTTTTGATCCGCTCAATTAACAGAATCTGAAATTTCAGAATATATAAACAGTTATAGGTCTACAAAACTTTTTTAATCAGAATTTTGTATTTTTGTTTCAGTCAGGGGTTATCAACTTTTGAATTTTTACTATATTTTTCCATATATCTCAGAAACCATAAAAGCTACAACGCTGAAAATTGGTACAAATATAGACAAATACAAAATCTCAAATAAGTTTTTTCAAAAAAATTCCAGGATTTTTCAAACATTTTTTATTAAGAAAAATATTTTTTTTATGTTAAATTTATGACTTTAACTGCCTATATTTCCAAATATTTCAAAAATATCGAAAAAAGCCGAAACACCCCAACTAGATAATTTAATTTTCTATAAAAAATATTAACATTTTATTAGCACATCTCAAACTTTTTTAAATTTTTTTAAAAATTGAATTTAGTGACGACATTGCTTCATACAATTTGTATGTCAGTCGCCTATACACAATATGTAAGAAGATTTAATAGTTTGATAGGTACTTAATCTCCAAACATACATACAGAACCATCATGCTCTTTTCATATTCCGGGTAGGAAAACAGGACTGACCTCCATACTGTCCTATCTTGACATTCATACCAACATGTGTTAAAATTTTCAATAATTTGGATTTATGGGTTTACCTATAGTTTGATTCTTATTAACTATACATACTATCTCTATCGACAGTTGGATCTCATGTGTTACATGCAACTAGTTTATTTAAATGATTCTTTTTGATTTAAGTGTTTTCGTATTAAATTGTACCGTTTTATTAGTTTTTATAATATTATTTAATAGGTATGCGCTAGTTCGATGTTTATTTATAGTTAGTTATTATTTTATTAAACTTTTTATGTGATAATATGATTAATGGTTTTGATGTTTTAAAGTTCCGGAACATATGCTCTTTTGAATTTTTTTAAAGTAGTAGTTTATTTTTTTTAATATTAATGAAATTTTTTAAAATATTATATTTGTTTGCAGTCATGTTGTTTATAATTTTTTATTTAATTGTAATTGTATAAAATTGTTTTATTCTAATTGCCTTGAGGTGTTTTGTGGATTTAACCAAAGCGTTTGACAGGGTGTTGCTAAAAGATATTGTAAGAATACTACAGGAAAGGGGAATATCTAACACATTAGTTAAGACTGTTCAAGATCTATATACTAATTGCAAAACACAAATTAAGGTAAATAATGAATTGTCTAGTGAAATCCAAGCAAACAATGGTATAAGGCAGGGAGACAGTCTATGCCCGTTTCTGTTCAATATCATAATGGACGAAATCATAGAAGAGGTGGCTGGCTTGGGACTAGGGTATAAAATGGGTGGCAAAATTGTTAATGTTATCTGTTATGCAGATGATGCTGTGATAATAGCTGAAACTGAGAATGACTTGCAAATAATGTTGAACAAATTCCATGTGGTATCACAGAGGCTAAACATGGCTATATCAGTCAGTAAAACAAAAAGTATTACTATATCCAAACAACCTTCAACCTTCAAAGCTAACTGTTGATGATAAGCCCGTGGAACAAGTAATAAGTTTCAAATATTAAGGAGTAGAGATCTGCAGCCATAACGACCTATATACTGACGTCCGCGAAAAAGTAAATAAAGCATCTGTCGTATTTGGATGTTTGAAAAATATGATCTGGAAAAATAAACACATGCGTATTGACAGTAAGGTCAGAATATATAAAACATGTGTGCGACCGATCATGACGTATGCTGTGGAAACGCGAGCAGATACCGTACGAACCAAGGGTCTCCTAAGGACAACGGAGATGAAGGTCCTAAGGTCAATCACTGGTAAAACTCTTCGAGATCGTGTTCGCAATGTTCAAATAAGGAAAACATCTGGAATACAGGACATCGTTCGATGGAGTAGATCCAGAAGAAGGCATTGGAGGGACCACGTTGCCAGAATGGACAGTGATAGGCTCGCAAATATAGCAGCAAATGAAATTCCTTCTGGCCGCCGCTTACCCGGTAGACCACCCAAGAGATGGAAGGATAGCTGGACTTAGTCATCCCAGGAGGCATAGTTTCTGAAGAACAGACCAACTAGGTCTAGTAAACGAAGAAGAAGAAGAATAATCTTACATAATTTAATTGACTGTCCTGACTAACTTGAATTAATTAATTTTAGAGTACAATCGTTAAATAGTAGACACCATAATGTATTTGCAATTTCACCATTTCGTACAAACCTTGGCAAGAATGAAATAATCCGTAGAATTTGTGATGACTACAATAGACTTTTGACTGACTTGGACATTTTTAATTTAAAATATGCAAAATTTAAGCAATTGAGTAAAGATATTATAATATATTCGCAGGAGCAATCCTAGAATCAACTGTGGTCCTTGAATTTGTCCCCTTTTTTTTTCATCCTACCACCTTATCATAGATATTTTAATATAACATGCTGCAGGCACTCGTAATTGGAGAGTTGACCTTACATGTTATTTTGTATTTTTTAATGTCAATTTCTCTGTGAGTGTTTCTTAAATAAAAAAAATAAAAAAATAAAAATAATAATTTATGATTATATTTAAAGACAGTGTTTATGTATGTTATTAAAGATAATTAATTTATTCGATTATTTATTTATTTTGAATTGTTAAAGATTTGTTTTATTTTTTAAAGATTTGTTTTATTAAATTTATTTGATTATTTATTTTGATTTGTTAAAGTTTTTTATTAAACTCTATTTTTTTTTATTAAGGCGTGGTATTATGTTATTTTTACGAAAGTTATTTAAATAGTATTGTTCGGTACGGTATTTACCTTTGGCGTGAATACAAATCACCTGTCTTGTTCCTTCCCCCTTCCCTTCCATGTAACTGCTTTGTTCCGTTCCTGCTACACACCAATTAGTACGTGTCCGCACGCGGCCTTAAGCGGATGTCAATTTGGACTTCGTCGCCAATACAAGTGCCCGTTGTAGGAATCATCATCGTGTAGTGCTGTGCCCCGGCATATAGACTGCATATTTCGTTCGGACTGGGTGAGCGATCGAGGCGAAGACTTCTTCTGTACTGGTAGGTGATTTCCTTTCTCGATCCATTTCTTTTATCCTATTATTTACCTCGTCGCTGTGAATAACGCGCCGTGACAAGTGCAATTGTTTAATCTTCGTATACAGTCCACTTGATCTTTTGGCCCGAGTTGCAATCGGCAATTTCGGCGCTAACAAGTATTATGTGCGGTAATATTTTGAATATAGTTCGCTAACCTATGGGCGGTGTCGATGACTTTATGTTTACCCGGCGTGAATATTTCGGCGTAGTTCGCTGACCTGATGTTTTTTTGTGTTAGACTTTCTCTTTATGAATGCGACGTACTAGGGAAGAAGGTTTTTGACCTATACGTTATCGCGGTTATGTTAGAGGTTAAATGAGTTCATCTGGCTTGTAAGGGCTTGTCGATTCTATTTTAAACCCGGTTGTATTGTTGCTTATAGTTATAATTTTTTATATGGACGGGTCTTTGACCTGTGTTTTTTTACTATTTTTGATAGATGTTTGAAATTGAATTTTTTGTTGGCGATATTATTTTAAACATGAAATATACATTTGGTTTTAAATTTTTTACATACGAATATACATTATACAAAAATAAAGATTACTAAGCAATATATTTTTAATTTTTATTTTGATTTAATTTTATATTATTTTTAAATTTATTAATTAAAAAAAATATTTAGAATGATTTTAAGATATTTTCAAATTTAGATTTTTTTAAAAGATAATTATAATTTTTTACTTAACTTTTTTTACTTCGGTCAGCGTTTTTGCTTCTCAGGATTTCTGTTTGATTGTTTTTTTTTATATTTATACTTCCCTCCTTTGTTTTATATTTCTTCTGGTGATTTATTTATTTATTTCCTTGTAATTTTTTTTTTCTGTCTCGTCAGTCATGAAACATATTAAACAAACATATATTAGTATTATACAATAAATAATTATAAATTTGTTAATTTTGGTGTCCAATTTACTAAGTTTGGGTATGAGTGTTTTTATGTTACCTTTATAACTAATTTTCGAAATATAATGTTATGAAAGTAAGTAATATATGCTCTACAAGATTTTAACATAGAAATTCCTTATAAAATTAATATATTCTCATTGAATATTTTTGCATATGCCTATATGATTTTACTTATATCTATTTATATGTACAATTTTAACTATAGCGAAGGTTTTTGTTTCGATTTAATTACGCTTTTTGTGAATACGCGGATGAACGGGGCTACCGTAATTTGCGGGTTTAAATTAGATATAAAAAATAATTAGAAAGATTTTTTAGATTGAATTTACTAAAGTTACCCGTTCAGATTCGGTTTACCCAGACCTCGAAGTTCAATACTTATATCCCATTAAATCCTTTTAGTTCTGTCAGGCAATGAAATGTTAAGCAGTATATTATTGAACACATATATGTAAATTGTTCTGTTTAATAAACTGCTGATATTACGTTATGAAATGCTATATTATTGTACAATAAGTTATGATAGGCATACCAGATTAATTACCACAATTTTAGAATGTATATTCAAATTATGAGCACAAAAAATTAAATCGTTTGTTCCTGAGTAATTTTTGACACTTTTGGAAGGTTACCAGTTTGATGGTGTGTGTGTGTGTGTTCAGATACGTTCGGATGGTCACCAGTTTAGCGGTATGGGTGTTCAGACACGTTCGGATGGTCACCAGTTTAACTGTGTGGGTGTTCAGACACGTTCGGATGGTCATCAGTTTAGCTGTATTGGAGTTACCACTTTGGTTGTAAGGGTTTGCACACCAGTTGGACAAGGTGATGCAAGCCTGTCGGCAGGAACCACGACAGGCAGATGGTGGTAATACCGGTTTGTTGGACGTGTAGGTATAAAAACTGTGTGTCCGCCTTTGGTCAAAATACAACTAAACGATATCACAGATGCTGGGATCGATACTCGGTTACCGTCTATCGGAGTCTCCCGATAGCCAGGTACACGTATAGATTGATCAAGCACATATGATACCGTATACAATTGATAATAAATGCAGAATAAAACTCAGGTAATTATTGTTTGACAGAGATTAAAAGATGTAATAAGAATATAACTTACTCGTTTAATATTTAGTTGTGCTTCTATATATAATGGTAATTGGTTTAACTTAATGAATTTCTAGTTTACAAATTTCGATCGCGGATCTTGAACTATGAATAGGCGACTGGGCAGCGTAAGGACGTAGCTGTAGGTCTGGATGATACCGAATGATTGTTAACCCGGTGGGATTCCTTATATACCGGCTTTGTCGTAGCCGGGTGAGCGTTTGTGGTAGCTCGCCGTTCGCGTGTAGCGCAGTACATCTGGTCGTAGCGCCAGCGTAGCGATGTGGCGCAGTGACTGTTGCGCCACAATATTTTCTACTTTTTCGGAATAAGAATCAGCAAAATCTTGTGCCTTTAATAATGTTGTTGTTGCTGAGATATCCTTTTCTCTCACAATATCCAGGCTTTACCATAGCTTTTTTGGGTTGTCCTTATCGTTCTCGATTTTTTTCTTCCAATAGGAGGCCTTTTTGTATTTTGTTAAGACTCGGTATGTTTTTGTGAGGTTAGCTATTTTTGTCGGCTTAAGGCAGTTTTTAGGTTTTTAAAGTTCCTTTCAGATTTTCTCATTACCTTTTTACTCTCACGACATTCAGAGTCATACCAGATATTGTCATTGGATCGTTTTCGGATTATTTTGGTCTTGATGGGAGCAAGCTCGTCAATTAGAGAGAATAATATTTGATTGTATGAGGTTAACATGTCATCAAGAGAGGCATTCAAGATGAAATCGTTGTCACATAGAGATGATTTTCGTAGGGCAGACGTACATAAAATCCCAGGATGGTCTCATATACTGGAGGCGGAAGATAAAATTTTATTTTTGCTATAACAAGTCTGTGATCAGACAATCCGATATCAACAACTCAACACAGCTCTGGACTTAAATCTTTTTGTGACATAACTACATCCAAAATACCTCCAGCGTCGTGGGTTGGTGAATCGACCCATTGTACGTAACCAAAATCATTTATTATTCTATTTAATTTGATTGTTATATTATTAGTATGTTTTTCAAAATGAACGTTAAGATCTCCAACTATGAAAACAGGACATGAGTAAATGATGAGTCGTTCTAGTCGTGAAAAAATGTATTATTTGCGGGTGTAGATCCTGGCCGATAAATTGTTATTAAAATAATTGATGTTCCCCTCCCCGAAATTTGACACCCCACATACTCAAAGGATTTGTATGTTGAATTAATTGAAATATTTTGTAATTATCGATGAAGTTTTTATTTGGTAGAATTCCATTTTAAGTTATATCTATAATAAAAAGTAAAGACTTTTTGATTCTACAAATCATAAGCTAGTTAATGCCCTAACAAGGCGAAATAGGCCTATCGCGCTCAATTAAATTAATGTAGAATCAAAAAGTCTTTACTTTTTATTATAGATATGAAATATTTTGTGTTATGAGATAATTCTTAGTAATGACTGCAACTCCACCATGGTTGATATAATTTACTGAATTTACAGAGGATACCATTTCACGAGCTTTTTCAACCACAGTAAAATTCTTATTTTAAAGAGCTGTTATTGACAATGACTGGCTATTTTCATGCCAGGTTTCACAAATAGCCAGGACACCAAGGTCATTTTTGCTAAAATTTTGGTTAATATCGTCAATTTTATTATTTATCGATCGAGCATTCCAAATGCCTATATTCAAAAAGTTGGGATCTGTTACATGTCTATTTCTTTTTCATGCAAGGAGGTTTTTCTTATGTTATTTTTGATTCGTTTGCCAGCGCGACAACCTCTGTGACGCTTGACACCTATTTGTAAAAATGAAAGCAAGGCAAGGTCATTTTAATGTTTTTGTGATATGAAATTTGATTTAATGTTGAAAGTTAATAGTTCTGCAGTTTGGTACTTGTTCATGAATTCATGAATCTGAAATGCGCGTAGTTATATTATAAGAAAAGGTTTCAAATAAAAATAATAGATAAACTTGAAATAGAAAATGAATGTTCCTAAGAAATAAATTTAAAAGAGATGTTCACATACAAGTTTGGTGATACTTACCCACCACGGGCCACAATTACACGGCGTGATGGGAACCGGCGTGAATAATATAATCAAAGTATTATTATTTACTAGCCTTTATGTCCCGCCGTTGGCCAAGAATGTAAAATTGTGAAGGAATAAGCAATCGTTTTTATAATATTGTCACCCAATTATTTTGCAATATCGGACTACGAAAAGTGGTTTGAAATTTGATTGAGTTAAGCATTGTAAAATGTTCAAGTGATGGCCACAACCCATTCTTTTTTATATATTGCTATAAAGTGTGAATTAAGTATAAGTAATATACCTACAATTTCTGCACGCATGGACTATGCGAAATGGTTTTAAATATGACTGTTTATCAACGTTGTAAAGATATTGGTTTGGCCACAACCTCCATTTTTAAATATTGTCATCGAACACAAATTGTAATATGTACCTATTGAAAATTTAGTAATTTTGGATGTTGGAATGTGGTTAAAATTTGATTAAATAATGTACTGAAAAGATCTAGTGTTGGTCACATGCCATTCGTTTTTATATTTTTTCATCAAGTGTGTATTATATATTTTTGCACAATTAGACTGATAGACTTAAAATTGACACAAAAGTCTACATTAACGAAGAAGAAGACAAACTATAGTAAATAGTTTTTAAGTTTGAATATAAACGTTGTGAAGAGTTCAGTAATGGCCACAACCCCCATTCTTTAAATATCGTCAACGAAATCAAATATGAAGGTGTTGAAAATAATTCAAAATAAGATGATATAAATGGTTTAAATTTGATTAAACAAAAGTATTGAAAAGATTCTAGTGCAGGTTACATCGTACACATCCCACATCCCATTCGTTTTTACATATGTATTTTCATCAAGTGTGCATATCGTTAATAATATTTCTGCACAATAGACTATTAGGCCCGAATTTATAAAACGTACTAAGTATTTTCTCAATACTTAGCACGACAAATTCCATACATTTCTGTGGGATAAGTATTATCTTAAGCACAGAGAATGGTTTATAAATACGGCCCTTAGACTTAAAACTAACCCAAAAGTCTAAATAAAAAAGAAATGAATAAGTATAAGACTATCGGAAATAGATTGTATAAAAACTGACTAAAAGGTCTTCATAAAAGAAGAAGAAGATTAATCTTTAGGAAATAGTTTGTATAAAATTCACCAAAGTTCTACATAAAATAAGAAAACGAAGAAAAAAACTAAAGGAAATAGTTTGTGTAAAAACTGTAAGGTCTACATAAAATTACGAAGAAAAAGAATTAGACTCCATGAACCGTCGCTTCAGAACCTCCCGTCCCTTCAGGCCCTTCAGTACCTCCCGTCCCTTCACGCCCTTCAGTACCTCCCGTCCCTTCAATCCATCATTACGTCCCTTCCAATGAGGCCCTTCAGTACCTCCCGTCACTTCAGGCCCTTTTATACCTCCCGTCCCTTCAGGCCCTTTAGTGCATCCCTTCCCTTCATTAAATCCTGTCCCTTCAGTCGGTTAAGAAAAGTTTAAATCCAGAAACCATCCTGGAAGAACCGCGAAGAGATGAAAGGACCTTCTTTTCCCAGGATACTTCACCTTCAAAGGTAAAATGACTAAATACACGAAGAAGAAGAAGAAAAAAGTTTAAATCCAGATACCTGCGAAGATATGGCAGGAAAATTGGACCTTCTTCTCCCAGGATAGTCCACCTTCATAGGTAAAATGACCAAATGCACGATGAATAAGAAAAAAAGAAGAAGAAAAAGATTTATCGTCTTGGAAGACTTTCGAAGAGTTGGAAGGACAGTTGGACCTTCTTCTCCCAGGATTCTCCAACTTCATAGGTAAAATGACCAAAAATACACGAAGAAGATGAAGAAAAAAGTTTAAATCCAGAAACCTGCGAAGAGATGGAAGGACAGTTGGACCTTCTTCTCCCAGGATACTCCAACTTCATAGGTAAAATGACCAAATACACGACGAAGAAGAAGAAGAAAGTTTAAATCCAGAAACCTGCGAAGAGATGGAAGGAAAATTGGACCTTCTTCTCCCAGGATAGTTCATCTTCATAGGTAAGATGACCAAATACACGACGAAGAAAAAGAAGAAAAAAGTTTAAATCCAGATACCTGCGAAGAGATGTAAGGAAAATTGGACCTTCTTCTCCCAGGATAGTCCACCTTCATAGGTAAAATGACCAAATGCACGATGAAGAAGAAAAAGAAGAAGAAGAAAAAAGTTAATATCCAAAAACCGTCTTGGAAGACTTGCGAAGAGTTGGAAGGACAGTTGGACCTTTTTTTCCCAGGATTCTCCTACTTCATAGGTAAAATGACCAAAAATACACGAAGAAGAAGAAAAAAGTTTAAATCCAGAAACCTGCGAAGAGATGAAAGGATAATTGGACCTTCTTCTCCCAGTTTAGTCCACCTTCATAGGTAAAATGACCAAACACACGATGAAGAAGAAGAAGAAAAAAAATTATATCCAGAAACCTGCGAAGAGATGGAAGGACAGTTGGACCTTCTTCTCCCAGGATACTCCAACTTCATAGCTAAAATGACCAAATACACGACGAATAAGAAGAAGAAAAGAAGAAGAAAGTTTAAATCCAGAAACCTGCGAAGAGATGGAAGGAAAATTGGACCTTCTTCTCCCAGGAAAGTTCATCTTCATAGGTAAGATGACCAAATACATGACGAAGAAAAAGAAGAAAAAAGTTAAAATGCAGAACCCGTCCTTGAAGACCTGTGAAGAGATGGAAGGACAGTTGGACCTTCTTCTCCCAGAATACTCCAACTTCATATGTAAAATAACCAAATACACGATGAAGAAGAAGAAAAAAAAATATTAAATCACGAAACCTGCGAAGAGATAGAAGGAAAATTGGACCTACTTCTCCCAGAATAGTCCACCTTCATAGGTAAAATGACCAAATACACGATGAAGAAGAAGAAAAAAAATTTAAATCAACAAATCGTCCTGGAAGACCTGCGAAGAGATGGAGGGACAGTCGGATATTCTTTTCCCAGGATATTCCCCCTTCATAGGTAAAATGACCAAATACACGAAGAAGAATAACAAAAAAAGTTTAAATCCAGAAACCATCCCGGGCATACGCTCGACAATTCACCAAAGTTTCATTGTAATCGGACAAACGGTTTAGGAGCACATATTATGTGGCATACATGCATGCATTCATACATACATATATAAATAAATAAAATAATTTTCCGATAGGAAATCAGTATATTGTTGATTTGTAAGTAAATAGTATTAGGTAGGTACCTACCTACAACAATGTTCTAAATAAATTCGATTCATAACAAATTTTATTTGAATATCAGAATCTTTCCGTAACCATAGTAACCATTCCAACATAAAATATTAATATCAAATGGGCTCGATACATTTTTTGGATATGTAGGTACCTACATTGGTTTGTTCGAAGCCACAAAAACGAAAATTGTCCGAAATATCAAATAATATATTATATACAAATTATGCAATTTTATTATGCCTATATCTTTACTAATAATTAACAGTCTTTTACAATATATGTCTTAAAACTTGCTATAAAGTCTTGTGTTTCATTTTATTATTTCATAATCACATTTATTTCAAATGTATATTTTTTTTTAAATGAATATGTCCTTGTTAAACAAGTACATATGTATACATCTTCCTACGTTCCCTAAAATAAGCAAATAAATGCTTGTGCTTTAGGTGAACGAAATCGGTCGAGGCAGGATTCGAACTCGCGACCACTGGATTACTAGCCCAGCGCGCTAACCGCTCTGCCACCGACCCATCTGAATATTATTTATATTGTATATTATTTTAAAGAACATATTCATTCGGTAGGAAAATTAAATATCGTATGAAAAGATATCAAAATGGCGGGGTTATATTATATATGTACATTTATACAAAACGCTTACTTTAAAAATAAGTTAAACATTATAATTAGACAAAATATTCACCATGTTTTTCACTTAAAAGCTAAGTTATACTTGAAAATATATTTTATTCGTGTAAATACGTACTTCTAACTTTTAAATTAACAGATATTTGCGTGCAAAAAGTACACTTTTTTGACAGATATGGTTGGAAAATTTTGTATAAAAAAAAAAATTATTTAAATATTTTTAATCATTCAGCATTTTTTTAGCGTGACACTGCGTCAGGTATACTGGTACATGTTCGCACATAAATTAGATTTTTAGATGCTCTTGGTTTTTCAGAAGGCGTGAGACAAACACCCAATATTGTTTTATTACTTTAGATGTAAAAAAAAATCGTTTATTCTATGAAATTTCGGTTTGACATAATATAGATATAGTTACGTAAAATAAAATTTCGAAAAATATTTTTCGTTTATTCTGAGCAATTTCGGTAAACAATTGATACATATACTGTGTATTCTACACAATTTCGGTAAACAATTGACACATATACTGTGTATTCTACACAATTTCGGTAAACAATTGATACATATACTGTGTATTCTACACAATTTCGGTAAACAATTGACACATATACTGTGTATTCTACACAATTTCGGTAAACAATTGATACATATACTGTGTATTCTACACAATTTCGGTAAACAATTGACACATATACTGTGTATTCTACACAATTTCGGTAAACAATTGACACATATACTGTGTATTCTACACAATTTCGGTAAACAATTGACACATATACTGTGTATTCTACACAATTTCGGTAAACAATTGACACATATACTGTGTATTCTACACAATTTCGCTAAACAATTGATACATAAACTGTGTATTCTACACAATTTCGTAAACAATTGACACATGTACTGTGTATTCTACAAAATTTCGGTAAACAATTGACACATACCTATACTGTGTATTCTACATAATTGCATTTAATTATAAAATTGAGAGAAATTTCGATAAAAACGTTATGTTTTTATTATTTTTGCCAAATTATTTTATTACATTTTTGACTACATATGTATACCTATTAAATGCTATATCGGCTAACATTTATACAAATTATACCCTAATCTTCTTTGGTATCCATTTTAACATGTATTTAAACAAAATTCGGTAAACATTTTAGAATAATTCGGTAAACATTTTAGCATAATTCGGTACATCAACATTTTTTTTTAAATGAATATGTACTTGTTTAGTACATATGTATACATCTTCCTACATACCCTAAAATGAGCATAAATGTACATATACATCTTCCTACATTCCTTAGTACATATACATCTTCCTATACATTCCCTAAAATAAACATAAATGTACATATACATCTTCCTACATTCCTTAGTACATATACATCTTCCTATACATTCCCTAAAATAAGCATAAATGTACATATATGTACATCTTCCTACATTCCTTAGTACATATACATCTTCCTATACATTCCCTAAAATAAGCATAAATGTACATATACATCTTCCTACATTCCTTAGTACATATACATCTTCCTATACATTCCCTAAAATAAACATAAATGTACATATACATCTTCCTACATTCCTTAGTACATATACATCTTCCTATAGATTCCCTAAAATAAACATAAATGTACATATACATCTTCCTACATTCCTTAGTACATATACATCTTCCTATACATTCCCTAAAATAAGCATAAATGTACATATACATCTTCCTACATTCCTTAGTACATATACATCTTCCTATAAATTCCCTAAAATAAACATAAATGTACATATACATCTTCCTACATTCCTTAGTACATATACATCTTCCTATACATTCCCTAAAATAAGCATAAATGTACATATACATCTTCCTACATTCCTTAGTACATATACATCTTCCTATACATTCCCTAAAATAAACATAAATGTACATATACATCTTCCTACATTCCTTAGTACATATACATCTTCCTATACATTCCCTAAAATAAGCATAAATGTACATATACATCTTCCTACATTCCTTAGTACATATACATCTTCCTATACATTCCCTAAAATAAGCATAAAAGTACATATACATCTTCCTACATTCCTTAGTACATATACATCTTCCTATACATTCCCTAAAATAAACATAAATGTACATATACATATTCCTACATTCCTTAGTACATATACATCTTCCTATACATTCCCTAAAATAAACATAAATGTACATATACATCTTCCTACATTCCTTAGTACATATACATCTTCCTATACATTCCCTAAAATAAGCATAAATGTACATATACATCTTCCTACATTCCTTAGTACATATACATCTTCCTATACATTCCCTAAAATAAACATAAATGTACATATACATCTTCCTACATTCCTTAGTACATATACATCTTCCTATACATTCCCTAAAATAAACATAAATGCTTGTGGTACAAGATGAACGAAATCGGCCGAGGCAGGATTCGAACTCGCGACCACTGGATAACTAGCCCAGTGCGCTTACCGTTATGCCATCGACCCATTTAAAAACATTCACGCATATTTTTTTTTTTAATTTTCCAATAGATAGGTATATTTTTTATGCATATTCGAACATTTTTCAAATGAAACATATTTTCAAATCCATTTATAAACCTTTTATATACTATGAATTGTTAAATATTTTTATTATTGCATATGCGCAAACATTGGATTTTTTTCCCTGTCGGGAGTCAAAGATATTTTTTAACAGATTTTTAATTATCTCAATAGAGACGAAATTGGAATATTTACTGTAGGAGAGCCGGGAAATCAAGGCACCTACAGGGCTTACGACCTGTCATCGGCTGGTTTACGTGATCACTTTATGCGCTTGCGCAACAGTGATCACGTAAACCAGCAACAGTGATCACGTATTACAATATATAGAACTTTCAAAATTGAATTGATAGGGATCTCATTAAAAAGACATAATTGGTGAACGTTGCGCAAGCGCATAAAGTGATCACGTAAACCAGCCGATGACAGGTCGTAAGCCCTGTAGGTGCCTTGATTTCCCGGTTCTCCAACTTCGTCTCTATTGAGATAATTAAAAATCTGTTAAAAAATATCTTTGACTCCCGACAGGGAAAAAAATCCAATGTTTGCGCATATGCAATAATAAAAATATTCGATTACTTACACATTGGTACAAGTAGGTAAATAAGACAAAAATGACCTTATATGTAAGTCTGGCGCAATTCAGGGGTGACTTTTATGCGAAAAATGCATTGTCACCTCAGATATAAGAATTGTAGCTTTCATTATTTACAAAAAAAAACAATTCTCTCAATAGATGGCGTTACAACAAAATGAATAAAAAATAATAAGGTTGTTGTTCATAATTTCCCACATAGATGGCTGTAGTAAAAATTCCTTATTTTCAAGCGAAAAGAATTTCAGTATTACAATATATAGAACTTTCAAAATTGAATTGATAGGGATCTCATTAAAAAGGCATAATTGGTGAACGTTGCGCAAGCGCATAAAGTGATCACGTAAACCAGCCGATGACAGGTCGTAAGCCCTGTAGGTGCCTTGATTTCCAGGTTCTCCTACAGTAAATATAAATCCAACTTCTTCTCTATTGAGATAATTAAAAATCTGTTAAAAAATATTATGAATTGTAACAAATTTCTATGGCCGTTGCTGATTACTAATATGTTTAAAGTAGGTAGGTACCTATAGGAAAATAAAATATATTAAAATAATCCATTATTAAGATTTAAGGTTTTACAGTTTGGTACATGTGTTTATTAATTTTTATTTATAACAAACATGGATTTTTACGTATTATTAGTATTACTTACTATCGTCGTCGTCAGTTGGATCTCATGTATTGCATGCAACGCGTTGTGAATGATACATTTTTTTGCATTATATGTAAAACAAATATGCTCAGCTGTACACCGGCAGAGACCCACAGTGCAGCTGATCACATATAACTCTTTTATGTTCGTAATATAATCAATGCTACATCATTTCATAAATTTTTAATGTATTTATAAATTTTTACAGATTTCTAACGCCTTGCCATGTGTGGAAAAGAAGAAACTACCATTTTTTCCCAAGAAACTATTTGGTAAAAAATGTTAATTATTTGCCAAATTCACAAGATGGTTTACATACAAAAAAAATCAATAAATATGATTTAAACAATTAAAAATATTATGTAGTTTCATTTTCTTTTACACACACGTAATTTATCGAACTGTCGATAAGATTTTTTCGGTGGATGATGATTTTATCGGCTTCGTGGAATATGTATTTGGTAATTTGTCAAATCAAATACCAAACAGAATATTCAGCGATCCATACGAGATGCCAAAAATTCGCTAGAATATCAATAAAATCGTGACATCAAGATGTCAGTGTGATGTTGGTTACATATGTTTGTGTTGTTGTAGCAAAAAAACATTTTAAACGTCAAACGTCAGAAAAAAGATACATAGCTTTCTAAGCCCATAGAAAGCTATCTATTTCTTTTCTTCATACACAATAATGTGAATTTCTACGCCATCGACCATAAGTTTGTCGTAGTATTTAGTTAGTGATGTCTCTGCAACGCAATTGCTAACTTAAAAATACTAAATACTCCAGTGAGGTTAGGAGTAAGAATTAGGTACCTACCTAAGATTGTGCATTCGGGTCCTAAATACGCGAGATTTGTATGCTGGGTCTATATTTTTCACGGTTGTTCCAACTTTGAAGTCAAAAATCACCAACTTAGAGGTTTCGTAGCATATATTATCCTATATCCTATACTGAACTTCATACTATCCTATCCTGACATATATACCCACACGTTATATATAGAAAACAAAATATCTTAAAATATTTTTTAATTCTTGTTTACGTGTTTTTAGTTTGGTACGTATTCTTCAATTATGCATACTATCGCCATCGACTGTTGGATTTCATGTGTCATATGCAACTATTAATATTGCAAAATAAAAACATATGTATATACATTACGATGAGAAAAAAAAAATAATAAAAAAATACAAAATTTAATCAAAAAATATGCTTAAAAATCGTGACGTTCCTATATTCCATAAACACAATTTTAAAAATATAATGATAATGTCCAAAAACAGGAAAATGATGGGTTTAGAAGGATTAAAAAATTATAGATAATGTAGATAAGAAGTATGACTTTAGAAGCTTCTTGGACTAACAGTTGTAACATTTAAAACTTAAGAAAAAAATAGATACATGGATACACTGGATACAATTTTGAGTAAATTCGTATACATAACATATATGCTGCGAAGCCTCTAAGTTGGTGTTTTTTTACTTCAAATTTGGAAAAACCGTCAAAAATATAGACCCTACATACAATTCTCACGTATCCTGGCTTGAAACATTGTCGATATGTTAAGAGAACAAAGTTCTCTTGAACAAATCGACAGTTGGAATAATATTGAACACTTCCTTGCACCCTGCGCAAGCTGGCGAGTTTATTGCCGTATGGCAATTTCTTCCAACTAAACAGTGTTTCCAGCTCAGTAAGTTTCAGGAAGTTTACAAGACAATGTAGCTTGTTTCGCGAGATTGTCTGCTATTTCATTTCCAGTGATGCCACAATGGGAGGGTATTCATGCAATATTCATATGACACTTCCGTTACTCAAAATGCGCTCACTTGTATCTCCAGGATAAGATAAACTCAAATTTAAAAAATTAACTCAGTTTTGTTTCGTAGACCAATATAATATCTATCTAAATAACAGCGCCCTTGGAATGATCTTGAATCATTAAACGGCGCCATACAAATTATTATTATTATTATAATTATTAACGATTGATTTTATTCTTTACATCTGAAGGTTGATTTACGGGATGACGGATCGCTAACAAATTTTGGTCAGGGATGTGGACCAATATTGTTACTGAGCAGTTTCTAATGAGGCGCCTGAAGGTTCAAGGAGGCCTGACTCATGGCCGTGGAGTACAAGAAAGTATTCAAACCAGATGGACCATGTCATTCACAGCTGGGCAGCATGTTTGTGAGCAAAATAGAAAATAATTGTTTCATTTGAGACCTCCCATCAACATCATGGCCTATCAAGTGCAAGCTCTATTCGGGATAAGTATTTTGCCAAGATGTATGCGTGGTTGCAGGAACACTTTCCATTCCCGGAAAGCACTAAATTATTTACTCTGAGTAGAGGCATTCTTGGCGATGAGAGGGTAAATTGTCATTAGGCGTGGGAGAAGGACATGATGGGCATCGAAAGATTTGTTAAAAAAACTTCAACTTTGGTGATTTTAAATTCCAAAGGAGTGACCGAGTACAACCTCTTGCCATAATATACAATTCGATAAAAGTAGGCAACAACATTCTCTCTGTTATTCCGACCCTACAGTTCAAGGAAAGTCAGTGTGTCAAGGAATTGTGATGAAGAACTCGATTTTTTCTTGCCGTACGATCTGGGTCCATACTCCTTCTCCCTATTTGAAAACGGTCTAATAAAAGGATTCAAATATGCTCTATACCAGTGGTCGGGGAACCGGGGTAAATTACCCCAAATGGGGTAAAAATATTTTTTTTGGGGTAATAAGGAAATTTTTCTAATTTGCTATTTCATAAACGTGTTAGTATTTTTACAAACTTATTCAATTCAGGTGCTACTTACATCAAAAAGTCCCAATTTTGAAGTAATTGCATCAAACATGAAGCAACATCATTATTTCTCCAAAAACTGAAAGGGAAACCGGAAAATCTGAATTTTTTGAGAATTATATTTTGTTTGTCTATTACATCTAAAGTAATAAAGCAATCAATATGTTAGTGTATGTGTGTGTGTTTTTTGTGTGTGTGTGTGTTTGTCTCACGCCTTTTGAAAAACCAAGAGCATCTAAAAATCTAATTTATGTGCGAACATGTACCAGTATACCTGATGCAGTGTGACGCTAAAATAATGCGATTAAAATGCTGAATTTCAAAGATATTTCAATAATTATTTTTTTCATACAAAATTTTCCAAGTCATATCTGTCAAAAAACTGTACATTTTGCACGCAAATATCTGTTAATTTAAAAGTTAGAAGTACGTATTTACACGAAAAAAATATATTTTCAAGTATAACTTAGCTTTTAAGTGAAAAACATGGTGAATATTTTGTATATTATAATGTTTAACTTATTTTTAAAGTAAGCGTTTTGTACAAATGTACATAAACCCCGCCATTTTAATATCTTTTCATACGATATTTAATTTTCCTACCGAATGAATATGTTCTTTAAAATAATATACCTTTGAAATAAATGTGATTATGAAATAATAAAATGAAACACAAGACATTACAGCAAGTTTTAAGACATATATTGTAAAAGTCTGTTAATTATTAGTAAAGATATAGGCGTAATAATATTGCATAATTTGTTAAAAATATTTGATTTTTCTGACAATTTTCATTTTTATGGCATCGAACAAACCAATGTAGGTACCTACATATTCAAAAAATGTCTCCATAACATTTGATATTTTTCACATGTTGGTACATGGTTACTATGGTAACGGACACATTCTGATATTCAAATAAAATTTGTTATAAATTGAATTCGAATTAATTTAGAACATCATTGTAGGTAGGTACCTACATACCTAATACTTACTACTTAAAAACCAAGAATATACTGATTTTGTATAGGAAAATTATTAAACTATTTTAGGTTAACTACAATACACATTCAATATACCTACAAACTATTTCCTATAGTGAAATTCTTCTTTTTTCTATGTAGACCTTTGGGTGATTTTTTCTACAAACCATTTCTTGGGGTTTAAATCTTCTTCCTCTTCTTTTGTGAAGTCATTTGGGACAGTTCATAAATAAACTATTTCCTATAGTCTAATTTTTCTTTTTCTTAATTTATGTAGACCTTGGGTGAGTTTTTATACAAACTATTTCCTATAGTCTAATTCATCTTCTTCCTCTTCTTTTATGTAGCCTATTGGGTGAGTTTTTATACAAACTTATTCCTATTATCTAATTCTTTTTCTTTTTATTTTATGTAGACCTCTGGGCCAGTTTTGATACCAACTATTTCTTTTAACGTAATTCTTCTTTTTCTAATTTTATGTAGACCTTTGTTGAATTTTGTATAAACTAACTTCCTATAGTCTAATTTTTCCTCTTTTATGTAGACCAAGGGAGAGTTTTCATACAAACTTTTCCTTTAGTCTAATTCTTCTTCGTCTTCTTATATGTTGACCTTTGCGTTAGTTTTTATACAATCTATTTCCTGACGTATAATTATTCTTCTAATATGTAGACCTTTGGGTCAGTTTTTATATTAACTACTTTCTATAGTCTAATTGTTCTTTTTCTTATTTTTTGTAGATCTTTTGGTTAGTTTTTATGAAAACTATTTCCTTTAGTCTAATTCTTTGTTTTCTTATTAAATGTAGACGTTGGGTGAATTTTATATAAAATATTTCCTATAGTTCAATTCATCTTCTTCTTCTTTTATGAAGACCATTTGGTCAGTTTTTTATATAATACATTTACTATTGTGTAATTCTTCTATTGCATCTTTTATGTAGACCATTGGGTCAGTTTTTATTACAAACTATTTGTTATAGTCTTATACTTATTCTTTTATTTCATTTAGTCTTTTGGGTTAGTTTTAAGTCTTATAGTCTATTGTATAGAAATATTATAAACAACATGCACACTTGATGAAAATACATAAAACGAATGGGATGTGACCATCACTAGAATCTTCTCAATACTTTTTTTCAATCGAAATTTACACCATTTATTATATCATCATATATTGCTTAATTTTCAATAACTACATATTTGATTTTGATGACAATATAATAAAAAATCGGGGTTGTGGCCATTACTGGACTCTTCACAACGTTTATATTCAAATTAAAAACTATTTAAGTCTTCTTCTGTAATGTAGATCAGTTTTATTGTGCAAAAATATAATAATCTATAGGTATGCACACTTGACGAAAAATATAAAAACGAATGGGATGTGACCAACACTAGAATCTTTTCAGTACTTTTGTTTATTTAATTTTTACGCCATTCCCCATCATCCAAAATTACTAAATATTAAAATACATTTGCGTTCGATGACAATATATAAAAATAGGGGTTGTGGCCAAATCCAAACTCTTTACAACGTTGTCTCTTTATAATCAGTCTTATTAAAAACCATTTACCATAGTCCATGCGTGCAGAAATTGTATGTACCTACTTATATATAAAAACAAATGGGTTGTGGCCATCACTTGAACATTTTACATCGCTTAAACTCAATTAAATTTCAAACTACTTTTCATACTACGAATTAGCAAATATTTTTTGTGACAATATTATATAAACGATTGCTTATTCCTTCACTAATTTACATTCTTGGCCAACGGCGGGACATAAAAGCTAGTACTTACTATTTTCATTTAACTTTATTTTTTATTTTTCGTGTTAATGAAATCAATAAATAATGTTTATTTAAATATACATTGGTCGTCTTCTTTTCAATATGGGGGAAAGGGGTAATATCGACTTACGCAAAAATATTTTGGGGTAATGGTTAAAAAAAATCCCCGACCGCTGCTCTATACAAAGCATTTGTACCCACACAAAAAAAAGTTCATCGGAAAGGTGCTGAATGGTGCTAATGGCGCGGAAAGAATGTAAAAAAATAGTATGTACAGTAAAAACGATAGTTTGTTTATAAGGGATTAATAACAAGTAAATAATAAGAATATTTTATTAATAAATTTGAGATTGATTTTTTATAATCTTTACTAATTATACACATTTCTAAAATTTGGCGTCACACTTTAAGAATGTCGCGGCACGGTGTTTGAGAATCGCTAGGTTAATCTTCCAAAGAAAAACGTTATTTATGAGAAATGTACTGTTATACATATGACATAAATGGTATGATGTAATAAATTGTTACAACAGTTAAGTATCGCAGCATGGGCGATTTCCACGAAAACGGAGAATTACACTAGATATGGAAATATGGCCCCTTTGGGTAGACTCTAGCGACAAAACGGTTAGTCTCACAAAATAAAACTTTTTTCCAAGAAATATAGTAAATTTTATCCAGAATGATTTGTCGAAAAACGCTTAATTTTTGCGATATAGGCCGAAAACTGAAAAAAAGTGTCAAAATTTTGTCAAAAAGTGCCCAAAAAACAAAGTTCCGGGCAATTTTTTTGCCCGCAAACTTCAAATTCGTATTCAGCGACCCAAAAAACACGAAGGGTGTGAAAACATAAAAGGTGAAACTATAGCAAAATTTTCTACTGAAAATCCTAATATGCCTAAATGTTTTAGGAATTTATTTTGTATATTTTCCAATCTGTTTATATGCGTGACGTATAGTGGGTTCCATACAATAGACGCATATCCAATACAACTACGGACATAGCAGCAGTAAAGTGATTTTAAGTACTTACTTACTTCTACTTACTTCCGATGGCCATACAACTCCGGGAGAGCTTTAGCCTCCTGAACAATAGCTTTCCAAGCCTTCCTGTCAGCTGCAGTGGACTCCCAGTCATCACAAGCATTCAGCACGTTCAGATCTCGGGTAACATTGTCCATCAATCTCTGCCTTGGTCTTCCCAGGGGTCTCTTGCCCACAGGGTTATTTTGGAGAATACATTTTGTGGCTCTTTCTTCCCCTGATCTGACAACATGTCCAATCCAAGCTAATCTTCTGGACCTTGAGTATGAAATTTAATTGTTTAAATGCCTTGTCTATAATAAACTCAAAGTATGGCTTTTAAATATCATCTTCGTATCCACAAAAACTCCAAGGTCCCTAAGCTCATGCTTTCTAATAAGAATCTTTCCATTAATTGAATACTCGTGAGAAATCGGGGTTTTGGAGCGCGTAAAGGTGATATTATTACATTTTTCTATATTGAGAAATAATTGGTTATTTCAACAATATAATAACTTCTAGGACCTGGGTGTGGCTGGAATGCACTGTTGAGGATGTAGTGTTACCCAAATGTAATACAGGACAATTACAAAACAACTACATTTATTTGGGAATAAAAATTTTCAATTGTCTCCCAAATGAATTAAAGCAGATAAAAGAATTTAAAAAATTTAAACATAAATTAAAATTGCACTTAACATTCTAAAATAGTAGTTTTCGATTTTGTTGTTTTGATTTGTTTTAATTTCCAGTATTTTTATTTTTTTTTATTTTTGAATATGTGTTTTGATATATTTGAATCGTCTATATATCTATATTACTCATTTTTCAATTATTTTCATGTTTTTCTTTTTTTTTGGTTTGAATATGTATTCTGATATGCTTTCTCATTTGAATATTCTTCTTTTTCATTTATTTTCAACCTTTTTTTAATGTTTATTTGATTTTTTTTTTATTTAATTACTTTTACTTTTATGTTGACTTTGCTTTGTATTGATATTTTTTATTTTTTTATAAGTGATTCCCTCATCAAGCACAAGATTGTAATCTTTTTGATGAGGTACTGCAAGGAAAAAAATGTTATTACTAGTGAATTTATATATTGATTTGTATTATAAAATTATTATGTTAAATAAATAAATAATTAAATAAATAAATAAATAAATAAATAAATAAATAAATAAATAAATAAATAAATAAATAAATAAATAAATAAATAAATAAATAAATAAATAAATAAATAAATGAATAAATAAATAAATAAATAAATAAGTAAATAAGTAAATAAATAAATAAATAAATAAATAAATAAATAAATAAATAAATAAATAAATAAATAAATAAATAAATAAATAAATAAATAAATAAATATGTGTATTCCAAACTATAATTCATAATATGAATGTTTATTCAATAAGTATTGATTTTTTACATTTTATTACTTTTATCTCTTTCTTAATCTGTAAGCATGTCTATGTTTGCATTGTAACTTCTCTATGGGATATATTGTGATTGCACATATAAATCAAATTTACTATCTATAAAACAAAAATATGCATGTGTGATGTGTAATTGTTTTTTCTCTTATAAATAAATAAATAAAATATACAGAAATGCGATTAAAATCGGCTGTAATACGATTATATCAATCCGGGTGCATATTTTTTTGAACTATTTTCCGCATAATGTCTTCCGCATAAACGAGGAAGTTAGACGAGTGGAAACAGCTATACACATCATTTATATACAAACTAAATAGAATCGATCCCAAGTGAGTACCTTGCGGCACGCCCGAGAGACATTCACGGAATTCCGACCTAAAATTATTGCAACGACGACAACCATCTCAATAGGTCCCCGTGCACACCATAACACTGCAATTTGAAGGGGGTCAACCTGTAGCCCAGAATCCTAGGGTGGGGCTGTGGCCACCCCCAACTTTGGCTAGGCCCCTATAGTCAATTCGTTCTGGACACGTCAACCAGTGCAGTTTATTAAGAAGAGGCGTTATATGACATCGTTTATTTTCGCTGTAAATTAGCCTAGCCGCTGCATTAAACACCATCTGTAATCTATCGAGCTGATACTTGGGCAACCCAGCATATTATATACCGTTGCAGTAATCGCATAGCTTAAGAATGACTGGGCAAGGGCATAGTAGATAGTTTTGAGTTGATATATAAATGCATTTTGTATAATTAAATCATTACGTGATGTCCGGAGATGAAAACTATTGTAAGACGTACATTAAAATATGCGAATAATAAAACAAATATTGCGAATAAACAGGAGCATTTAATTGTTCAGGTGATGTTTGCCGACATTATTTGAAGATTGAAAAATATACATTTCAATTTGTTTAGTTGAACAATTCGACAATGAATAAACATTAGTTTTGAGAGTCCAAAATTAGTATTTAAAGATCGCGAAACGCCAATTTCTCGAACAGTTCAGGAACTTTCATTGAGAGACAAGCAGCTCCGATATTGGAAGACTGGATATTTGAAACGCTGGCCTGAAGAGATCCGATTTTTCAAAATGAAGATCGGTATAATTTTTCTTGTGTTTCTGTGCGCCGTTGCGATCAACGTAAGCAATTTTTACATTCTTTATTTTCATATACTTACTATTTTTTGAAAAAATCACAGACAATACTTGAAAACATTGAAACGAGACATCAAAATTAGGATAAAACAAAAAGGGCAGAGATTATATTTAAAATGAATCAACCTCCTAACTAACTAATTACCAATTAAAACTAAGAAGACATAATAGATACTGTTTCAGAAATGGAGCGCATGTCTGGTCGACAGGCGGAATCAAATCCATCCATGATATGGGCAAACATGGATGGTTTTGATTCAGCTTCCAGTTTTTTACCTAGTGTGGCAGTTTATGCAGTTATAATAGTATAATATCTGGTATATAAAGTGAAAATAACGTAATTTAAATATAATAATATATTTAAATATGTATGAAAAAAGTGTAGGGATTTTTATAATATAAATATAAAAAAATAATTATAATTGTAGAATTCCAATTTGATTTTGTATAAGTTTATACCAGCTCTGGGGGGCACGTCCGGTTAAACGGTGGAGTCAAAACCCTCATTATTATTGTTTACCCGTATCATGGATATAATTATCTTATTGAGTTTGACAACATCTAAAGATAATAATTATAATAATAATAATAAAAATATATCAGTCTGTGCTCTTCGAAGACCCCATTGTGGACTTAACCAAATCGCTCCATCTGCTTAGGGACTCCAATCTCATCCAACACCGTCCACAGCTTACTCCATCATCATCCAATTCTCAATTATCTGTCGCACGTTCAGGATCTGTTCTCTTGTTCCCCTTACACTCACAAAGCCAGTCTGTTCTGGTGGTATTTGCCAGTCAAGATAGTGTTTCAGCCTTTTGTTCAGAATGTGCAATAAAACTTTGCTGGCTTGTGATATAAGAACAATCATTCTGTAGTTGTCACATTTGGCAGGTGATCCTTTTTTGTGCAGTGGAACAGAAATAGACTCCGTCCAATCCTTCGGCCAGATACCAGTTTTCCAGACCTGGGGGGCAAGTCTGGTTCACTACGATTCCATTTACATTTCACTTTTCGATTACCCGTTAGCGAGTCTCGTCACACAGGCGAAATCTATTTTACCCGGGTCAATAATTTCCCAATAATTTACTGCCTTCTGCTCACAGATGGCAGTAAATAATTGTTTCGGAAATTCGGTTTGAATGCCATCCAAATTTTAAAGTAAAAAGGGTCATTTTTATGATACGCGAAAATATTTATACACAGTATTTCGTGCAAACCTTTTATAGTCGAATCTAAACTGCGCAGTAATACGTTTGCGCAGCGCTTCACTACCCACCATTTTATATTATCAGTAACTATGCAGTACATCCATACGATACTATTATACCAAAGTACATGACGTATATTTTTCGCGCGCGCGTTTTGTTTTAGTGTGAAGGGAATAATTTTGTTTTCATCGAAATGAGGCGTGTGTATTTACAAAACTATTAAATTAAATCAAGTATTTTATTTTATACACATTATAAATTACATGTTCAACAACTATAAATTCCTGTATGTATTTTACTATGGAAAAAATCAAATGAAAACATGTACTGTTTACCTACATACCTATTGCAATTTTTTATTGCTTGAATAATAAATATAGGTACCTATAGATTAAAACTAAAATGTTACTTTACCTAAAAAATTGTCAGAAATCAATAATATATTGATTAAATGAAGTATGCACAAACAAGACAAAAGTAAATTAGCATTAAAATAAGTATGTGCTTCTCACAGAATGATTCGTTTTCAAAATCATTATTGAGTTTATTAAAAAATTACACGCTAGCTTATGTAGGTAAAATGAACTCAAACCGTAAATTCTAAATCAATCCAATTTTATTTTTGACAAATTTATTATATTATTAATACAGTCGAGGCGGAAAAATAACATTATAGAAGATCCGAGAAATGAAGTGACACATTTTATATTTCCCTCCTTATTAAAACCAAAGATAACGAAACATAGAAAAACAATCAATTTTACATGAGAAACACGCCAGAAACAACAAAAAAGACGTAATATTAAAGTGGTCATTTTGCACACAAATAACCTTTCTGGATCAAAATAAATAATTTTGAACGAAATATTAATGTTTTATTTGTATACTTTCGTAAAAAGTTGATGCACTTTTCTGAAATATATAAAAGATTCGTAATTTTAAACTTTGGACAAATTTGACAGCTCGCAAAACGCGACCTATTTTGCAAGCGAAATCAAAACCCCGATTATCGATGGAATCTTTTCGATTACCCTGAACGGGACTTGCCATTAGGTTTAGAAAATGGAATGATTCCATACCCTGGGTAAATAAGCAACCAGGCTTGCCCCCTGAATACATAAGTGCAATAGATGTATGTCTCTGTCACCCAAACATGAGAGGATTTCTGTGCCAATGCCGTCCTTGCCTGGAGCCTTGTTCCGTTTCAGATGTTGTAAAGCATGTTCAACTTCAGACAGAAGGATATCGAGCTCAATGTCCTTTCCAGGTGGTTGTAAAACGATAGCATTGGAAACATCACTTACATAGAATAGCTGTGTTATTATTCGCGTTATTTTTTAGAAAACAGGTGATATTTTTGTGAATTAGCGATAAGTGGTGTTATTATTCGCGTTATTTTTTGGGAAAAGGGATGTTATTTTTTAGATAGTGTTATTATTATTATTGGATAGGAGTGGGACCGTTCGCCCCGTTTGATCTATTGTACACCTCCCTTCAAGGTTTTCATTTCGGTTTCAGGAATGAAGTCCCCTATTTTGCAAATTAAGATGCTCCCTACATCCTCGGGTTTTAGTATAAAAGCTCCCAGGTGTCTGTGTCTTGATTCCATTAGAGATGGGCACTCACAGATCACATTTGAGACTGTTTCATCCTCTTGTTGACACTTTCTACAGTTTGTTTAATCTGTTTTTTTTTGTATTTAAGGGTATCAATGCTCGCAATGTGCCATGTAAAACGCATTCTTCGAATGTAGTAAAGGGTGGATCTTCACCATCCTTAAAGAACACTAAAGGTTCCTCAAATTCAGCTGGTGGCTCTTATAGTTCTAATTAATACTGTGGACGTGGATCAGGTAGCAAAGAATATCGTCTTCGTGGATCAGGAAGCAAAGTAAAAGGGACGAAGAGCAAAGAATACCGCAAACGTGGATCAGGAAGCAAAGAATATCGCGGCCATGGATATGGAAGCAACGAATGCTATTGACCAGTAACATGTGAATAGATAATCAGGAAGCAGCGAGAAGAAGAGAAAATCAGCCGAAAAAAAAGAAGTCAGCCTAAAAGAAGTGCAAATATTAATCGAAATTTTTTTTATAATTTTTAAATATCAAACATAATAATCTTCAGTGTATTCCATAAATCATACTTGTATTAAAATAAATCATTTAATAAAATCTTACATATGTATATTTGGTGGCATTTCTTTAAACCCATTACTTATTGAACAATTTACATTCATCTATTTTAGGCTGGGCCGTCCATGTATGAAGAATTTTATTTATTAACATACGTCTCAAAAGTTGCGCATAAATATAATATATAGATTGTAGATGCATTTTTAATTTTCTGATTCAATAGTACTTAATAATACCTAGTTACACGTAACACATGAGATCCAACTGTCGATAGCGATAGTATGTATGGTTGAAGAATAAGAACGAAACTACAATGTAGAGATTTATATTTAAATTGGTACCAGAAGAGGCTGACTTGGATAATGAATCTGCTATTTCCTTCCCTACGATTCCCAGATGTCCTGGGATCCAGGCCAGAATTATGGTGATGTTTTTGGATTGAAGTGAGAAAAGTTTTAATTTAATTGAGCACATAAGTTGATCTTGAGAAGAGTATAATAAGTTTAATATGATTCTCTGAAGGACACTAAGTGAATCTGACAAACTTTACGTTATTATTTAATTGTATTTGTTCTAGTACTTGTTGCATGGCGAAACATTCTGCTTTGTATATACTATATAGATATTGTGCTAGGTAAGGAGTATGAATTTTGAATGTTGAAATTTGGTATGTAAACGGAGAATACACAGGAAGAGCCTGGGATTTCAGAGTGTAATTTGGATATTAAATGTAAATTATTTGTTTAAATTCAGAATAGATGATGGCAGTGTTCTGGTTGTTCCATGTATTATCGATTCCAAGTGTTATTATTTCACAAGGATTAAACATTATAGCTGAAAATTATATATTATAAATAGGTAGTATGAGATTGTTTTGAAGCTTGATGAGTTTGGAAACTTTTGACAACAATTGGGATTTTATTTTCGTTAATATTTTGTCTATTATCGTTTATAGTCAACATATTCCTAATATTTTCTTTGATTGGGTGATTAGAAAGTGATAAACTCCTTTAAACATATTGGTCAGAAAGGAATTGCCTTCTTATAATCTCTATCCCTACATTTCTTCATTGATCACACAAAAGCAACACGGTTTTCTGAAAAAGCGTTCAGTGATATCTAACCTCGCTGTTTTTATCCATTATCTCAATGAAAATATGGATAAAGGACATCAAATTGAAACAATTTTCACTGATTATTTAAAAGCGTTTGATCGTGTTAACCATGATGTACTTACTAATGACAAAACTTTTACAAATTGGCATACATACATGGAGATCTTCATAGATGGATTCAATCTTATATTTCTAATCGCACTCAACTTACGGTGGTAAAGGGTTATGCATCTGAAAATATAACACATATATATATGTTCTGGAGTACCTCAAGGATCCCACTTGGGTCCACTACTACTTAATATATATGTCAACGACATTGGAAATTGTTTTAAATACTCTCAAGATTTGGATCGACTTGCAGCTTATTGTAGATTAAATTTATTAAAACTGAACACCTCTAAATGTTTATCAATTTCTTACATTAGAAAAATTAATAAACACACTTTTGATTACACTCTATTGAAGAATAGCAATATTATAAAGGTACTAATTAAACCTGGCAAACGTTGTTTTGCCATATAAATTATTTCTTGTGAATATTTTGGTAATTAAATAAAAAAAATAACTTATTGTATTATGTGGGGATGGGGTCTGTGGGGATGGGAGTGAAAGAGGAATGGAGCGCTGTGGACGATGACGGCCTATAAAAATAACAATACGGCCTACGTGGCTCAGTGGGTTGAGTATCTGACTGCTGATCATAAGGTCCCGGGTCCGATTCCCGGTGTAGACACAGTTTTTAAAATTGTGTTTTCAGTCTGGATCTGTGAGACGATAAATATCGTAAGTCTCCAGAATGTGGCAACTTGTTATTGGGTGCGTGTTAAATAATTATTTGACATAGCACCTGTTAGTCGCCCGAGAAGCTACATTAAATAAAAATAAAATGAATTAAATTAAATTAAATAAAACACCAACCATTCATTTTCTTAATTCAATGTACCTACTTCATTAACTTAACTCACATATTCAAAGCTTGATCTCTTAAAAATTAAATGTTCCTAAATTAAAAAAAAACGATACATATATTTTATCTTAAATTATGCCAATTAAAAAATATCAATCTCTTAGAGCAGTGTACAATGTTTTTTGTCCGTCCGTCTTTAGCCAACACAAACAAACTGGATGGTTTACCCATTTCACGTTTAATTGTCCGTGTGAAAAGCATGGTGTGCCCAAATCTAAGCCATAAACAGACATCGTTTGGCCTTGTGACTTATCGATTGTTATTGAGAATGCCAATCTATTTGGAAATTGAACGCATTTTAATTCAATTACCACTTCTGTGGTAATCATTGGGATTCGTGACAGCAATACATTTTCGCCTCGGAACTTGCCATTCAAAATGCAACTATTCCATAGCCGATATCTAACAATGGGCGTGATGACAGTATGAAAAAATCATTGAAATTTTAATTTTATAAAATAAAATAGGTTAATAAATGATTAATTAAATGATTAAATGATTTGAAAAATTAAATGATTTGAAAAAATACATTTCTTTTCATTTTAAAAGAGCGAATAATATTAATATTATTAAAATAAAAATACAAAATATGTAAGTCCGCCATTTTATGAGAAACACCAATCAGAATGAATCAAAATATTATGACGTCACAGTTTCAATACAATATATATGAAATTACTTTGCATCGAAAAAAGACTTTTGCTCATCAGAATTTAGAAAGGTAAAAACTTACATATAAGCGTATTTTTATTATTCTATGCATATAAGTACTTCATTTATCTATAATTTAAATACAACTTACATCTCGAAAATCGATAAAATATGTTCCTTCTTCTCTCTACATTATGTGTTCATAAACTAAAAGCATACCAACGCGGTACTGCGGTAGACATGACATGTGTAAAGCTGCGTTGCACCGCTCAATTGCGTCGATTCTGTTCACTGCGACGGGTGTGTTAACTCACTCCTTCGAAAAGTATTGGCTCACGGCGCAGTGAGTCGTGAGTGTTAGACAGGGAGAATGCGAACCTTGATGCGAACAGTGTTAGGGTATTGAGTTATTGAGTTGCCTGCTTTTTGACCGACATACTATTACTTTCCCGATTCTACTTTTAAAAGTAGAATCGGGAAGGTTGTGATATTTTTAAACATGTAGGTACATGAAATATAATGAATACAATAATAATCTTTGCTTATATAAAATACAATACCTGCATATTATACTTTTATTATTATTTTTTAACTAGCTTAATGACCCGGCGCAGTGAATAGGCGTGATGAGAGTAAGAAAAAATCATTGACATTATGATTTTAAAAAATAAAATAGGCTATAAAGATTTAAAAAAATGTATTTATTTTCATTTTAAAAGAGTGAATAATATTAATATTATTAAAATAAAAATACAAAATATTATAGACCATTTTATGAGAACCGCCAATCAGAACGAATCAGAGCGCATGACGTCACGATATTCTAGTTCCACGTCCAGTGTTACCGATTTCGGGAAATTCAGACTTGCTTCGGCACTAAATCGGGAAACGCTTTAATTCGGCACTTTTCGGGATTAGAATGTATCAAAAAAATTATATATTTTTGTTTATACTAGATGTATTAATTTTGTATTTTTTACGTCTAAATAAAAGTAACTTTTATTAATAGTAGTAAACATACAAAGTAAATATAAGTTATTTCATTTCAATAAATATCATTTTATTATTTCACTGGTGCTTACATAGTTTAAGCAATTTCTTTTTGTTTGTATCTTTGTTACTAGGCCCTTCACTAGGCATGGCCTGTGCTAAGGTAAGCTAGTTTTATGTTATTGTCTATTACGTTGTTTATTTAGTAAGAATGTAGGTATGTCGGTTAAAAAGCAAGCAACTCAATACTCTAACACTGTTCGCATTCTCCCGGTCTAGCACTCACGACTCACTGCGCCGTGACCCAATACATTTCGAAGGAGTGACTTAACACACCCGGCGCAGTGAACTGGGTCGATGCAATTGAGCGGCGTAACGCAGTGGTGTTACACAGGCCTAATGCCTAATACGCGGGAAACTTAAGATGGCGTATTTTGACGTTTGGACATTCATGAAGATCTTTTTATGCTTATTGCCTTATTAATGGTAAATATTTTGAAAATGAATTATAGTATTGAGAGCTAAAAGTGAGGGAACAAATACTGTATTTCATTGTAAACGCATACTTAATAAAATACACTTTCTGGGTCTCGCCGTGCCAAATTTAACCACTTATTTCTCGTTAATATTCACGTGGGACGAAAACAACTACCTCAGTAAGTAATTTTTTCGATGTGTTTGTACATTTTGGGACCGCACAACACTTATGCACTTTTGAATTTATTTTAAATACACAAATCGTCTTAGAATACATATAGTACATATCGTCTGCTGACAGGAAAAAGTCACTAACTGCAACAAACATGTTTTCGAGATAATGGCTGTCAAAGTTTTTTGGCAATATTAACTCTCATAACTTCTTTAATTGTTTATAGATTGTTATGAATTTTTCAACATATATAAAAAGTAGCCTAATCTAACTATATTTGATTTTCAAATTTGACAAAAACTCATAGGGAATGAAAAAAACACAAAATTGCATATAATGAGATTTTCCTGACGGCTCATCTGCCATACTGTGTGAGATTGTATGTAATATTTCTATGTGGTAAAACTCATTATAATGCTTTCATAAAAAAAATCAAATTTTAATCACTTCTTTGCAACCTGCACAAGTGGCGAGTTTATTGCCATTTTGCAATTTCTTCCAAACTTTTTGTATTCTTCTAATATTCTAATTTTATTAGTACCTACATATCAAGAATATATCAGATGTTTCAAATGAAAGGTAGGTACCTATTGTGCCCAGGACCTCTAAATTTTTTTCTTGACTTTAAAATTAATAGAAATTTAGGTATTTACTCACATTTTCAGAAGATATACAGATCAACTTCTATTTTCTGTCTTATATATTTTTTTTATGAATTAACCAATATTAAACCTGGGTTTGTTCTAAATCATATTATGAATTCTAAACCTTAAATACCGTCAATATCAACAATACATGTAAAAATATAGTTTTTTTTTAAAGAACGAATATGTTCGTTTAACAAGTAGGTACATTTATGCATCCTCATAATACCCAAATTTAAGCATAAACTTATGCTGTAAATGAACAGTGTCAGGCAAACACCTTCTCTCTCTCCTGTATTTACTGATACCTAAGAGATATTGTACCAGGAATGCAGTTTTTCTGGTAGGTATATCACTACAATATAAATATTATTTATGCTGGTTCAACCATACGAACGAAATGCTGTAAGAAAGAAATCTAAGAAACTTGAAAAAAGATTGTAGTGTACGTAAGTGTGAAAGGGATATCGTGTGTGAAAGAGACGGATGTTGTGCCTATATAGGCTTGGTATGAATGAGTAGGGGGCATTCTGCCATAGGGCCCGTACTGAGACAATATAGAGATTGATTACAGAGATAACTACTGAGTTATTTATTGAAGAAGACCATCCCCAATATTCAATTGAGGAGATAGTACTGTGCACCCCATCACAGTACATTACAGTGGCGCAGGCGGTAGGATTAAAAGAGATAAACGCTCAATACGAGAATCTAGGAAGATTCTAGAAGTTTTTTTTTATACCTACAAGTGGTATAAAATTTAGAAGAAAAAATTGCTACCTACATTTTTTTTCTGGAGTGTTTTTGGAGAGGAAGCGGCATCATCCAAGGAAGATTGGAAGAAAGTGGAAGTGGAGAATTCAGGAGAATTCAAGTATCAAATTCTGGAGAATTTGAGAGTTTTTGGGAGCTTCGCAGTCGGAGTTGGAGTTTTCGGTACGGCGGTACAAGGACGTCGGTGAAGAAGACGAGGCCAGGCAGGGTTTCGTCATCTTTAAGCAATCCAGGAGAGGACAAGGTCAACGAGCAGAGTCATCGTCGGGTCGGTGCAGAATCAGGCAGGAGAACATAGAGGCAAGAGGGTCAATTGAGGAGCATCTGAGACGGTCGGAGTCGAGCTACTTCGTGGTCACGGTCTTAAGTTAAGTATTTTTTTTTATAAATAAAATACTTAGCTAGTCTCGAAATGGAGGCCGTTTTGAGAGGATTGAGTCCGTTTTGCCATAGGTCTGGTAATTGGCCGATCTTCAGAAAGAGATTGGACCAGATTCTCATACTCGGTGATGAGAAACTGTCTGATGAGAAGAAACGAGCAATTCTTCTTTCTAGTTTAACCGAGAGTACCTTTGTATATTTGAGTGAACTATGTTTTCCTAAGGAAGTTACTGAATATAAATTTGAAGAATTATGTAAATTAATGGGGAATAGTTGCAAAGGCAATGAAAATATTTACGAATTTAGAGAGTATTTTTATAATTGTAAACAAGGTAATGATGAATCTATAAAAAGTTTTACAGAGAGATTGAGAAGTTTAGCTATAAAATGTAATTTCGGAACCCGTCTTGAGGAAAATTTAAAGGATTTATTTATCATTGGAATTTTAAATAGAGATATTAAGTATAAGTTATTTTTAAATGGTATAGATAATGACTTCAATAAATGTGTTAATTTGGCAAATACCTATGAACACATATTAGTACGTAAAAACCAGGAAAGTAATTTATGTGATAGTATTGAAAATAGTATTTTATCGGTTTCGTCTTTAAATGTAACAGGACAAAAACAATTCGCTAAACATATTTCAAGGTCGCCAATCAGACACGAGAATCGACATACCGAGCGCATGCGCGGTGCAGTTGATGAGAGAAAAGTTTTGTCGCCATTAAAATTGCAATGTCATATTTGTCGAAAATTTGGGCATGTAAAAAAGAATTGTTTTTTGCGGAATATTAGATGTTATAAGTGTAGCAAAAGTGGACACTATGCTAATAATTGTTTGGAGAACAAAGTGCAATCAATTTTTGCGATAAATAATGGAAATTGTGAACCAATAATGCTAAATATAAAAACAAATGAAGTATCACTCAAAATGATGCTTGACACTGGTTCTGGTGTAAGTATAATGCCTTTACACTTATTTAATAAATATTTTAAAGGTTATAAGTTGAGAAAGTGTGATTTAAAATTATCAGGATACGATAATAAAATATTAAGGGTTATAGGTTTTTACGAATTTAATGTGGAATATAATAACATCAGTGAGAAACAAAATTTTATTGTTGTGAAAAACGGATCGTCATTTTTGTTAGGTAGGGACTTCATAAATAAATTTAATATAGAATTTAGGAATATTAATAGTTTAGTTTCAACATCGAGTGATAATATTGATATACAGAACAGGCAATGTAACAGTTCGTTTTTAAACAAAATGAAAAAATTATATAAGGATGTGTTTACAAATAAGACTGGTAGTTTTAAGAATTACGAAGTGAATATTGAGGTTAAACCGGATTTTCAACCAAAATTTTGTAATCCAAGGCCAATACCTTTTAGTTTAAAGGACAAGGTAGAACAAGAAATTAATAGATTATTAGATGAAAACATAATAGAGAAAGTGGATATTAGTGAAATAGCAAGTCCAATTGTTATAGTTAAAAAAAAAATGATAGTATCAGAATATGTGCGGATTTTAAAAACACATTAAACCCTATGTTAAATCGTTTAAAATATCCCTTGCCAAGAATAGAAGATTTAATGGCAAAATTGAAAGAGGCAAAATATTTTACAAAATTAGATTTAAAAAATGCATTTGGGCAGTTAAGGTTAAATAAAAGATCAAGCAAATTATGTGTTATTTCCACTCATTTAGGTTTATTTGCATATAAGGTTTTACCATTTGGATTAACGACATCTCCGGCAATTTTTAGTAACGTACTTAATTCGGTAGTGAGTGACTTAAAAGTTGCATGTTTTCTTGACGATATTTTGATATTTTCCGATACGTTAGAGGGGTTACAATATGAAACTGAAAGAACTTTGCAGAGATTAAATGATTGTGGCCTAACTGTTAATGAAGATAAGTGTGAATTTAATAAGCAGGAAGTTGAATATTTGGGGTTTAAAATTTCTAATAGGGGTATTCAACCATTGGAAAAAAAAATTGAAGCAATTATTAAAATGGAGGTGCCTAAAAATGTATCAGAATTACGTAGTTTTTTGGGAGGTATTAATTATTATAGAATATTTGTTGATAATTTAGCGAGTATTTTGGAGCCAATGTATAACCTGTTAAAAAGGGATACAGAGTACAATTGGAATGAAGAGTGTCAGATTGCTTTTGAAAAAGTTAAAAAGATATTAGCATCGAATAGAATATTAGTACATTATGATCAAAATATACCTATTAAGCTTATTACGGACGCGAGTAACGTGGGAATGTCGGCGATAATTTGCCATATTTTTAAAAACGGTGTTGAAAGGCCTATTGCTTATGCCAGCAAAACATTTACATCAACAGAATTAAAATACTCAATATTAGACAAAGAGGCCAGTGCTATTATTTTTGGTTTAAAAAAATTTTATCAATATTTATATGGAAGAAAATTTATTCTGGCATGTGATAACAAACCTTTGGTAGACATTTTAGGAGAAAATAAAAATATTCCAATATTGACAGCGAGTAGATTGCAAAGGTACGCATTAATTTTACAGAATTATGATTATACATACAATTGAATATATTAATACTAAAGATAACAAAGCAGATTTTTTATCAAGATTACCTATGAAAATATCAGAAAATGATAATGAAGAAAATTACGATTTTTTAATTAATGAAATTAATGTTGAGGAAGTAGAAATTGAATACTTAAATATAATTACAGAAGATTCAAAGTTGGATAGAGAGTTAATTATAAACAATTCGAATATTGATAAGTTATTTATTGAGATAAAAGAATATTTAAATCATGGTTGGCCTGAGAAAAGGAGTATTTCAGGGGATATTTTGAAATATTGGCAAATCAGGGATAGATTATCAATTGTTAATGATTGTTTATTTTATGATAACAGGTTGGTAGTACCGGGAGTGCTAAAAGAGATAATATTAAAGTATATACATCAATCACACATGGGAATTGTGAAATCGAAAAATTTAGCAAGAAATTATTTTTTTTGGTTAGGTATGAACGCAGATATAGAACGAACAGTGAAAGAGTGTAAACAATGTGCAGAAAATTGTAATACTCCACCTAGGGTGGAATTACAAAGTTGGCCTGTGGAAAATAAAATTTGGAATAGAATACATTTGGATTTTTTTGGTCCCATATCGAATAAATATTTTTTAATTTTAGTTGATTCGTCGTCGAAATGGATTGATGCTATTGAATTAAATAACATAAATACATATTGCACATTAAAAGTATTAAAAAGAGTATTTTCTATTTTAGGTATACCTAATTGCATAGTTTCAGATAACGGTTTAGCCTTTACATCAAAGGAATTTAAAGAATTTTGTAATAAATTGAATATAAAACATATCACGTCAGCAGTTAATCACCCAGCTTCAAATGGTTTAGCGGAGAATGCAGTTAAAACAGTTAAAAATTTTCTAAAAAAGTTAATAAATAGGGATAGATTACAAGAAAATTATGAGGAAAAGTTATTGAAATTTTTAGTAGATTTTAGAAACACACCATCAATTACAACAGGTATCGAACCAAGTGTACAAATGATAGGAAGAAGAATTAGATCAATTTTTGATACATTAATTCCAGATGATGATAAATCCTTTGTGAGAATAGACAGAAACGTTCAGGAGAGAATGAAATGGATACAAAACAGACAAGGTTATTATTACGGGGGGAAGAAGAAAGGAAAGAATTTTGTTATTGGATCTAGAGTTATGACAAGAGATTTTAGAGACTCTAAAAATAGATGGGTACCTGCTACTGTTATCAAGATATTGGGAAATAGGAATTTTATTGTGGAAACTGTTGGGAAATTAAAATGGAAAAGACACATGGATCACTTGGTAGAACGAAGGGTACACTGGGATGATATTAATAATGACTCTGAGAGTATTGAAGAGTTAGGTCCACTCTTTGAAGTGGATATACCGACCGGGGTTAATTCGGATTCTTCTTCTCTTTCAGAAAGGACTCCTTGGAGAGACAGACTGAGACCACGACCAGTGAGACAACGATATCCCAGATGAACATACACACTATGAATCATTCACTCAAGGAAAGAGAAATTAATTGACTGAATAACATATGTATAAATTAATTATGAATGTAAAATAAATTGTTAAGGTATTGTATTATTATTGTATTGTAAATATGTAGCTGGGATGAAATTGAGTGAGTGAATGTTTTCTGAGATTAGTTGTGGGAGTGTAGTGTACGTAAGTGTGAAAGGGATATCGTGTGTGAAAGAGACGGATGTTGTGCCTATATAGGCTTGGTATGAATGAGTAGGGGGCATTCTGCCATAGGGCCCGTACTGAGACAATATAGAGATTGATTACAGAGATAACTACTGAGTTATTTATTGAAGAAGACCATCCCCAATATTCAATTGAGGAGATAGTACTGTGCACCCCATCACAGTACATTACAAAGATGAACCTGTAATAATGATTTATAATATTGATGAGTCGATGTATGTGTTCCAGGATATAAAAATATAGTGTTTGGTTCTCTCTGCCTACCCCGTTAGGGACATGCATGGGTTGATGTATGAGAATAACAGACTAAAATGTTGAGATGATGTATCAATGTAAATAAGGCGATTAATGCAATCCGGGATAGAAAACAATGGCGTTCTTTTCTCTCTGCCTACCCAGTTAGGATGTGATGCTATGTATTTATCGAAAATTATTTTTTTAGTTAATGTGTTAAAATTTTCGAATGTTGGTAGTTAAATACAAAAATATGTAAAAAAAAAGACTTCATTACAATGATAATGACTTTTTCCAGACGGCATAATTGAAAAAAAATGCAGATAATGAATATTTTTCCGAAAAATCTCCGCAACGGGACCTGATATGAAGATAATTTTTTTACCAGATGTAAAGTGTGTTTTGGTGAATATGATAGCATAGTTAACTCAATTTTGCCAAAATAGGCAGTTAGTGACTTTTTCCTGTCAGCAGACGATATAGTAGTGATATGCGGTTTACGAAACCGTGACGTCACCGTCAGCTCCGACGGACGCCATTACACTGCAAGCGTTTTTTGACGTAAATGTCAAATTGGATTTTGAAATGGCAATTTTTGCTACTAAACCTTTATTTTATGTAGAAATGTATATATATTTGAAAACAGTGGATGCGTAAAAACATCGTGAGATAGTTTCTCAAAATTATTCATCATGCCTATTGTTTTGAGAATGTATCAGCGGATGGATCTTGAAGCATTTAAACGCGCATGTTTACTTTTAGCTGTACCTACTTTTTCAACATTACGCCACAGTGGCAATGATTTCAAGCAAGCATTGATCTCATCAGCGTACGTTGAATATCGAATGACGGGAATTGTTTGTCTAAAATCACCTGAAAGGATTAACAGAGAGCCACCGAATAGTTCTTCGTTGTTTTTTATATCATTCAGTGTCCTGTTCAACGCCTCAAACGAATTTTTGTGTGCCATAGTGAATTCATCCCAGATGATAGTTCATCCCAGCTATTCTGCCTCCACCTAATAAAGTTTCTGCAATGCCAGATGATGCAACAGTCAATGCGATGCCATTATTTGATCGTATTTCGGCGATAATTAGCGAAATGAGAAATGTTTTGCCAGTTCCACCTTGTGCATCCCAAAAAAGAATCCACCTTTTCCTCCCAAAACTGCCTGCATAATGCGGTCGTAAATGATTCTTTGTTCATCAGTCAGTAGTGAGACATTACTATTCAGTTTACCGCATGGTCCATTAATCATGTTTGTTGTAACAATATCGTACAGTGGTTGATCAGTAGACGGATCTGGAATTTCCGCAGAAATAATACTATCGATTTCCTCACTGATCGATGAACAACTAATAATAATGGTCGAAAACTGTGTTGAGAGTGAGAGAAAGCTTATTGTGGGAGGGAGATAGGAGAACGCCATCTTTTTCGTCCCTACTCATTGGTGTTTGCTGGTTGAAAGGTGACGCCTGTATAACGATCGCACTTTCTGTTTTCACGGGGTTAAATACATAAAATGTCCCCACATATCTGAAAGAAAGATTTCAACCCTTGGCCTCTCATGGACTCCCACTTCGGTCTAGAGAAGAGAGAACCTTTGCCATACCACCTCACGTTACAGATTATTATTCATCTTCCTTCACTATTCATGCTGCCTGGTTGTGGAACAATTTAGCATTTGATATTAGAACTGCCACCTCACTTCCAATTTTCAAATCTCGTCTTAAATGCTAACTCTTCTTCTCAATTTCACTTTCCATCCCTTTTGTTCGCTCCTCATCCTCTCCCTTCCCTTTCTGATTTTTCTCTCATTTCTGAATTTGTGTAATTTCTCACTTTTTGTTTTGCTGTCATATACTGGTTGTGGTATTGTGTTATTATGTATATGCCGAAACTATGTTATGTACCTTTGATCTCAGATGGTTGACTGCAAGAAATTGCCTCCAGGCAATAAGTCCGCCATTTGTACTATGTTCTTTTATGTATGTAGAAAAAAGCGTTATATAAATAAATAAAAAAAATATCGTACGACAATGATTAATCAATTGCGATCTTGCAACCCTATTAAGCATCTGTGGATACAAGTAAAAATAGTAATATCGTGATTAAAAAATAGGGGTTAGTGGTAAAAGGGTGTAAATTTAGGATTATAAGTATTTTTTAATGCCAATTCATAAAAAATATAAAAAAAAAATTGTCAAAAAACTAAAAAAAAAAAATCTGGAGAGAGCCTTATCACAGAGGGGTATAAAAAATAGCCTACAACCTATTCTCAGACCTACCAAATAAACGCATAATTCATAAAAATCGGTCAAGCCGTTTCGGAGGAGTTCGATAACAAACACTGTGACACGAGATTTTTATATATTAGATTTATAATATTGCTATTCTTCAATAGAGGACCATATTTATATATTTAATTTGGAATTAATTTGACTCTGATTTCGATATTATTTCAAATTTAATTAAAAATAAAAGGATTGCTACATTTGTAACATCGCTGTGAGCCCGAAGAAAAGGATTAAATGTAGTAGATGTTACCATCCCTTTCATTATAATTGTGGAGGCACATCCCAAGAGAATTGAAAAAAATTGAGTAAAATATATAGAGATAGGTGGAAGTGTAAAATCTGCCTATCGAAGGATCCAAGAAATCAATCACCGAATCCAATTGCTACTAGCCATTCAAGTACATCTACGTCAGTATTAATTATGTTTCTTCCATCTGAAGTAGCAGGAGATGTTTCTCCTGACATGAAAAAAATATTGATGATGTTGAACACATCTATCGAAACACTAAAGAAGGATATTATGTTGGAATTCGGGAAGATGCTTTCACAAAGATTTTCTTCTTATGAACAAGAAATGAAAGAAAGGCTCGACGACTTCGAAAAGAAAATTGAATATAATAATAATATTGTTGAGGATCTGAAAAAGAAAATTGAAAATTTGGAGGAGAAAGTCATCAAAATGGATTCATTAGAACTTGAAATTACTGAACTAAAAAATGTTGTGGGAAAAATGGAAAAAGAGTCACTATAGAAAGAACAACGCCAACTCTCAAACAACATCGAAATACATGGTTTACCTGAATTACCAAACGAGAACGTCGTTTCATTACTAGTGAAAATAGGAAGCAGTGTGGGTTGTAAAGTCAATCAAGATGACATAGAGTCGGTAACCCGAGTCAATCCTTCGAAGGTAACAATCGTCCTAGAAATATTATTGCGAAATTTAAATCAAAAGTCATTAAAGACGAGCTTATTTCAGCCATTAAGAAGAAAAAAGGGATTAACACTAGCATGGTTGATATACCTGGAAAAACCGAATCTTTTTTTTGTAAATGATCACCTAACCTCGAGAAGTAAAATCATTCTTCGAGATGCGAAAGAATTAAAAAAGAAACTGAACTATGATTTTTTATGGGTTCGAGATTCGCAAATATACCTTCGGAAGAACGAGCTTTCAAAAAAGATCTGCATCACCAGTGTCAGTCAACTCAATCATCTAACTTAAAATTACCCAGTTTGGTTTATATTAATTTTATATTAGTCTTCATAGGGCCGGTATTACAGTCCTAGTTTAAGAGCTAAACTCAAGTTTTACAAAAATAAAGCGTATTTAAGTGTCCGTTTAAGCCTAATCTTTCCTCAAATACGTCTGTAAAACGACAAACATTTAACTCAACGTTTCTGGCGGATTAAGTACTTAACGGTGAGTCAACTGTCATTTGCTAGGCAACGCGCGTAGTTTCAGTTTCTATCACTAGAGGCGTTAGGTTGTTTCAGTTTTCTATCGCTAGAGGCGTTAGTTGTATCGACGGTGGCGCCAACAACAAAACAAAACTGAAACGAGCATGGGCATTTAAAAGCATTATTTTGGTGGAAAAAATTAAATTTAACATGTTGGATAATAAAACAATAGTATTTCAAGTCGTAGCGTCCCGTTTTGTAGTTCGTATTCGTACAGTCGGCCCTCAACTCATTGAGTTTGTTAAACTCAAGATTATTGTTAACCTTTTCCGTGCTACGCGTATACTAAACAATGTAACACCTCAGTGCGGCGCAATTTTTGGACAAAATTAAAATCGTCATATCTCAATAACTACTCACCTGAGATACTTGAAATCTTCTACGAGAATATTCGTTTTTAGCTGTTCTAAATGTTGTGTAGAAGCATATTTCCTTTGAATTCTTTCCATGCCATTGTCCCCTCACCGATGTATGAGAATTGTTACTTGTTAAAATAATTTTGGGTGACAATAAGTGTCAAATTTAAAAAGGATCAGTAGAAGTTTGAAGACCACTGCGTGTGGATGTGTGCACAGAGAAAATAATCAGTGAACCAGGAATATAGAAGCATCGGTGAGATCGTTTAAAATAGAGTCCACTACCTTCCATCTTTAAGACCCATCACCTGATATTTTCTACTTAATATTTTGGTCCTTCGAGCCGGATTTGAAGTGTTTTTTTTTGTGTTATTTATTGCGAATTCTGCATGTTGCGGTGGTTTCAAATTGAACGTAAATTGTAGGTACTCAATTTTGTTACAATATTATGGTTATTAATTATCACATAATATTATTTTGTAATTATTGTGAGGTATAATAAGGTACCATATTAATGTTAATTATTGTGAATGCAGTCGGGTAGAATAAAATACCACATTATTATTGATACAGTGAATTTATGTTTGCATGCAATTATAGTTTATAAGTATAAGTTTAAAATTTTAAAATGGCTGATAACATTAAAGCAAGGATGTTAAATGCTATTTCTAGAATTAGGAATACATATGAATTAAGAGATCTATGTGAAAAAGGCAATATCGAACGAGATGAAATATTTTTAGCTAGGTGTCAGAGAGTTGACGAATGGTATAAATTGGTCAATGAATTAAGTGACAGCTTGATTGGAATATATACTGAGACAAAATGTGATACTGAATTAAAGGAATTGAGTGAAATAATTCAGAAAAATGACATTATGTATTTTGAAATAATGAGAATTAAAAATCGTTTATCGAATGGTGTGATAATAAATGCAACTGATGTATGTAATAAAATTCAGAGAGCTCCTATAATAAATTTACTTGTTTTTGATTCCAACGTCGAAAATTGGAATTCGTTTCATGACATGTTTGTGTTATTGATTCATGATAATATTGGATATACAGACATAGAAAAATTTCATTATTTGCGAAAGTCCATAAAGGGATTTGCATCAACATTTGTTAATTTACCACTGATAAGTGATGATTATAATATTGCTTGGAGTACATTGTGTGGACATTATGTATACTAATAAAAGATTACAATTTGAATATTACATGAATAAAATTTTTCAATGCAAATCTTCAGTTGGTGAAAATGTAGGGCAATTAAGTGAATTATATCATACATTTAATGAAAATATATTAGCTCTGTCAAATATGAAATGTGAAAAGATGTTAGATCAGGTATGGGGATTCATATTTATTAATAAATTGGATGAATCTACACGTCGAATAGTGGAAAGTAGATTAGATAATAGATATTCAGGAAATTCCTTCAATAAATAGAATATTTGAAATAATTCGAAGTCAATTGCAAGTATTAACCCTTAAATGCATAGTGTCATGAATTTAATACATTTACGTTTTGGCGGGATATATTATGTATATGACAAAATTTCGCTGTATATTCAATGATTTGCTAGTAATATAGGAATTGGCTTCACAATGGGACTAGTAGTGCGCTCTTACACAACTTATGTGAAAAAATATGATATATCAAAACTTATTGGCGGCGATTTTTTGTAAGTCATTATATCTATCAGATTTAAAATCTTTTATTTGGTGAAGATTTGTGTTTTGTTGTCTGAAAAAAATATATTTCCGTAGCGAGTAAGGTTCTTTTATGTTTGGTATAAAAAATATTACAATTTATTTTATGCATTTTCGATTACGTTCAGTTTTTTGTTTGTCATTTATAAATGACACTATGCATTTAGTCATACAAAATGGTTGGATTGTGCTATACATACATAGCTACTAACAAAATAATTTAATTCTTCAATTATTATCATGGCTCAATCTTTTTTCTTGTCTGATAGAGAGTTGGAGGAGTATTTAAACTCTATGTGATAGTGAAGATGGAATGGATGGTAGCGACTATGACAGATTTACCCAGAATTATGATCCAGAATATATGTACTGTATGACAGCGAAACGTGGACTATCAGCCGGAGAGAGTCTGGACGTCTGACTGCCTGCAAAATGTGATGCAACAGGCATATGGCTAGGATCCATTGGTCAGACCACATTCCAAACAACGTGGTACTGAGCAGAGTTGGAGAAATGAGACAACTCCTAAAGAAGGTTGCCCAACAACAATCCAAATGGTTAGGCCATAACATCAGGCATCGGGTCTGCTCGTTACTATCGCCGAAGGAATGAAGGAAGGCACAAACCATAGTGGCCACCCTAAGGACGCCTATATTTATCAGGTGTTCAATTATGTGTGCTGTAGCTGCTACCAAGGGATGAAGGGGCTGGTGGACAACAGAGATATATGGAGAGCTTGTTCTTCTTTGTGCTTGGTGACCACGAAGAAGAAGAACCATAGTATCTCAATGAGGAAAATGTTGAAAGACAATAAATTGGTTCACCTGATCTCGTCATATGTTGGCACCCTTCATTATGGAACGATAATATGGTTTGATAAAAAAAATGTTATGATACCTGACCACATATATTTAAGAACTCTAATTCCCACCTGGGCGGGATAGAACTAATGGACGCTCATATCGGGAGATATCGAATCTGGATGAAGGATAATAAGTGGCTAATATACCACATTGTTGGCATCGTAATTGATTCCTGGATTCTGTTATAGAGAGTTTACCAGGAAAAACAATGTTGAGCATCTATAAAATTATCGAAGTTTTGAACCAACTTAGATTCATGTCTGTGCAAACTGCAGACGAGTGGAGGAAATAAACTGGCCAGAGGCTCTTCAAACAACCAGATTCACTTGTTTGCTATCCAGGAAAAAATCTAACTTGCCTTTGTACAAATACTCTGTTAAACTTATGTACTTGAAAATTTGCTTAGCACGAAACCGGTCGTAGTCCTTAAATAAATAGTGGAATTAATTATAAACAAGTGTTTTTATTTTTATTTATTAAAAATATAAATTAATTTAATTATTAATATGAGCCTCAAAAGTAAGTTTTGAGTCCAGAATAACTCCAAGATCACATACACAGTCTTTGTTTGATAAGAGCGACCCAGAAATATTATAATTATGGATTATACGGTTACGAGTAAAGGTAACTTTGTAACATTTAGATATATTTATAAAGAGTTTATTTTCATGGCAATATTGGGACAATCGATCAAGATCTTCCTGTAGGCTCACACAACTACTAACTGAGTTGATGGGAAGGAAAATCTTCATATCATCAGCAATATATTAGTATTTTAGCAGAATGCAAACGAGTTGCGATATCATTTATGTAGATGGAAAAAAGTAAGGGGCACGAAATGGATCCCTGAGGTACACCGGATGTAATCATTCTCCAAGTTGATGCAAACCCACCCACGGCAACAGCCTGGGATCTGTTTGTTATGTAAGATGACACCCAGCGGAGTAGGTCTCCATGAATACCATGGTTAGCAAGTTTTTTATATAGTATATTATGGTTAATTTTGTCGAAGGTTTTGCTGTAGTCGGTATAAACAACATCAACCTGCTTCCGTTTGTCCATGCAATCTAATAAAAAGTTTATAAATAAAGCGAGACAGAACGACCTGCAAAGAATCCAAGTTGAAAATCGTTTATTGTTTTTTTTACAACAGGAAATATTTGATCATATACTATATTTTCAAACACTTTAGAAAAAATAAATAGCTTAGGTATAGGCCTAAAGTTATTGGCTTCATTCTTTGAGCCCGATTTGTGAATTGAGATATGTTAAGATATGTCGTCTTGAACAAATCGACAGTTGGATAACAAACAAAAAATATAACAAAACAAAATATATGGGTGCTTATTAGTTGGCATCATTCCATTACTTTACCTACGTCTTTCTTATTCTTTTTCTTCTTCAATGGTGCAACAGCCAATATTGAGGCTTGGCCTCCGTCAGTCTTCGCCTCCAGCTTCTTCTATCGTCCGCAGCAACCCACCAACTGTCCGGCACTTGCAATAATTGTGAAACATCCCTTCCTACTTCGTCTTTCCATCGCAGCGGCGGTCTTTTAACCTTTCTTCTTCCACCTGGATGTCCACACAGGACTTTCTTTGGTATTCGCTGTGGTGGCATTCTATGTACACGTCCGGCTCATCATATGTCTAGTTACATATGTCTATCTAACTAGGAATCATTACTGTTTTAAGACAGACAATTTAAATGCGTGTACTTATGTATTTTCCACCACGATTTAACATCATGCGATAGGATTTACAACCCATCGAAACAAAAAAAGAACAAAACGTAAAAAAAAGAGAAATCTTAATTTCAATTTAAGAGATAAAAAATTAAAACGTACACATTCATATACATACACACACATAAATACATACATTATGTATACAAAAATTTCAAAATTTACAAACCCGTTCAAGGAGTTCCACTCTAAAGACATTTAATGGTGAACGTTACGCTAGCACGTAAAGTGATCACTAAAACCAGACGATGACAGGTCGTTAGCCCTGTAGGAATGTCTTGGAGCTCCATCCATACCTCCCTTTCATCTCTACTGAGATTCAGTATAAATACCTACTCTAAACTCCTATGTGTTTTCATACATACTTCATACATACCTAAGCATGTGTTAGAATATGTACTTCTCCATCACATATGTATACACATATATAAATACATGCACACAAATATACTTACATTTAAATTATATATTAACAAACTTATTAACATCTCAATAGAGACGTAGTTGGGATATTATAGAAGAATCAAGAACTCAAGACACCTACAGGGCTTACGACCTACAATCGGTTGATTTACGTGATACTAGATGGCGTTGCAAAAAGGTTTCTTTGTTACTTCATAGATGGCAAATAGTAAAAATGTCTTATTTTCAGGTGAATTATTAGACATTATTAAAATATATAGAACTTTAAAAAAATACATTGATAAGGGAATTCAATAAGAAGGCATAATTGGTGAACGTTGCTCAAGCGCATAAAGTGATCACGTAAACCAGCCGATGACAGGTCGTAAGCCCTGTAGGTGCCTTGAGTTCCTGGTTCAACTTTGCCTCTATTGAGATTTTAAAAAGTTCGTCAGTAAAAATATCATTTGAATCCCGACAGGGAAAAAAAATCCAATTAAAAAAATATTCGATTTATATATGTATTACCTATAATGTCTCCCTTTCAAAAGAACCAAAAATCTTCTTAAATAAAAGAAAGAAAACAAAACAAAAAAAAACGAAATATCATAACCATATGTATAGCAAAATACTCCACACATAATATGTCTTCAATAGATCTTTTCAAAGTTTAAGGACTAGGTATATTGTTAGATTCGAAGATCTTTGATTTTTTGTTGAAGTTGAGTTTTGATAAGTCTGTTTCTCGCTTTGTATGGCCATCCCAAGAGATCCTGCTCCTTAGATAGACGAATTCTTTCGCAACCTTAAGGGCAGCTCTAGATTAAAATTAAAACTAGTTGCATGTAACACATTTGATCCAACTGTCGATAGCGATAGTACATATAGTTGAAGAATAAGTACCAAACTATAAACCCATAAATACAAATTATTTAATATTTTAAGATTTTTTGTTTTCTATAAAACACATGTACCTAGGTATGTATTTCAAGATAGGATAGTATAGAGTCAGTCCTTTGATCCTACCCAGAATATGAAAACAGCATAATGGTATGTATGTATGTTTGGAGATTAGTATCAAACAATTAAGTCTTCTTAGATATTGTGTGTAGGCTGCCATACAAATTGTATGAAGCAATGTCGTCACTTAATTCAATTTTTATAAAAATTGTTAAAAAAAATTTGAGATGTGCTAATACAATGTCAATATTTTTTATAGAAAATAAAATTATCTAGTTGGGGTGTTTCGGCTTTTTTCGATATTTTTAAAATATTTGGAAATAAAGGCAGTTAAACTCATAAATTTATCATAAAAAATGCTTGAGAAACCCTGGAATTTAAAAAAAAAAACTTATTTGAGATTTTATATTTGTCTATGACGTTTATACTAATTTTCAGCGTTCTAGCTTTTATGATTTTTGAGAAATATGGAAAAGTAAACCAAAATTTCAAAAGTTGACAACCCCTGACTGAAACAAAAATTCACAATTCTGAGTATAAAAGTTTTGTAGGCCTATAATTGTTTATATATTCTGAAAATTTGGGATCTGTAAATTGAGCGGATCAAAAGTCATAAGGGACACACACACACACAAAACTCACATACAATGTTCTACTCCGAATTATGAGTACCTAAATCCATGTATGGGAACATATATGCTGCGAGGCCTCTAGTTGGTGTTATAAGCATGCAAAATGTCTACTACGCCATACAAAATGTTCCTTCGTACACGCATCTTGGCTTAATAATGTCGATTCATTCAGAGAATTGAATTCTTATGAACGAATCGACAGTTGGAATATAGATGTTTTCTTTCATGTAGTAGGTATGTATGAAAATATACATACATTGTTATTATCATCTAAAATAAAATATATTATATTTAAATAAGTCCAGTTGTATAACGTAAATAAATATATATTTTCTTTTATTGACATACATATATGTAGTCTCATAAATCAATATGTTTGCAGCGAAATATATTTTTGCGATAAGGTTTATTCAGCTTTCAATAAACAACGCCTGTTTTTATATTGCAATCAATCAGATCATGAATTCTTCAAACAATGCAGGTATATAAAACGTTGGGAAATGGCTGTACAGCATCACTTTAGCCTGTAAAGTAATTTCATAATGAACGCTGCAATCGTCTTTCTTTTCTTGATGGTAAGTTTAATTTTATTTTAATAATATACTTGATAAATTACCATGTGCCCTGCAGTCCGATGCGTACCGTGGCCTCCTCTGAAAGGATTTCGCATTCTCCTATCCCACTCTTGGTACCGTCATAGGACTATAAGTTATGCTCATCCTCGGAGTGGCTGCTCGTCGGACAATAAATTACCCTGGCCTCCTAAATAAATTTACTATATCTGTACCTTTTTTTTTTAACATGTCCACGTAGGGGACGCCAGCTATTAGGATTTGGGTCCATTTTACTCTTCCGAAGAAGCGCACTACGTAGCGTTGGGAGGGGTTTGTAATCTAGAAAAGAGTTTATTAATTTGGATTTTAAAAAGACCCGGGTTGTACGAAGGTGAAAACACAGAATTCGGAAGATCGTTCCACAGTCGGGCTGCTGTATTAATAAAGGAGTTCGAGAAGCGACTTGTTCGTATATGTTGAAGGTCCACTGTGAATGGATGCTGCGATTGAGTGAAGCGAGTGACTCTGTTGCGAGTGGGTGGAGGAGGGACCAAAGATGCAAGTTCTTCTGAGCAATTCCCGTGGTAGTATCTATAAAATAAACTTAAAATACCGACTCTGCGTCTGTGTTCTAGTGATTGCAATCCATCAGTCAGTGATGGATCATCAATCAGACGTATAGCACGCCTTTGGACAGCGTCGAGGGTATTCAGTAGGTATTGGGGGCGCCACTCCAGAGGTGACTGCCATATTCAATAATTGGACGTATTTGCGTTTTGTAGAGTATACAGATGTACCTTATCTATGTTTCCCAAAATTGACAAATTGATAAGAATGAAGAATTATTTATAATAACAGCTCAACAAAATAGGAAAGGGGGTGAAATGAAATAAGAGAGGGAAGACTGCTGTAGGTCTCGTAACATTCATAGGCTGGATTGTTTCAACAAAAGTATCAGAAATAGTATAGTTAAAATACTTAAATTTCATAAAGTTATTCAAATATGCGTCATTCATTCTACAGCATTAGATTTCAATGATACAACCAAAGCTTTGAACAATTTTATGAAATCAAAGTATTTTAACTATAGGTACTATTATTTTAATCAATGTTCGAGAAACAGAGGCCAAGTATGTATATCAGATATTGACTATAGTTAGCATAAATGTTCACACATTGTTGGCTTCCTGGTACATGGATGTTTATAAGATTTATTTACCAGCTCCGGTGAGTCTATAGCGTTGTTCAGAATTTTATGTAACATTAATTGGTCGAATAATGTTCTTCTACATTCAAGGGTTTAAAGATTATGATACTTGATAGAGGATTATTGCGCTGGACTCTTTCAATGTTTGAAATATGTATATTATGACAAAAACACTATTTTATAGTATTATATCAATAGGTACTTACTAACTTTATTCAGCCATCCCTGTACACCGCTGGATACAGGCCTGCCTCATATCTCTCTAAGTTTCTCTATCATGGACCTTCTGCATCCAGTCACCAGCAACCCTCTGTTCTTCCTCTACTTCTTCTGTCCTTACACGGTCTCAGTTCTAGGATTTGCCACTCTTTCAACGACATTAGTAACTCATGATCTTCTACGTATTTCTGAATTTCTCACTCTATCTGAGAGTCTGAGATTCAGCATGGCTCTTTCGTGTTTTAGCTTTGCCACTCTTTGTTTTCTGACCATGGCTTTCGTTAGTGTAAGTGTGTCTGCTCCGTATGTCATGACTGGGAGCACACATTGGTCATACATACATGTAGCTTTCAGATTTTGCTGGTGAAGATTTTCTTTTGATTACAAAGGATTTGACAAACATTCCATCAGCGTTGTGTGTCGTATCCATTGACATTGCTATATCATCTTTAAAAAAATAGGGAATATTGATAGCAGTCTCTACGAGTAGTAGTGGTCTCCACAAGCAGAAAGGGTGGTGGTGGGGGAAGAACAGCAGTCTCTGCGAGTGCATGATAAGTAACGAGACGTTCTTCAATGCCCCATAAATTACAGATATCCGATCTGTTATGCCGACCTCACTGAAGTTCCAATTCTAACAAATATGATGACATTGTTGACTCCGGGGAGGTGAACATTTTGATCAAATAATTCATCGATCTTTATGACCTTAATATCTTACAATGTAATATGTAGACAATTTTAACACTAAACTTACATTATATGGTTTGTATTGTATGTATGTTTGCGGATGTGATGTGTAAAAATATTTTAAAGATATTTTAGCGTTTGAATAACTTGGTCTCTTCTTCTTCTGGGTCACAATCTTAGGATTGGTCTGCACCAAACACTCGATTCCTCCACTTAACTCTATCGTCCGCCAGTCTCTTCATCTCTTTGTAACTGCTACAAAGAGATGAAGAGTGATTATCTGGTCTATATAGTTGTTTCTGGGGCGGCCTCTACAGTTGCCCCCATCAATCATTCCTTCGACGATGGTAGAAAGCAGGCCTGGGTGCCGGATGTTGTGGCCTATCCAAGTTGTTCTATGTTGGGCAATTATTTTCATAAGTTGCCTTGTCTCTCCAACCCTGTTAAGTACATACCTCGTCGTTGCTGATGTGTTCTGACCAGTGAACTTTAGTGAGTGTCCCAAATACAATAAAATGGAAATAAAACGAGTCTTGTAATACTTTCACATCAATAGTGAAAATCCTGTTATGTTTAATATGAATTATATGATTTAAAATGATTTTTTCCTTGTTTTCAGTTGGCTGTGGTTTGCCTCAGTGGTGTCGCCGAAGCAGGCTTGCCCAATGACGACGACGATTACTGGTATTATTTCTGCAATCGCCACCCTAAACATCCAAGATGCAAATACTATTATTAATTACGCAATATCCTTTGTAATTTTATAATTGTCATCGTGTCTATAATGTAAACCTTTCGTCATATTTTTAATTATTGTGAAATAAAATATAGTCTCATACACAACACATCATTTCGTTTGATTTAATTTATTTATTTATTTGTCATTTTTTCCTTTTGTTTTATTATATTTTAATGGTTACACACAGTTTTGAAATATATTTATTTATTTCATTGCATGTGCAATGATGTTTGTAATGGTTGGTTTATTACCATGAACCAGGTAGGAGGTAGGTACTGAAGGTTTGAAAGGATGGAAGAGACGGGAAAAAGTGATGGATAGAGAGACATTGAAGAGCTTGGAGGGACGGGAGGTACTGAAGGACTTAAGATGACTTATAACGTCACTAAAAACATGATATATTAAAACCGCCTAATGCACTATAAAGTTACGCGTTAGTAAGAGTAACTATCGCGTGCATTACATAAGGTTTGTACGTGATTTAAATGATCAGAAACCCAAAATTTGTTGATTTTTTGCAATTGAAGAACAAACCTTACTTACTAGAAATCGAAAAACTTTATCGGTCATTCACTTTGATTTAATGCGTTCTTTTAGCATATACAAGATTTATTTCTCTACGACACATAGTTTTGGAGTAATTTAAGAAAAATGCTGTAAAAGAGGATATTATTAATATATTTTTTAAGGGAATTTAGCCTGAATTTTAAAATTGTGTTACGAAAATTCACTAGAGAAATTTTTAATTATCTCAATAGAGACGAAGTTGGAATATTTACTGTAGGAGAACCGGGAAATCAAGGCACCTACAGGGCTTACGACCTGTCATCGGCTGGTTTCCGACCTGTCATCGGCTGTCATCGGCAAACCAGCCGATGACAGGTCGTAAGCCCTGTAGGTGCCTTGATTTCCCGGTTCTCCTACAGGTAATATTCCAAAACCAGCCGATGACAGGTCGTAAGCCCTGTAGGTGCCTTGATTTCCCGGTTCTCCTACAGTAAATATTCCAACTTCGTCTCTATTGAGATAATTAAAAATCTGTTAAAAAACACCTTTGACTCCCGACAGGAAAAAAAAATCCAATGTTTGCGCATATGCAATACTAAAAATATTCGATCACTAGAGAAATGTTGAATATACTTATGGTATTTTTTCTAGAAACACACTGTTTAAAATATTTGAGGAATTTGATTTGAAATTGGGGTGTTTAGGTTTATATGCCCCCTTAAGGGTCGTAGGGGATAATTTTAAATTCTTCTTCGTTTAGTAGACCTCGCTCACGCGAGTCGCTATTGTCTTTAAAGACTAACTAAACCTAACCAGAAAATCAACGGTAATGAAAATTTATGTACACATCATGCTATTATTTCGTTGTCGTATTTTATTACATCCCTTATAATTTTCGGTTAAGTTTAGTTAGTATTTAATAATAAAAGCGTCTCGAATGAGCGAGTTGCTTTATAAATTGAATATAAATTGGTTGCAGGAAAATTTTTATCAACATCTTTGCCATTTGACGTTTTGAATAAGTTTATTGTGTATTCTGGTTATTTGTCAAGCGATTTGATCACATTTTTAAAATAAATTAAGTATATATGTCAACATATTTTTACCTAGTTGTATGATTTTAAACACTATTTTTTTTTTTTTTTTTATTTTATTTTATGTTTTGAATATACAGCCTAAATAACAAAATTATACATTAATAATATAACACTCCATTAGTGGACCAATTAAGTTTACAGAAATAATCATTTTTATGTAGATTGTAATATTAGGTCCTTACATATGAAATTGGCGTTTTGCCGTACTGGCAACTTTGATCTCAAATATCTTCTCTTTGGTTAGGAATTCGAAATTCAAATTTATACAGCTATTTACTCATATATTTGTGTTTTGAAAATTATAATTCATTTGTTTTTTCCTCAATTGTTTTTATTGATTCCCGTCCGAATGGTTTTTTTAGTAAAGAGATCGATGAAATACCCATGAGATGACAAAAGTGCATAGATAGCAATGGTACATAGTTTGATTAAATAAATATATTATATTTAAAAAAAATATACTTTATGTTCCTCCCATACAAAACGCCAATTTCATATGTAAGGACCTAATATCTATTATAATATAGGGGAAAGAATGGAAAGGATATATGGAATTGGACAGAAAGAGAAAGAGGAGAGCCTGCAAAAAAACTACTTACCAGAAACCACAGAGGCATTCAGGGACTTAATTACTGATGATTTGAATATAAAAAATGACGTATTACAGAGGTCTATAGTCTTAAAGAACACATTGAAATTGTTACAAGTTCTGTGGATAAATGTATTCTGTAAATAATTTGTTTTACATATTGGTAATTTAAATGGCAGTGGATTCCTGGTGTGACGTAATGGGCAGTTAAATGATATCAAATTAAGTAAGTCGATGGAGGCTATTTTATTGTTTATCAATTTATGTAGATATAACATATCTATCTATCGAAGAAGTTGTAGACCTAAACCTTGGGTACCGAATGTGAGGTAAAAGAGTCAGTGTAGTATGCTACGCCGACGATGCGGTACTTATCGCAGAATCAGAAGATGACCTTCAAAGGATGCTATACAAACTAAATCATACATCACTTAAATATAATATGATGATATCTACAGACAAAACAAAGAGTCTCACGATAAGCAAGAACCCGTTCAGATGCAAATTAGTCGTAGAAAATAACATAATAGAGCAAGTGATGGACTTTAAATACCTGGGAATAGACATCACTAGCAGCGGTAGTCTATACGACGAAACATTAAGACAAGTAAATAAAGCAGCTGCAATATCAGGATGTCTAAAGGAAAGTATATGGAGGAATAAATACATGAATATCGAAAGCAAAGTCCGAATATATAAAACATGTGTAAGACCCATTGCCACCTACGGAGTAGAGACCAGAGCAGACACAACGAGAACAAAATCTCTTCTGAGAACATCAGAGATGAGGACATTGCGATGTATAACCGGAAACACTCTAAGCGACCGAATTCGAAATACCGAAATAAGAAAAAGGTGTAGTACGGAAGACATCGTCAGATGGGGAAGACAGCGGAGGCAATATTGGAGCTCACATGTAAACAGAATGGCTGAAAATAGACTCCCACGTATCGCTCTCCAGGAGAACCCAGCTGGAAGAAGACCACCAGGAAGACCTCCAAAGAGATGGCGAGACAGTTGGCAGTCCACATCGCAGGAGACAGAATAGCGGTACACACAGATCTTCGGATCTATGAAAAGGAAGAAGAAGAAGAACATATATGTTAAAGTCCTTCGGTTTTCTAAAGTCGTTAATTTATGATGTTGTGCAGAAAGGCGATAGTTATTGAATGATAATTTACATCCATAGTTTAAGTGCTTCAAAAATTTGTTTTGTACATTCTCTATCCTATCTATATATGTAAGTAATATAGAAGGGGCTCCACGTAACCGAGGCAAAATCGAGAATGCTCCGGACGTAGCTAAAATAAAGTGTTTTTAGAGTTGATATGCTTAGATTATATATGATACAGATACCTAGTGTCAGCACAATGAAAGTATGACAACTAAAACTAAGAACAATATTCTGAGTTTCACTCGCCCGGCCGTCAATACAGTCATAGAACACATAGTAGTAGGTACACGTTAAATCTCTTTTCTATGCAGTATACGTACACCTACCGATTCGATTACCGATTTACCGCCTCACACACACATTTATTTATTATTAAGGACCACTTACAGCTAACAAGTTATTATAATAACCATGAATAGCCATGTAGAAGTGGAGATGGGCAGGACACCTATCAAGAATGACCGATAATAGATGGACTAAAAGACTGGTGGAGTGGAGACCGAGAGGAGACAAGATACCACAAGGGCGACCACCTAATAGATGGATGGACGACATAAAAAGATTTGTTGGACCACAGTGGATGGGAGTCGCACAGGAACGGGAGGAGTGGAGAAGGAGAGGGGAGGCCTATGTCCTGCAGTGGGCAAACACAGGCTGACGATGTGGTTCATAAAATAAGAAAAAGCTAATATAAAACTGGTCAGCCAATTACATGTGGCCACGACCTGCATTAACAATTGGCATACAAATCTATAAGAAAATAAAAATATCTTAAATGGAATTTATATAACAAGTTTTAAAGTTGATATTTATATAAACTTAACTGTAAATTCTGCATTGTTAAGAAGAATTTAATATTTAGTCTGGTGAATGACATTTTGTTCCACTGCTGTTGTACTGTTGAGCATGGCGTCCTTTGAAGATATATTACAGATAACAAATCAACCACTATTCTAAGTATACATTGAGAGAGGGTTTGATATTGGTAAAGCATTTAAAATGATCGCGACCTGTATAAATGGTTTACAGCATTTACTCAGGTCGCAATACCTGCTCCAACAGCTAGCGATAGAGACGAAGAGACTCATGGAAATTTAACCTCAGGGTCATACCCTAATCATGAATATGTATGAAGACAAATGAAATTAAATAAATTAAATTAGATCAGATAAAATTCAATATGATTATGAGAGATTTGATGTACTGTATTGGGGAAAACAGAGAGACAACGCACTTTGAGATATTTACATTTTATTGAACAGATAAAAGTAAAATCCATGATTCTAATAATGCTCAAAATTTGCTTGTATAATAGTTAATATTTCATATAAAAGGAAAATGAAATTGAATGTGAAAATGAACTTTAAATATTTGATGCGACAAAATAATTGTTAAGGATCGAAATTTTCATTCACAATGAACGACATCACAATCAAACCAAAAATCCCTTTCACACAACAATCAAAATCATGATTCCAAATTATACGAGGTTCAAAAACAATGGATTCTCAATCATATGGCTCCAGACATTAAATCATAAAAATAAAACTCATCACACAGCTATGGAGTAAACATTTTAAATATCAATATTGACTCGCAGATGAATGAAAAATTCTTTTCGTTGACTAATATCTTCCAGATGAATCCGGGTGTAGAAAATGTATTTAAACTTCGAAGTTCTCATTGTCTATTTGGGTCTTGATCCCTTTGTATGAAAATACAATCCAAGTGAAGAAATTTGATTGTGTCCTCGTTAGTTTTAAATTACGTAGAAGGTTGTCACTGACAATTCCTGATCCATAACTCCTTCAATATCACATGTTGTAAAATTTCAGGCCAGGTAGAAATAATTGTCGTAAATTCATTGTTAAGTTCATCCGGGCATTGTGTTTGCAAAATAATATCCATAAATAGGCTTCTTATTGTAAATTAAATGAAGGTAAATTCGAGTATTCAAATCAAAATTTGCAAATAATGTTCTCGTCAGAGTGGATGGTGAAATATTATGGAAATTTGAATTTGGGATGACTGACAATTTTTATCAGCATCTAGATTATGAAAAATAAATACAGGATTATTGATCTGAAATATGATCTCTCGCAAAACTATCTTGTCACACGAACACACAATATAAACTTACCCCAAATTCTGTATATTTAAGAGATATCGGCAGACATTTTTCCTCTCGTGCTGTGCTGCTTGGCTTCGTAAAGAAGAAAGAAAAAATTTGACATATCAACTACTGACTATCAAAGAAAAATATTGCCACTCGACAAAATCAATAAAGTGTGTTCGCGTTAAAACTAAAAATTCCCAATAATTAATTTTTCCTTATAAATAATTTTTATAACATCACAACATATAAGGAATATTCAAAGTAAATTGACTAGCAGTGCAGATTGAAAGAGGTTATACTGTCACGCTATTCGGAGGAAAATAAATTCTATGACTAAGCTGAATCTCCACAGTGTATCAAGTCATAATCTATCCTGGAATATGAGCTAAAAAAAGAGAAGCTTTACGGCATAAACCATTGATTAAGATCGATAACGAGTATTTTGGGATATGTCTCGATTGAAAAAAAGTTTAAACTCTGTCGATAATTTCAAATCGTCTCGCGTCGCCGAGTGATCAAAGAAGATCATATAACTATGATAAGAGAATCGGCCTTAGATTATATACGACATCTAACCCTCTCTTCTTCCAAAGCATCAGTCATCAGATGTTGTTCCAATTTTTAACCCAGTAAAAATTTAATATTCAAAAACTTGTCGCAGTGGGATGTGATGGAACTGTGTCTAACACAGGTATGAGGTGCAAAAAGGCTTCTTGAAGTAGAAATTTCAAAACCTTTCTTCTTGTTTGTTTGCCAATTTCGTGCCAATGGACTCCCACTGCGACATTTGTTTGAATATGTTGATGGTTCTACGAATAGTCCACAAGTTTTTCTGGCCCTTTTAGAAAAGTCGTCATTATAAGTGAAAATTTTACATTAGTTAACTTTTCACGGATACGATGTACAATTCCCAAGATATCAAATAAAAAGGAATTGAGTATGGATAATAAATACTAATACAAAATGAGCGAAGCCATAAATTCAGGTAGTTGCTCAATCAATATTTTAAAAAGAGCTCCAAGAAAGCCAACTCATTCATAATGGTTGACTACAGCGAATAGAATTCTATGATAATATAATTCGAATAGAATTCCTCTCCTAATCTATCTAAAAATTTTCTAATAATGACGTGGTTTACAATTAAAAAGAATTTCAGTTTCGATTAATCCAAAAATATTTACCACTTAATTTCATCATCATCATTAAGATAAAAAGCAGATAATCTAAAATGTGTCAATACAGCAAAATGCTTATTTTGGCCACCAAGAAAACATTATTTTAGCTATGTTATGTGATGAAAGAAAACACAGAAAAGAATTGGCATTAGCAAGAATTATTCACACTGTAAGAAAATTTTCTTTTCTAAAGTAACATTTCTCTGCCTTAGATTACTCTGATTTGATAGATTGGCAAACTGTTAATTTAACAAGTTCTGGTTCTCGAACGATTTTTATAAGAGAGACTATAATAGACAATATATTTACAATAATAGACTTTCTACCGAAATAAAAATTATTCCCATGTCATATCCAAGCTGTAGAAAGGTGTGTAAAATAAATGACGAAAGTTCTAGTGCCGTTTATGGTCCCGAAATACGAGATGAGTTTATTAAATCTAGATTTGAGTCTCGAATTATAATTCAAAAAATTCAATACTTTAGCTGAATATCGACTGAAATAACCAAATTTTCCCCTATTTAAATCTCAATTTAATGATACGAAAGTAATGTGAATTTGAATTTTTATTGTTTTTTTATGTTTATGTGGTGTACATTTTTGCACAATAAAAATAAATGAAAACGTTTTCAAAATTTTTTTTCATTTTTAATTCTTCGATAACATTTTGTCATTTTTTCCTCAAAATCCAAAAATAAATGTGACATGCGGCAGTTCAATATGAAATTAAAAAAAAAAAATAAAACCCTGAAATAAGCTTGTACAGGAGCATCTATCCCGCCTATGTCGATTTTGATATCGTCAACTTCGTGATTACTGTCCACACATAACACTTGACCATTGTTTGTCTCAGCTTTAAGTTGATATTGTCGTCGAGAAGATTTTTCATTTTGTAAAATGCCGATTGGGCCGTTTCTATGTATTCTGCATTTTACTTCAGTGTCAGGTACTTGCTTCGGTAGTACAAATACTAAAATTGGAACGATAAAGAGAAGATTAGCATGGCCCATGACACGCGAAATCGTGAAGCATTCCACATTTTTGAATGGAACTCTCCAACTTCGAACAAAGGCAAATTTAATAAAGATATTCAACCTTTGATTCCAAGAAAGCCTTGGTATACAGCTTATCAGTTGAACAAATGTGTCGTCTCAACTATGTATATTATGTAGAATGCGGATCGGACATTGCTCAATAGCCCCTCATCTATTCAGAATAGGAGATGTTAACAGCCCATACTGCGAAGGCGGTCAGGATCTCGAGACACTGAACCATGTGTTCTTTGCCTGCCCGTTGGTCTCGGATAAAGGTATGTACGGAAAAGTGGTGAAAATAGAAAGACCCTTTAATATGGAGCATCTGTTCGCGATTGGATCACGACATGTACATAATATTAGAAATATTCATCTCCACCACCGGTATAAAGATATAGCTGATTGTATGTAGCCTTTCACTCGACCATTAGAAAGTGACTGACGCATTTAATGATTTATTGGTAATTCTTTAATTGCTTGCACATATTATGCTTCCCTTTTGCAATCATTTAATGTAAACCCCTATTTCTCTGAGATCTAATGAAATTCAGTTTTTATTCTTCTTTTCAACAGTAAATATATTATGATCTAAATTGTACAGCACAAATCCGCCTCTATTGGTGGATGTGCCTTATTAAAAAAAAAAAAAAACTTCAGTGTCAGGGTCTAGATTCTCAGTAAGTACTTAAATTGTTTTACCCTTAAGTTAGAGTTTTGTATTTGGATGGATATCACGGCTAAAAATCATCTTTTTGGTTTTCTTAATATTAATGTCAAGTCCATAATGCTCTCAATTAGAATTGATTTTATAAGTAGTTGTTGAAGGCCTTGTACATATATTGTCTGCAAGTAATACGGTGTCATCAGAATATCTGGTATTATTGATGGCCACACCATTGACCTTCACACCGAGATCTGTATTAGTCATCGCTTCCTTAAAAACCACGTCAGAATATAAATTAAACAGAGTAGGTGAGAAAACATCCCCCGACGGATTCTTAGTTGAATGGGAATACCCTAGGAAGTGTTTCCATTCTCAAGTTTAATTATTCTCACATCTTTCTCGTCTATACCACATTTTAAAAACATTTTAACTAAATCTGTGTGTTTTACTCTTGTCAAAAGCCTTTTCATAATCAATAAAACAAACATATTATTTATCTTTTCCTTAGTCATAACATATTTGTAAGTATACATTTAATGTTGTCAGCGCTTCACGGATACCGAAGCCATTCCTGAATCCGAACTGGTATCATACAAATATCGTTCACATTTCAATCTGATTCTAGCATGTATGATTTAAAAGAATTGTTTTAGGATGTGGCTCATTAGGCTTATTATTCGGTTTCCAATAGTTTATATAATTCCAAAATTACAAAAGAACAACATTACAATTTTATGAACGGAGGGGATGCAATTATAATTAAAATTTTAGATTGCATAAAGGTCGACCATTTTTAATTATATATAGGCAGTATAACCTTTAGCGGGTTTCGCTATTTGTTTTGTAAAATTATGAGAAACTACACTGATTCTCCTGATGTTATGAAATCAGTTACGTGCCACAAAAAAATCAGAATTGTTTCAGATTCCAGCGAAATAAATAGTGGAATTGATTTTAATCACGTTTTTTTATTTTAATTGATTAAAAATATTAAGGAATTTTAATGGTAGCCTTATGCAGAAGTCACCTTCGTGACCTTCGTTTCTCTCATTGTCCTTCCTACCCATTCAGCTCAAATCAAACGAAACACTACTATATTGTGTTTTTATTTTTATTTTGATATCTGCATTCACCTTTGTTCTATTTTATTATATTTAATGAACGTTTTTCTATTCTCTTATTTTTTTTACTTGTTAATCATGTTGTAATAGTTTGTGGATAGTAGTTTTGGCACATGTATATTATTTTGTTGACATAGGTAGTTAAGATTAAAAACGAAATCGGTGAAGGTTCTGAAATATAGTATGGAGTACCGCAAGGAAGCACATTGGGTCCTTTAATATTAATAATATTTATGTATACATCACATATTATTATAATTTATTTGCTATCTAAAATATTGTGCGGTTGACGAATCAAGATATAATTTATCAGTTCCTAAGAACATTCCGTTGCAGCACAAAAATAAATATAAGTTTTCTTCTGTTGATATTCGCATAAAGATGACATTATGATATATTTTCTTTGTTTAAATATTATTTGTGCAACGAAACATATTTTTGCGATAATGTTTGATCAGCTTTCGCTCAAAATTTGTGATTGAATAGTAATAAAAATGATTTATCTTAAATTGTTTGTACACTGCGAGAATATAAGACGGAGGAAAATAACTCTACAGCATCACTTTTTTGAGTATCAGCCTGTGGCAAAGTACTATCAAAATGAACACTGCAATCTTCTTACTCTTCTTGATGGTAAGTTTTATATTTTTGTTCAATAATATTATTTTACCGACCATCATCATATGTTATTGGGGCTACAGTCCGCTGCGGACTCTGATATCCTAGTCAGTCTTCTCCAATTGGTTATTTCCATTGCTCTGACACTATGTTAGGACTGGTCGATGATGGTTAAGTTATTCGTGTGTATTTTGCGAGATCAGTATAGTTTTTTTATAAATCATGTCTCCTTAAACTTGACTAATCCAGTCAAAATTGATATTCATACACTAAGAAAAACATATCGCTATTTTAACAATCAGAATTTTATCGATATTTTCTAGGTGGCATACCTTGAAAATTTTGAAAATAATAGAAAAAAAGTCATGATATATTGGTTTCTCATTTATAAAGCTTTTTTATTGTAGATAGTCCAATGTGCCGATGCAAATAGGACGTTTAGTCTCTCAATCGTCTGTTTTTTTCCCGAATAGATCTGCATTATTTGATCTTTATACTTCAATTGTCAATGTTCCTCGTCATTTTAATATTACTCGCCTTTTATCACTAATGAAAACTGCGTTAAATTCCAAATTTCATTTCAAATTAATCTGGAAATGATCAGCCAATAGTAAAAATTTTATTTTAATTTGTGTCTCGCACCAAGTTTCCATTTCTCCACATATCTCTGCTATCCGCCAGCTTCTTCGTATCTTAGAAGCTCCTACAGCGCACACCACTAATCACCTAGACTTTAGGTACCTGGGAATAGACATCACTAGCAGCGGTAGCCTATACGATGAAACATTAAGACAAGTAAATAGAGCAGCTGCAATATCAGGATGTCTAAAAGAAAGTATATGGAGGAATAAACACATGAACATCGAAAGCAAAGTCCGAATATATAAAACATGTGTAAAACCCATTGCCACCTACGGAGTAGAGACCAGAGCAGACACAACGAGAACAAAATCTCTTCTGAGAATATCAGAGATGAGGACATTGAGATGTATAACCGGAATCATCTTAAGAGACCGAAATCGAATTACCGAAATAAGAAAAAAGTGTAGAACGGAAGACATCGTCAGATGGGAAAGACAGCTGAGGCGATATTGGAGCTCACCACCAGGAAGACCTCCAAAGAGATGGCGAGACAGTTGGCAGTCCACATCGCAGGAGACAAAATAGCGGTAGAAACAGATCTTCGGATCTATGAAAAGGAAGAAGAAGAAGAAGTATTGAGAAGGGGCTGGCGGAATAAGGTGTCCCATATGAGACAGCCCAGAGTCGCAGATCATTGTGATGAAGGTGCAGGAGATGATGATTACATAGTTATTTGTATCCGCAAGCAGATTCTTAAAACAGATCCGGCCGCTATTGAAAGATAATTGAGGCGTGTAGGTACATAGGCTGGTTCTATATGTAAACGATATTGGTCGAGACAAGATATGAACTTATCTCCTCTGAATAACATGCTTAATCTGATGTTTCTTCTTTCTTTTTTTCAGTTGGCTGTGGCCTCAGTCAGCGCAGGCGTCGATTATGGTTGGGACCTCGACGAATGGTGGGATAAGTGGTACAGCTGGTGCAGGCACAATCCAAACCATCCCAGATGCAAATACTACTATTGATTCATTATAAAATAATCAATTATTTTTTTATGTCATTGTAATATTTACCGAACTCTAAATCTCTTCATATTATTTATCAAACTTGTGAAATGGATCAATAAAGTCTTATAAAATATTTATATTTTGTTTTGTATTGCGTCTCAATGTTCTTTTACGCCTTATATCCCATCTTCCCTTTATCTTTCCCTCCACTATGAGTTGTAGAAGGGGATATTTATCACCACGGAATATGTGGCCAAAGTATGTAGCTTTACGTATCTTGACAGTTGTCAGCAACTCTGTGTCTTTCCCAGAGCGGTTAGTTCTCTGGGTTAGTAAAATGCAGTGGTCGTGAGTTCACTTCCTTTAATTTCGTTCGAAATGATCTTCTACTTTCTCTTTTTTTGTAGATATATGATTTGTTTCTACAGGTCCTGGGACGAGGATGTCCAGCTCTCCTTCCATCTCTTTGGTGGTCTTCCCGGTGGTCGGCGTCCCCCTGGTAGTACGCGCATTACAATCTTTAGCGGCCCTTTTAGATTCATCATCGTAACATGATCTCTCCAGTATCGTCTTTTTTGTCTTCTCCACCTTACAATATCCTCCATTTTGCAGGTTCTGCGGAGCTTCTCATTGGGAATTCTGACTCTAAGTGTTCTGCCAAGATAGGTCCTAGCGTTTTCATCTCTGTTATTCTGAGTAGCTTTTTTGATCTCACCGTGTCTGCCCTTGCTTCAACTCCATAGGTCATTAAGGGTCTGATGCTGGTTTTATATATTCGGACCTTACTCTCAACTAGCATATGTTTATTGGTTAACAGTTCACAAAGATATTATGCTTAATTTAAAAATGTTTGACGATCCAAGTTTGAACTTAACTTTTGTCAGACAAGCAGTCGCTCTGGGGATGAAAAGAACTACAAGCTCTATCACGTTCCCTTTGGAATGGGGTAGGAGACCATGTTGATAGAGAAAGCCTCCTCGGAAGGTGTTTAGACTGTGGACAGTGGCTAAAGTATGAAATCATGATTAATAGTATCCTTGTATTGTCCGAAGAACAATCTAGAAAATGCACATTACATATAGTCAATTATCATTCCCAATGGGGTGAGTGTGGAGTTTTTTTTTTTTTTAACATGGATACGTTGGGGATACAAGCTATAAGGCTTTAGGTACATTATCCTCTTCCGATGAAGCGCACTTCGCCGCGTTGGGGAAGATATGCAATCTGCTCAAGAAAATATGGATTCGATGCTTTAAAAGACCTGGGTTGTAAGGAAAGGATTGCCTGAACACTACACCCAGGTGTATAGAGAAAAATTGTAAGACACAGGTAAATATGGGAAAATGAGATGAAAAGTAAAAAAGGTATGCTGTGCAGCTTCTCCAGTTGGTGAATCGAAAGAGAGCTAAGACTTTAGCTTGACAGTATTTTAACTATGTTATCATATGTAGAAAACTCATTTTTTGCTCATAACTCCCTACGTAATCATTTATGTCATGAAATAGTTATGGAATCAACTAATGAAAGGTGGGCTTACAATAACTTATTGTTTATTATATATATATAAAATAAAAAAAAATTATGTGGAAGACAACTAAATCACTTAATATAAAAAAATCAATTGATGTGGTAAAGAATAATTCGCCAGGCCATCTGCAACTTCAAGAGTTTAATGACTTATTCATATTTCTTTCTATCAAATCTTAACCAATAATACATGGTGTATCATGAGAGGTGGATCATCACAAGCAGGACGATAGGGGACCTCAATATTCCACGATTTAATTTGTATGTGTGGATGAAAAGTTATGTAGACCTTTGTGAAATTTCAATAAAAATGGGATTTCAGACTAGGTACAGCTTAGGTTAGGTTATTTTTATTTTTTTTATTTATTTATTTCGGAAAACAAACAAGATACAATGGTAAAAGAATATGGAATAGTTATAATAAATATGGATGATACATTGCATCTCAATTAAATGTTTTCACATATAGTAGGTAATATATCTTCTTCTTCTTCTTTTGAATAGACCTTCAGGTCTGTTTTTTAAGAGGCCTGCTCTTCCTGCGAAGTGGACCCCCAGCTATCCCTCCATCTTTTTGGCGGTCTACCGCGAGGGCGGGTTCCGTGAGGCTGATTGTGAAGCACGATATGAGGAAGTCTGGTGCTGTCCATCCTTTGGACATGACCATACCAGTCCCTCCTCCGCTGCCTGCTCCATCTGATGATATCGTCAACCTCACATAGTTCCCTTATTCTGGAGTTCCTCACTCGGTCTCTCAGGGTTTTGCCTGCAATTGCTCTCAATGTCCTCATTTCTGAAGTCCTCAACATTTGTTTGCTTCTGACTGTGTCTGCTCGTGCCTCTATTCCGTATGTCATCACTGGTCTTACGCATGCTTTGTAGATTCTCACTTTGCTTTTAATGGCCATATCCTCATTTTTCCAAATAATGGATTTTAGGGCGCCCGAGACTGCAGCTGCCTTATTGACTTGGCTCTGAATTTCTTCACAGAGGTCAGCATCTTCTGTTATGTCAATTCCTAGGTATCTAAAGGTATTAACCTGTTCAATTGGGTTGTTGTCTATAGTCAGATTGCATGCTATGTGTGTTTTTGAGAATGTCATACATTTAGTCTTATTAATTGAAATTGCCATGTTGTATTGTTTGCAGGTGCTATGTAACCTGTTCAGCATTGTCTGTAGGTCATTGTTAGTTTCGGCTACTATAATAGCGTCGTCGGCATAGCAAATTACATTAACAATTTCCTTCCCCATTCTGTACCCAAGCTGGGGCGATTTAATTTCATTTTAGGTAATATATATTTGAACATATTTTTACAGGAAAAAGTAGTAAAAAAATTTTTAGGGTGAAAATTTTTTTATAAAAAATTGTTATAGAAAAAATAATAATAAATTAAAATTAAAGGGTGAAAGTGTAAGTGTAAGCGAGACAAATTATGATGAAAGTAGGTAATAAATTTAGGTATAGGTACTATTTACTGAATAATTGTAAAATGTATGATTTGAAGTCTGATTGTGATTTATGTATTATATCGAATTGTCTAAAGTATGTATTGTAATTGGAGCAACTCCGCCTAATATAATTGTTTTGTTAATAATTTGTGGAATGACGGTCGACATAGAACAAAAACTGAGATCTGAAATTGCGTGATGGGTTAGGCTAGTACTCTTCACTAATCCAATGGGATATAGTGGGGAGTTATGGGATATATTTTTTTTATTGCAAATTATCGACTAGTATCACGCTGAAATTGTATTCTGAAAGTTTCATCACAATGTGCTGTGTGCTATATGCTGTGTGCTATGTAAGGTGTGTTCATTTTACTTTATCTATCATTCACTAAAGTACTAATTTAATTTCTTTCATATTTTGTAAATTTATATATCTAATACTCGCTTAGATCCCATTAGATTTTGAACGATATATGAATAGTGCTTCTCAATTTTTTTAACTGTCAAATATTTCAAAGTGACCCCAAGCTCAGGAAACTTGAAATTTGAAAATTTTATTTTCAAATTGGTAAAATGGCACATCACTTTCATAAAATGGCATTGAAGAATTATCAAGTTTTTAAATATAATCCAACTGTCGATTCTTTCATGAGAATTCGTTTCTCTGAATGAATCGACATTATTTAGCCAAGATGCGTGTACGAAGGAAAATTTTATATGGTGTAGTGGACTTTTTGAATGCTAATAACACCAACTAGAGGCCTCGCAGCATATATGTTCACATATATGGATTTGCTCAGAATTCAGAGTAGAAGATTTTATGTGAGTTTTGTGTGTGTGTGTGTGTGAGTGTGTGTGTGTGTGTGTGTGTGTGTGTGAGGGTGTGTGTGTATGTGTGTGTGTGTGTGTGTCTTTGTCTGTGACATTTATACTCAGAATTGTAAATTTTTGTTTCATTCAGGGGTTATCAATTTTTGAAATTTTGGTTTATTTTTTCATGTATCTCAGAAACCATGTAAGCTAGAACGCTGAAATATAGTATAAACATAGACAAATACAAAATCTCAAATAAGTTTTTTTAAAAATAGTCTAGGGTTTCTCAAACATTTTTTATTAAGGAAAATATTTTTTTTATGATAAATTTATGAGTTTAACTGCCTTTATTTACAAATATTTTAAAAATATCGAAAAAAACCGAAACATCCCAACTAGATAATTTAATTTTCTATTAAAAATATTAATATTGTAGAAGTAAATCTCAATTTTTTTTATCAATTTTTATAAAAATTGAATTTAGTGACGACATCACTTCATACAATTTGTATGGTAGTCGCCTATACACAATACGCCCAATTATTGAATATGGCAGTCACCTCTGGAGTGGCGCCCCCCAATACCTACTGAATACCCTCGACGCTGTCCAAAGGCGTGCTATACGTCTGATTGATGATCCATCACTGACTGATGGATTGCAATCACTAGAACACAGACGCAGAGTCGGTATTTTAAGTTTATTCTATAGATACTACCACGGGAATTGCTCAGAAGAACTTGCATCTTTGGTCCCTCCTCCACCCACTCGCAACAGAGTCACTCGCTTCACTCAATCGCAGCATCCATTCACAGTGGACCTTCAACATATACGAACAAGTCGCTTCTCGAACTCCTTTATTAACACAGCAGCCCGACTGTGGAACGATCTTCCGAATTCTGTGTTTCCATCTTCGTATAACCCGGGTCTTTTTAAAATCCGAATTAATAAACTCTTTTCTAGATTGCAAACCCCTCCCAACGCTACGTAGTGCGCTTCTCCGGAAGAGTAAAATGGACCCAAATCCTAATAGCTGGCGTCCCCTACGTAGACATGTTAAAAAAAAAAAAAAAAAAATATGTAAGAAGACTTAATAGTTTGATACTTAAATCTCCAAACATACATACATACCATCATGCTGTTTTCATATTCTGTGTAGGAAAAACAGACTGACCTCTATACTATCCTATCCTGACAAACATGCCTACATGTTTGTATTTAATACCGCTGCTAGAGTTATCACGGGTGCTTCTAAATACTCTCACATCTCTCACCACTTAAAAAATCTTCACTGGCTCAAGTGCCCTGAAAGGATAGAGTACAAGATATGCCTAACAACATTCAAGGCAATACACGGTCTGGCCCCGCAATACCTATCCGAAATGTGCACTCCGCTCACCTCAAACAACAACAGAAATCCCTCCGTTCAGCTCAAAGCTCAGCAATCGGTAAACTAAACGAAGTTAACCGAGTGCACAAATCAAACTTTGGTGATCGTGCGTTCGCTGTTGCTGGTCCATCCTCATGGAATAAACTTCCATACCGACTCAGACAAATAGACAATATAAACACGTTTAAAAAACAACTTAAGACACACCTGTTTAATATTTCACACAATAACACATCCTAAATTTGAATTTGAATATAATGTAATGAAACCAACTTAATAACACTGTAATTAACTGCTCCGTGACACTTCTCAATGTTTCATGGCATTAGATTCAATTAATTAGAATTTACTAAGTATTGTATACATCGTTTCTATGTTTATTTTTAATTTAATTTAAGATCAATAACCTAGATTTTAAGCTTTTACTAACATGAAAAACTAATAGCTACAAAGCGCCCTTGAGGTGAGTTTTCACGAAAACGGCGCTATATAAATTATCCAACCATATATATATATATATATATATATATATATATATATATGTTTTATATAGAAAATAAAATATATTCAAATATTTATTAATTTGTGTTGCTTATAGTTTGGTACATATTATTTGATTATGCATACTATCGCCATCGACAGTTGGATCTCATGTGTTACATGCAACCAGTATAATAAAATATTTAATACAATAAATAATTTAACAAACTCATTTCATGAATATGCTGAATATTTTCTATACGAAACATTGTGCAGTCACTTGATAGTGAGTTTGTGGAGTGACTCGTTTATAACTTGTGTTTACATATTCGTATTTGAAATAACTTTTTTTTGTTTAAAAAAGTTTTAAATATAAAAATAAAAGGCTGTTTTCACAAAAGTACGGATTATTTATTAACAATTAATGTCATGTTATACATTTTAGAAAATTTAAGGTTTCGATGTTTTGTTGTTTTTTTTAATATTTCACTGCCCAGTTTCATGTTTAATTAAATACTCTGTCATCATGTTGAAATAGCAATCTTAGTTGATATTCACAAATTACGAAAAAAATGAAATATCGCATTCCTCTATACTGAATATAAATGTAGGGTATTGCGCGTATTCTTCTGGCTAGCGGCGAGGTGATTCCAATGCTGTGTTGTGTAGTGGCAAGGTACCGCGAGTATTCTCTTGGCTAGAAACAGGGCAGTGAAACTAACAACCTACTAATAATGAGGATGAGACTGATAGTAACACCAAGGGTGTTTATGATAACCGCTGCACCAATCGTCCCAGTGGTCCCACCAGGAATCCCAGTCATCATCGTATGCGCGTCCAGCACTAGCTGTCGCGATACTCAACTGAAAAGAGAAAAAAATTCATTATTCACTCACTAATACTAATTACAAAATTTTGTAGAAGAAGTATGGCTGATAACAGATGCTTCAACGCTTTACAAACGCAATATAGGAGAAACATATCTTTGGAGAAACACAAGTATAAAAGTTTATTTTTTCTAATTTTTTATAAGAATGAATTTGTCCTTACAGCTAGCACATACACATCCTCATACATTCCATATATTATCGTAAATGCTTGTAAATCGAATATTTGTTTAATTGCATATACCCAAACATTTTGCAATTAAATAAACAAGCCAAAAATGAAATAATATATCTGGCCCAGTTCAGGGGTGACATCTGTGCTAGACACCGTCACATTATTTATAAGTACTGTTGCTTTCATTGTTTACAAATAAACCAATTTCAACACTCATCAAGCCAGTCCTCCCGTATGCTACCGAAACCTGGGTGATGACTAGGCGTACTGAAGGATCCATAGCGGCCTTTGAAGGAAGGATCCTTCGAACGATCGACGGACCAATAAGAGAGAATAATGGTTGGCATCGTCGATACAACAGGGAGCTATCTATGAGATCTGTGGAGAGCCCGATGTGATCAGTTCCATCCAGATAGGGCGCTTGAGATGCGACGATGACAACCCCACAAAACTCCTCACACTCTCTGTGCCACAAGGTTGAAGGAGACCAGGAAGACCAAGAACTCGATAGATGAACAGTGTCGATGCGGATGCATCCGCAGCATATATTAGAAACTGGAGAACGAAGGCAACGGATAGACGGGAATGGAAGAGACTCAACAACTTGTGACATGTCAATGCGGATTTGTGTGTTTTCAAATGCATATTTCAAATGCATATTTCACCCATATTTTTATGTTATTTAGTATTTAAAGTAGATACTGTCATTTAATTTTCTGGATTTAATGTCTTTGTATGTCTATTATGCTTGTTTTTTTTTTGGTTATTATTGATTTCATTTTGATCATGAAATTTCACAGTTGACGCATCGATCTGCTGATTTGTTTGAGTAAATACATGAAGTGTTTTGCTGTATGGTTGTGATACATAAAGCATTAGCATAAAGACCGTCAAAGAATGGAAGCCTTTGATGTCACTGGGTATATATTGGAGGGACCATATTACAAATGATGAAGTCCTCAGAAGAATCGAAGATTCGGACACATGTCAAACACCATATCGAAAAGGCGGTCAAATTGGATAGGCCGTGCGTTGCAAAACGAGAAATTCCTAAGCATAATATTTGTGGAAATGGTTGAGGGATCGTCTGGCAGAACAGGTGTGCCACGACATGAATATATATCTCTTATACAGAATGGAAGATGAATCGCTTTGCTGTCTAACCAATATCCAAGATTGGAATCGTAGAAGATGAACTGTACGAAAATAAAACTCTGAACTACTTACCACTACAAAAAGTAAGATGATTGCTGTCTTCATATTGTCTCCCTCAGAATACGAATGTAATATCCAAAGAGTAATGATGTTATTCGGATTAGATCAACCTTATATACCCGTGATGCTGCAAATTAATAAATAAAATACCGAGATATTTCTTTGTTCGAGTAAACACACAAATAGTTTGTTAGAAACTGAATAAACATTATTTCTTTCTACATCTGCAGGGCAAATATTTGAACGATGCATAAATCATCTCTTTTTATCAACACATAAATTTGAGGTCCGCCATCCGATTGATTCAACAGTAATTTATGACAATGTTGACTCTATGAAAATGTGGTTTCATCAAATGGAAATAACTCACGTATCCGAGACGTTTGCAAGAAATATTATGTTCATCATTATTATGGTATAATAAATGCTCCCAGTTCGACAGTTATCAAAAAAGTACCATTTCTTACTTTCATGAAAATCTTCGTGTCCCTTGTACTCTTCTAGACAGTATAAATACACCCCTCCTTTTCCACAATGGTATAGTCTCGCACTGATTAATATCACTAAAAAAAATGAAGTTTCATTTTGCTTGCTTAAGCGCCGTCAAAACGCAATGGCTAAATCATGTTATGATCAGTACTTACATTACCTCTCTAAAAGTATAAGGAATTTTATAAAATCCAAGCGTGCCAATAGTGATATTCCCAAATCTATGTTTTTCAACTGAAATACCTTCACTGGAGATGAAAATATTTGTCATGCTTTTTCGGAATATTTCAAATCAGTATTTGATCACCATACCCCTACTCATTCTGTTCATAATCCCAATATCACACACCTTACTAATCGCTCTTCGATGCACAGCTGCTCTATAGGCAAGGACGTTGTTCTTAAAAACCTACTTAATATTTATAGATATCAATAAAGGACCAGGTAACGATTGAATACCGTCTTTGTATATAAAGAGCTGTGCTACAAACCTTGCCTAACCTCTTTCCATCCTTTTTAATCGCTCCCTGTCAGAAGCCAAATTCCCCATCGTATGGAAGGAGGCATACATCTCACCCATTCATAAATCCGGTTCCAAAAACAATATAGAAAATTACCGACCCATATCGATCTTACCTGTCATTAGTAACATTTTTGAAATAATCATCTATGATCAATTATATTATAACCATATCAAACCCTTCATAAGTGACAAACCACATGGATTTTTACGCCATTGATCAGTTCTCTCTAATTTAGTGCCATTTACCGAATGTATAACATCAAATATGCACAGGAAACATCAAATAGATGCCACATTCACCGACTACTCAAAGGCTTTTGATAGAGTTAACCATGACCTCCTTCTTAATAAACTTAATCATCTCGGCATTCATGGCGATCTTTACCTAAGAAATCGTCGTCAATCTGTGGTAGTTGGCGGATAAAAATATAATTTCATCTCCATTCCCTCAGGAGTACCGCAAGGGTCACATTTAGAACCACTTTTATTCATCGTCTACATATTTGACATAGGCGACTGTTTCGTATTCTCCGATTATGAACTTTTCGCTGACGATATGAAAATATTTTTAAAAATTTCCGATTTAAATGACTGCCTCAAACTACAGTCGTATATTGACAAACTATCCAATTACAAAATAACAACCTCTTAATAAACGTCATAAAATGCCATAAAATTAGATTCTCTCGTAAACTATCTCACATAGCCTTTCAATATACTCTCAATGGTAATATCGTTAGAGACCTTGGTGTTATTATTAACACCAAACTTAGGTTTTATTCACACATTGACTGTATTATAGATGAGGCTTACAGAATGCTTGGATTTTTATTCAGAACCAGCAAACAAAAAAAAACAAACAAAAAATAAAAAAAAAACATGAGAACACTTGAATTTTTCTTTGGTTCGCCCAATCCTGGAATACGTATCTCCTCTCTGGTCTCCCCATTACGCAATACACATAAATCGTATTGAGAGGACACAAAATATATTTATTAAACACCTCAACTCTAAAGCGTTTCTTGATTTCCCGTCGTATCGTGAGGCAAGGATCTATCACTGGATTGATTCACTCGACAACAGACGATCTGATATGATGCTTCTCCACAATATTCTTAATAATAAAATTGATTCTCCTGCTCTCTCAAATTATATATCTTTCAACATCCCTAACCGTAGAACTAGGCACACTCCTGTTTTCCACATGCAACATGCAACAATCTATAGAATCTGTAATACATACAATGGGCATTTCCAAGATATCGACATATTCTTACTAAGCGCCCCCACATTTAAAAAAATATATCAGACTTAAAATTTCATCCTCATAATCAAACTCAATACTGCACACATTTATATTACGATTTCACACATCATTCATAAAATATCTCACCATAATATATAACTAATTATGCGCAGAACTCTTTTGTCAGACGTAGTTGTAAATTTTATAATTCTGTCAATAAGTCTGAAATCGATATTCTAAAAAACGATTTTGCAGCTTTTAAAAGAAAAATTTATAATGTTGTGTGAAAAGAATACTTTTACTTATATGTGAGTACGTATTAACTGTTTTCTTTTTTTTTTCATCTTGACTGGTTTATTGGTTATTTATTTTATTATGTTTGTTTTTTTATTATTTTATGTTTTATTTCAATCTTGTTTATTCTTCCTCTTGCTACAACTAATGTTCATTTTCTTCATAAGTATCTTATAGTTAAACATTTATGGAAACTTTGCTGGTTTATTTGATTATTATTTTGTACCATTACAATTTATTAATAAAACTGTATGTTTCCTTGATAAATAAATAAAATAAATAAAACTATTCCTAATGTATCTTAATATACTACTATAACTCCAGTGACAACTTGTAATTGGCTTTAATATTACTCAAATCATCTACATTTTATATAATTTATTATACGCTGTATGTTGTTCTCTAAATAAATTAATAAATATACTTAATACCTAACCATCCGAGACAGAGTACGAAACTCCGAAATTCGGAGGATCTGCGATGCTGAGGATGTCGTGCGATGGGGTAGAAACAGAAGACGCTACTGGAGAGATCACGTCGAAAGAGCGGATTCAGTGAGAGTGGTGAAAATAGCGGCAGATGAGATACCGTCAACCAGCAGACCCCCTGGACGACCGCCAAAGAGATGGAAGGACAGCTAGACATCCGCGTCCCAGGAGTGAATCCGAGAATAAACAGTACCCAGTACTAGAACAAGCAGAAGAAGAAGAAGAAGAAGACTTAATACCTCACAACGGAAATTTTGGAAAATGATCGACATAAGAATACGAACATAAATGTCAAATGACTTTTTCTCGCTAGGCACTGGAGGGACGAAAAGTACAAAAGAACTTAATACACTGAAAGCACTGGAGGTAATGAAGGGTCTAATGGTAATGATTTTTATGGAGTGGAAGAGATGGGTGAAACTGAAGGGCGGTACGAGGCACGGGAAGGGACGGGAGGTACTGAAAGGGTCTGAAGGTACTGAATTTTATGGGGTGGAAGATACGGGAGAAACTTAAGGGAAGTAGAAGGCACGGGAAGAGACTTGAGGTATTGGAGGGCCGGAACGGATGGATGAGCCGGGAACAACTGAGAGTTATTGAAGGGACGGGAGGTACTGAAGAGCCTGAAAGAGGGGAGGTATAGAACGGACGGGAGGCACTGAAAGGACGGGAAGCATTGAAGGGATCGAAGGGACGGAAGCGACTGAAGGAAATGAAGGGAAGTAAGGGACTGAAGGGACCATTTTTAATTATACAGGCAATACAAAGATTGCCGGGTTTAGCTAGTGATGAATAAGTATAAACACTGTGAATCTGGTAAAATGGTCTTCAAACATAATAACAGTGAGCATATTTAATATTCATCCACAAAAGATAGAGTCAAATACAACGATATAAAATAATTTGTGATTATTCTAATAGATGGCGTTTATGATTAAGATCTATCTATTCTATAACCGACAAATTCCGGATGCAAAATGGTTTGTGATTTTTTAACATAGATGGCGTTTATAATTTATACGAGATCAAAACTAACTGTAATAAATCGTCCATACAACTATTCAAAGCCCACAAAACCGTGATAAAGTGATTTTAATAGATGGCGTTTGAGATCATGATATTTCATCCATCTATTCGATCGCCCACAAATCCCAGATGTAAAATTATTTGTGATTTTTTCAATAGATGGCGTTAATCAGTGATCCAAAATATCTAACTGATAACTGATAGTTCACCCAATTGTTCTATCGTCCATAAATCCTAGAGATCAAATTAATAGTTTGCTATTTATTCATACTAGCACATGAGATCCAACTGTCGATTCCGAAAGTATAATTGAAGAATATGCACCAAACTATCAACACATAAACACAAATTACTAAATATTTTAAGATATTTTGTTTTTCTACATAAAACATGTATGTAGGTATGTATGTCAGGATAGGATAGTGTGGTGGTCAGTCTGATTTTCCTACCCAGAATATGAAAACAGCATAATACTTACATGTGTGTGTGTGAGGGTGTGTGGGTGTGCATGTGTGTGTGTATACTTGATATACGAAAATATATTGATGGATTCATAAGTTGAGATGAAAAAGAAAATATATTGCTGAGGGTGGTTGGGAAAAATGAAATGAATCAGTTGTTTATTGTAATAATGTCACGATGTTAGATATAAGTTTGTTTTTGAATGTCATATGTGAATCAAGAAAATATGTCTAGTCAACCATACAACCATTCATCATACAACCATACCAGCATACAAACATACAAATTATTGTAATAATGTCACGATGTTAGATATAAGTTTGTTTTTGAATGTCATATGTGAATCAAGAAAATATGTCTAGTCAACCATACAACCATTCATCATACAACCATACCAGCATACAAACATAAACAGTCTTACTAGTAAACGTATAGTAAAAGTTACACGACCTTTTAAAAACCATGTAGGCAAAAACGTTACTAATTTATTTATTTATTTATTGTCTTTGGGAAGCTACAGCTCATTTACAGTTTAATGATACAATATTATTTTTACAATGTTAGAGCCAAAAAAAGCATTCCATCGGCATCAACATAATATAAAAACAAATAACAGTTTACAAGCCAAAAATAATTCATACACACACCTTCACACACACCCTCACATACACACACTCATACACACCATCACACACACATACACGCACACACATACATACATACATACACACATATACCTACAACAACTAGGGAAGGGAAGAGAAAGGAGAGAAGAGAGACGCGGAGGACAGGACAGAGGGATATTGGTTGCGCATCATCTTCAGAACATCATGTCTAAATCTGTAATATTTCGCGCTGAATATGTCGATCTCAGCTGAGAATGTATTGTTATATTGGCTGCATATGCGTGTAATTGTTGAATTTTTCCTGATATTCGTTCTTCTTGTTGGAATATGAAGTAATTTAGGTCTACGAACCATTCTACCTGGAACATGGATACCTACTAGGTTGACAAGTTCAGGCGAGTCTATGGCATTGTTCAAAATTTTATGCAGCAGCGATTGGTCGTGTAAGACTCTACTACATTCAAGCGTATCAAAACTATAATATATTAGTGACTGTTGATAATTATTGAAGTTAAGGTGAAATTTATGATTTATGTATATAGTTTATGAATTTTTGCTGTACTTTCTCGACTAATAAACGCTGTGTAGCAGATCAGTTGGTCAACGACTGTGTATCTCTCATGCAAATTTTACACATCGCTTGCACGCCTGTTCTAGATAGTTTAGCATAGTTAAGACAAATTTCATCAAGCACAAATCAAATTTGATTTTGATAAGAGTGTTTATTATTGTTATATAGTGCAATAATATGACGAAACCTCTACAAATTATTATATTTTCGATAATCAAAAAATTGCTCTTTTATAATATCTGCAATTTCGTTCGTTTGGGTATTCATATGAAGAAATTATTCGTTATATTTTCCATATTCTTCTTTTCAAATGAAAAAAAATATGAAAATATTAACTACGATAAACGTCCAAATTAGAATGGCGTATGGCGGCTGGGGGCTCTGCGTATGCGCGAGAGCGAAATAACGATATTATTGGACTATTTTTCGCTGTACGCTAGTAATATTTTCAAATAATCGCTGCACGGGCTTTAAAGTCTTATTCACAATATTTCTTTATACTGTGGTAAAAACATTATATAACTTAAACACAGTATAAACACTTATATTCTTAAATATTCATAATAACATTTATATAGGTACCAATATAACAATAACGTTTCATTTTAACTGTTTGAGCTGACAAAGTTGCAATTCATTCAGGTCCCTCCGGTGATATGACATTGTCAATGTTTTGAAAAAAAAAATACAACGTTTCTTATAGTATTTGGGCTTTATTTTCATGTTTTATTACGTGAATATCATTATATAGATATTTATATGAAAAACTGGAGCAATAATGAAACAGTCATGCTGGTGTCAATTGAATGCTTGAAGCTCAAGATAAAATGGCTTGGAAGGAGATGGAGAGACGACATTAACTGTCATGCTGGTGTCAATTGGATGCTTGCAGCACAAGGTTAAGTGGTTTAAAAGTAGATCGAGGGACGACATCTGATGTCATGCTGGTGTCAAGTGGATGGTTAGAGCACAATATATAGAGTGGTTTGGAAGGACATGAAGGGATGACATCAGCTGTCATACTGGTGTCAATTGGATAGTTAGAGCACAATATAAAGTGGTTTGGAAGGAGATGAAGTGACGACATCAGCTGTCATGCTCATGTCAATTAGATGTTTGATGCACAAGATAGAGTGGCTTGGACGGAGATGGAGGGACGACATCTGCTGTCATGCTGGTTTCAAATGAATGGTTGAAACACAAGAAAGAATGGCTTGGAAGGAGATGAAGGGATGACATCTGCTGTCATGCTCGTGTCAATTGGCTGGTTAGAGCACAATATCAAGGCGTTTGAAGGAGATTAAGTGACTACATCAGCTGTCATGCTAATGTCAATTGGATGCTTGAAGCACATGATAAATTGGCTTGAAACGAGATGAAGAGACGACATCAACTATAATGCTGGTGTCAATTGGATGCTTGCAGCACAAGGTTAAGTGGTTTAAAAGTAGATCGAGGGACGACATCTGATGTCATGCTGGTGTCAAGTGGATGGTTAGAGCACAATATATAGAGTGGTTTGGAAGGACATGAAGGGATGACATCAGCTGTCATACTGGTGTCAATTGGATAGTTAGAGCACAATATAAAGTGGTTTGGAAGGAGATGAAGTGACGACATCAGCTGTCATGCTCATGTCAATTAGATGTTTGATGCACAAGATAGAGTGGCTTGGACGGAGATGGAGGAACGACATCTGCTGTCATGCTGGTTTCAAATGAATGGTTGAAACACAAGAAAGAATGGCTTGGAAGGAGATGAAGGGATGACATCTGCTGTCATGCTCGTGTCAATTGGCTGGTTAGAGCACAATATCAAGGCGTTTGAAGGAGATTAAGTGACTACATCAGCTGTCATGCTAATGTCAATTGGATGCTTGAAGCACATGATAAATTGGCTTGAAACGAGATGAAGAGACGACATCAACTATAATGCTGGTGTCAATTGGATGCTTGAAGCACAAGATAAAGTGGTTTGAAAGCAGATGGAGAGAAGACATAAGCTTTCATGTTGGTGTCAATTGGATGCTTAAAGCACAAGCTAAAGTGGCTTGGAAGAATATGGAAGGACGACATCTGATGTCATTCTGGTGTCAAGTGGATGGTTAGAGCATAATATAAAGAGGTTTGGAAGGAGATGATGTGACGACATCTGCTGTCATGCTCATGTCAATTGGTTGCTTGAAGCACAAGATAAAGTGTTTAAAAGGAGATAGAAAGATGAAATCATTGGATGTTTAAAGCACGAGATTAAGTGGCTTGGTAGGAGAAAGAAGGACGACATCTGCTTTCATGCTGGTGTCAAAAGGATAGTTAGAGCACAATATATATGGATTGGTTTGGAAGGACATGAAGGGATGACATCAGCAGTCATACTGGTGTCAATTGGATGGTTAGAGCACAATATAAAAGCGATTGGAAGGACATGAAGGGATGACATCAGCAGTCATAATGCTTTCAATTGGATGGCAAGAGCACAGTATGAAGGTGATTGGAAGGAGATGAAATGCGACGACAACAGCTGTCATGCTTATGTCAATTGGATGTTTGATGCACAAGTTAGAGTGGCCTGGTTGGAGATAGATAGACGACATCTGCTGTCATGCTGGTGTCAAATGAATGGTTGAAACACAAGATAAAAAGGTTTGGAAGGACATGAAGGGATGACATCAGCAGTCATACTGGTGTCAATTGGATGGTTAGAGCACAATATAAAAGCGATTGGAAGGACATGAAGGGATGACATAAGCAGTCATAATGCTGTCAATTGGATGGCAAGAGCACAGTATGAAGGTGATTGGAAGGAGATGAAATGCGACGACAACAGCTGTCATGCTTATGTCAATTGGATGTTTGATGCACAAGTTAGAGTGGCCTGGTTGGAGATAGATAGACGACATCTGCTGTCATGCTGGTGTCAAATGAATGGTTGAAACACAAGATAAAATGGTTTGGAAGGACATGAAGGGATGACATCAGCAGTCATACTGGTGTCAATTGGATGGTTAGAGCACAAGAATTAGTGATTCTAAGGAGATAGACGGATGACATCTTTTTAATGCTGGTGACAATTGAATGCTTAAAGCACAAGATAATGTGGCTTGGAAGGAAATAGAAGGACGACAAAAGGATGGCTACAAAACAATATAGAGTGGTTTGGAAGGAGATGAAGGGACATAAGCTGTCATGCTGGTGTCAATTTGATGCATTAAGCACAAGATAGAGTATCCTGGAAGAAGACGGAGGGATGACATCTGCTGTCATGCTGGTGTCAATTGGATGCTTGAAGCACAAGAGAAAGTAGCTTGGAAGGAGATGGAGAGACGACATCCACTGTCATGTTGGTGTCAATTGGATGCTTGAAGCACAAGATAATGTGGCTTGGAAAGAGTTGTAGAGATGGCATCAACTGTCATCCTGGTGACAAATGGATGCTTGAAGCACAAGATAAAGTGGTTTAAAAGGAGATGGAGGGAATACATCTGATGTCATGCTGGTTTCAAGTGGATGGTAAGAGCATAATATATTGAGTGGTTTGGAAGGACATGAAGCGATGACATCAGCTGTCATACTGATGTCAATTTGATCGTTAGAGCACAATATAAAGGGGTTTAGAAGGAGATGAAGTGACGACATCAGCTGTCATGCTAATGTTAATTGGATGTTTGATGCACAAGATAGAGTGGCTTGGACGGAGATGGAGGGACGACATCTGCTGTCATGCTGGTGTCAATTGAATGCTTGAAGCACAAGTTAAAGTGGCTTGGAAGGAGATGGAAGTACGACATCTGATGTCGTACTGGTGTCAAGTGGATTGTTAGAGCACAATTTATAGAGTGGTTTGGAAGGACATGCAGGGATGACATCAGCTGTCATACTGGTGTGAATTGGAATGTTAGAGCACAATATAAAGGGGTTAAGATGGAGATGAAGTGACGACATCAGCTGTCATGCTTATGTCAATTGGATGTTTAATGCACAAGATAGAGTGGCTTGGACGGAGATGGAAGGACGACATCTGCTGTCATGCTGGTGTCAAATGAATGGATGAAACATAAGATAGAATGGCTTGGAAGGAGATGAAGGGATGAGATCTCTGGTTAGGGCACAATATCAAGGCGTTTAAAGGAGATTAAGTGACTACATCAGCTGTCATGCTAATGTCAATTGGATGCTTGAAGCATACGATAGAGTGGCTAAGAAGGAGGTGGAGGAACGACATCATCTGTCATGCTGGTGTCAAATGGATGGTTAGAGCATAATATAAAGAGGTTTGGAAGGAGATGAAGTGACGACATCTGCTGTCATGTTCATGTCAATTGGTTGCTTGAAGCACAAGATAAAGTGTTTTAAAAGAGATAGAATGATGACATCATTTTTCATGCTAGTGTCAATTGGATGCTTAAAGCACGAGATTAAGTGGCTTGGTAGGAGATAGAAGGACGACATCTGCTTTCATGCTGGTGTCAAAAGGATGGTTAGAGCACGATATACATGGATTGGTTTGGAAGGACATGAAGGGATGACATCAGCAGTCATAATACTGCCAATTGGATGGTAAGAGCACAGTATGAAGGCGATTGGAAGGAGATGAAATGACGACAACAGCTGTCATGCTGGTGTCAAATGAATGGTTGAGACATAAGATAAAAAGGTTTGGAAGGACATGAAGGGATGACATCAGCAGTCATACTGGTGTCAATTGGATGGTTAGAGCACAATATAAAGGCATTTGGAAGGAGATGAAATGACGACATCAGCAGTCATGCTGGTGTCAATTGGTTGTTAGAGTACAATATAAAGTGAATTGGAAGGAGATGACGTTACGAAATCTGCTGTCGTGCTTGTGTCAATTAGATGTTTGAAGCGCAAGGTAGAGTGGCTTGGAAGGAGATGGAGGGATGACATCTGCTGTAATGCTCGTGTCAATTGGCTGGTTAGAACACAATATCAAGGCGTTTGAAGGAGATTAAGTGACTACATCAGCTGTCATGCTAATGTCAATTGGATGCTTGAAGCACAAGATTTAGTGATTCTAAGGAGATAGGCGGATGACATCAGTTTTCATGCTGGTGACAATTGAATGCTTATAGCACAAGATAAAGTGGCTTGGAAAGAAATAGAAGGACGACATCTGCTGTCATGCTGGTGTCAAAATGATGTCTACAAAACAATATAGAGTGGTTTGGAAGGAGATGGAGGGACATAAGCTGTCATGCTGGTGTCAATTTGATGCATTAAGCACAAGATAGAGTGTCCTGGAAGAAGACGGAGGGATGACATCTGCTGTCATGCTGGTGTCAATTGGATGCTTGAAGTACAAGAGAAAGTGGCTTGGAAGGAGATGGAGAGACGACATCCACTGTCATGTTGGTGTCAATTGGATGCTTGAAGCACAAGATAATGTGGCTTGGAAAGAGTTGTAGAGATGGCATCAACTGTCATCCTGGTGACAATTGGATGCTTGAAGCACAAGATAAAGTGGTTTGAAAGGAGATGTAGGGACGACATCTGATGTCATGCTGGTTTCAAGTGGATGGTTAGAGCACAATATATTGAGTGGTTTGGAAGGACATGAAGCGATGACATCAGCTGTCATACTGGTGTCAATTGGATGGTTAGAGCACAATATAAAGGGGTTTGTAAGGAGATGAAGGGACGACATCAGCTGTTGTAGAAAACATCAGGTGATGGGTATTAGATGGTAGGTAGTGGACTGTATTTTTAAACTATCTCACCGATGTTTCTATACTCCTGGTTCACTGATTATTTTTTCTGTGCACACATCCACACACAGTGTTCTTCAAACTTGTACTGGTTAATTTCACTTGACACTTATTGTCACCCAAAATTATTTTGACAAGTGACAATTCTCATACATCGGTGAGGGCACAATGGCATGGAAGGGATTTAAAGGAAATATGCTTCTACATAACCGCCCACTCAAATTTTAAACAAAATTTGACGAATTGTACATATCACGGTGGCCACAAACAAAATTAACTTTTAACAAACTCATATCACTAATGCAGCCATCACAAAATAAAACTCCACATTGTCCAATTCATGAAATTACAAACACACAAAAAAAATTCAATAACATACTATCCACAACAAAATCACATTAAAAAAAAAATTCAAAAAGATAGTTCACAGACTATATCAATGAAAACAATAGACAGACCTTTCTGTCATAACGAAAACACATTTAACTTAATTGTTATAATAACCAACTAAAACTATAAGACTAACATTATTCTTAACTATTTCTATTAAACATCTAAGGGACATATTTTCACAACAGGTCGAACAAATATTCCCTCTTTTGTCTTAACTTTTACCACCCGTACAATATTATCCTTTCCTGGCATGGTAGCCACAATTCTTCCCAATTTCCATTGTAAAGGATGTAGCCTTTCTTCTTTCACTAACACTAAATCTCCCACCTGTATATTAGGCACTGAAGTGAACCACTTTTTACGCTGTTGAAGTGAAGTGAGGTATTCCACACTCCAACGTTTCCAAAAATCCTGATACATTCTTGTGATCATCTGCCATCTATCTAACCTATTCAATTTAATATCTGTGACGTCATACTCTGGAATACCAACCAATACCTCACTTATAATAAAGTGAGCTGGCGTTAAGGCATCTACGCTGTCAATATCATTACACATTGGAACAAGTGGTCTGGAATTCACTACCGCCTCGATCTTAATTAATACTGTATTAAATTCCTCATAAGTCATCACTTGGTTGCCAACAACTCGCTTTAAGTGATACTTTATAGATCTTACGTTGATCTCATGTAGACCACCAAAATGTGGACCTTTAGGAGGATTCAAATGCCAATCGATGCATTTTTCGAGACAGAAATTTCGAAAATCTGTATCCTGGATACAGTCATTATAAAATTTAAAAACTCCAGTCAAATATTTACGTGTGCCAACCAAATTTGTTCCGCAATCGCTATATACTGTAGTATATAAACCACGTCGAGATACAAATCTCTCTAAGCAAGCAATAAATGCACTAGTAGATAATTCATTGACAATTTCAATATGTATGGCCTTTGTAGTCATACATACGAAAACACAAAAGTATGCCTTATACGTTTTCGAATTGCGACGTTTATTTTCCTTCAAAATAAACGGCCCGCCTAAGTCAATTGATACGTTTATGAATGGTCGATGACGAGTAACCCGAATAGCTGGCAAGTCAGCCACTGGCTGCACTGGTGAAGCACTAACAAGACACTTTGACAAAACAGACTTAATTCTATTTCTCGCTGAAACAATCCAATATTTCCGTTGTATTAAATGTTGCAGTGATCTGGGACCCACATGCAAATATGATATATGAAAATAATTTATCAATAATTTTCCAAACTCACTATGCTTATGCAATAATATTGGAAATTTCATTTTATCAGGTAGTGCAGAATATCTAATTCTTCCGCCCACTCTGAAAAGTCCCTGTTTATCTATAAAACAATTCAACTTCTGCAGTTGAGGATTATCGCATTGATTTTTGTATTTTAACATATTAATATCCTTCATAAAATATAAACTCTGATCATATTTTATAATTGCTTGTAAACTAATTTCCATTTCCCTATTACACAAATCTCCTTTAGTGCGATTATTAACATTCAACAGACAATTATTTTTAAACCTTAAAATCCAAGCTACTACACGTGTTAACTTTGTATATTTATTAGTTATGTTATACAATCCTAATCTATCTTTATCTTCTAAAATTAAAGCATTAGATTGAATAACTAACCCTTTATAGTCTGGCAATTGTGCAGGTACAATATAATCATCGCACCGTGGCCATCTGTCAACAGGTTCTAACAGCCACTCTGGAGCGTTTATCCACAACGTATGACCAACTAATCCTCTAGATGCACAATCTGCTGGATTACATTGAGATCTTACATGAAACCATTTTCCATGAGGCACGTTTTCCCAAATACGTTCTATTCGATTTGCAACAAATAATTTTAATAGATATGATGGTGTTTTAAGCCACGACAAAACAATACTAGAATCTGTGTACATATATACATCCTTTATAATAATTGCATCTTGAAATACAGATAAAGTATATTTAATTAATTTTGATAATAATAATGCACCACAGAGCTCCAAGCGTGGTATCGTTTGCATCTTAATTGGAGCAACCTTAGACTTGGCAGTCACCAGAGATATTTGTTTACTATCCTCAGTAACCAAATAACAAACAGCGCTATATCCGTCATTAGAGGCGTCAGAAAAGCCAACTAAATAACACTGACTATCAACGCTTGTTCCAAAAAACCTACTCAATTTAAATTCCTCTAATAAAGACATTTGATCAACTATTTTATTCCACTGCACTTTCGTGGATTCTGGAATAATATCATCCCATCCCAATTTCATTTTCCACAAATTTTGAATGAAACTTTTCAATAAAAATGTAAACGGAGTGATCCATCCTACAGGGTCATATATAAATGAAACGAACGATAGAATCATACGCTTTGTATATTTAATATCAATTTTCTTAACCTGATAACTAAAAACATCATTCACAAAATCCCATTTAATTCCTAATAATTTAATATGATTACTGTCTTCAGCAAAACAGATCACACTGCTATCAGATTTATTAAAATCTTGAATAAATTCAGGACAGTTAGTTGCCCATTTTGACAATTCAAAACAACCACTTCGTAAAATAGAAATCAACTGATCTCGTAAAATAATAGCATCTTCAATATTATGATCACCGCATATAATATCATCTACATATGTACTATTACGAAGAGCTTTAGCACCTAATGGGTATTTATCACTTTCATCCAAAGCTAACTGATTTATTGTTTGAATTGCATTATAGGGTGAGCTTCCTAAACCATATGTCACAGTGCATAACTCATATTCTTTGACAGGTTGTGACGGATCTTCTCGCCACAATACATGCTGATATCTTCTATCTACATGCCTGATAGATATTTGTCTATACATTTTAGTTATGTCAGCAGAAAACCCGATTTTATAGATTCTAAACTTTAACAATAATTTTGGACCTACATGTAAATATTTGTTTAATGCACCAGTTGCGTTCGTATTAGAACTGCCATCAAAAACAACTCTCAATTTAGTAGATAAACTATCAGGTTTCAGAACACAGTGATGAGGAATATAATATACATTTGGATCGCCTTGTAAAGGAACTTCTTTCATGTGTCCTAACATCTCATATTCCTTCATGAACTTTGTATATTCAAGTTTAATTTCCAAATTATTACAAAATTTTCTTTCCATATTAGTTAATCTTTTAAGAGCAAAACCAAAAGTACCAACACATGGTACGTGAATATCTTTTTTTAATAAGAGCGGTACTACAAATCTACCGTCGTCATTACGATAATGTAAATCATTGTATAACTGAACACATTCCTCATCCGAATGTGACATTTTCCTACTACTTGATACTGTGTTTACCTCTTCAATTTCCCAAAACCCTTTTAATTTTTCATCTAACACATCAGATGATACAAAACATGTTAACAACTCATTGTTATCATGTACAAAATCTTGACCTAAAATTACAAACCCAAATATGGTCTCAAATGCATATAAATCTTCTGATAATTTTTTACAATTTCCTGTAAACAATTTTCCATACATGTCAGCACCTAATAATATATCAATATTACTGCTTTTCCAAAATTCATTATCTGCCAATTCTAAATCTTGAGTCAAAACTCTACACTGATGAGATAAATCTCTCCTAGGCAAGTTTGATGGAAGCGCATCCACCACTACACTCTTTTCAAATAGCGACTTGTTATATTTATTATTAAATAAACAAAATTGCATAGAACCCTTTACATCAATATTAGTAGAAGACAGCGTTGTCAATGATACAGAATGCCCTTTTGTATAGAATCCTATATTCTTACAAAACTTCCCAGACATCAAAGTAACCTGACTTCCAGAATCAACTAAACACTTGGCCTTATAAAATTGCCCATCTTTTCCCTGGACATATCCTATAATTGTTCCTAATATCACTTGACCAATAGATTCATTACCCCGAATCCCTTTATGGCAGATACCTACTACCGATGAATTATCAGTATGCAATAAAACATTATGTTTCCTATCACAAGTTTGACACTTTTTGTTAGACTTACAATCCTTTATCAGATGTTTTCCAAAACAACAAAAACATAATTTCAATTTATAGACAATATCCTTTCTCTCTGATACAGTTTTATTAATAAATGTGTCACAATTGTGTATCGTATGACTACCCTTACACATATAGCATTCAAGTTGGCGAATATTACCTACAAACCCTTTGTCTGATTTATGATTATAATTATTACGCTTTACTTGTGAATTACTCTGACGTGAAAATTTTAATACTTGCAATTGACTTCGAATTATTTCAAATATTCTATTTATTGAAGGAATTTCCTGAATATCTAATCTACTTTCCACTATTCGACGTGTAGATTCATCTAATTTATTAATAAATATAAATCCCCATACCTGATCTAACATTTTTTCACATTTCATATTTGACAGAGCTAATATATTTTCATTAAATGTATGATATAATTCGCTTAATTGCCCTACATTTTCACCAACTAAAGATTTGCATTGAAACATTTTATTCATGTAATATTCAAATTGTAATCTTGTATTAGTATAATGTCCACACAATGTACTCCAAGCAATATTATAATTATCACTAATCAGTGGTAAATTAACAAATGTTGATGCAAATCCCTTTATGGACGTTCGCAAATAATGAAATTTTTCTATGTCTGTATATCCAATATTATCATGAATCAATGACACAAACATGTCATGAAACGAATTCCAATTTTCGAAGTTGGAATCAAAAACAGGTAAATTTATTATAGGAGCTCTCTGAATTTTATTACATACATCAGTTGCATTTATTTTCACACCATTAGATAAAAGATTTTTAATTCTCATTATTTCAAAATACATAATGTCACATTTCTGAATTATTTCACTCAATTCCTTTAATGCTGTATCACATTAGGTATCAGTATATATTCCAATCAAGCTGTCACTTAATTCATTGACCAATTTATACCATTCCTCAACTCTCTGACATCTAGCTAAAAATATTTCATCTTGGTCAATATTTCCTTTTTCACACAGATCTCTTAATTCATACGTTGATATGTTATAAAAAATATAAAAATACTTGGTAATTGTTCTATTGTGTTTATTTGATTATTGACGCGTTTCGTGCAAAGCACATCGTCAGAATAATTCTGACGATGTGCTTTGCACGAAACGCGTCAATAATCAAATAAACACAATAGAACAATTACCAAGTATTTTTATATTTTTTATAACATATCAACGTACAATGGAGTTCTATCAAGAATTGTCGATCGACAAACTAAACTTAGTCTTAATTCATATGTATTCCTAATTCTAGAAATAGCATTTAACATCCTTGCTTTAATGTTATCAGCCATTTTAAAATTTTAAACTTATATTTATAAACTATAATTGCATGCAAACACAAATTCACTGTATCAATAATAATGTGGTATTTTATTCTACCCGACTGCATTCACAATAATGTTATTAACATTAATATGGTACCTTATTATACCTCACAATAATCACAAAATAATATTATGTGATAATTAATCACCATAATATTGAAACAAAATTGAGTACCTACAAATTACTATTTGAAACCACCGCAACATGCAGAATTCGCAACAAATAACACAAAAAAAAAACACTTCAAATCCGGCTCGAAGGACCAAAGTATTATGTAGAAAACATCAGGTGATGGGTATAAAAGGTTTTATGTAGTGGACTGTATTTTTAAACTATCTCACCGATGCTTCTATACTCCTGGTTCACTGATTATTTTTTCTGTGCACACATCCACACGCAGTGGTCTTCAAACTTGTACTGGTTAATTTCACTTGACACTTATTGTCACCCAAAATTATTTTGACAAGTGACAATTCTCATAAATCGGTGAGGGGACAATGGCATGGAAGGGATTTAAAGGAAATATGCTTCTACAGCTGTCATGCTAATGTTTATTGGATGTTTGATGCACAAGATAGAGTGGCTTGAAAGGAGATGAAGGGATGACATTTGCTGTAATGCTTGTGTCAATTTGTTGGTTAGAGCACAATATAAAGGCGTTTGGAAGGAGATTATGTAAGTGACAATCAATTGGATGGTAAGAGCACGATATAGAGTGGGTTGGAAATAGATGGTGTGACGACATCTGCTTTCATGCTGGTGTCAATTGGATGGTAAGAGCACGATATAGAGTGGGTTGGAAATATATGGTGTGACGACATCTGCTTTCATGCTGGTGTCAATTGGATGGTAAGAGCACGATATAGAGTGGGTTGGAAATAGATGGTGTGACGACATCTGCTTTCATGCTGGTGTCAATTGGATGGTAAGAGCACGATATAGAGTGGGTTGGAAATAGATGGTGTGACGACATCTGCTTTCATGCTGGTGTCAATTGGATGGTAAGAGCACGATATAGAGTGGGTTGGAAATAGATGGTGTGACGACATCTGCTTTCATGCTGGTGTCAATTGGATGGTAAGAGCACGATATAGAGTGGGTTGGAAATAGATGGTGTGACAACATCTGCTTTCATGCTGGTGTCAATTGGATGGTAAGAGCACGATATAGAGTGGGTTGGAAATAGATGGTGTGACGACATCTGCTTTCATGCTGGTGTCAATTGGATGGTAAGAGCACGATATAGAGTGGGTTGGAAATAGATGGTGTGACGACATCTGCTTTCATGCTGGTGTCAATTGGATGGTAAGAGCACGATATAGAGTGGGTTGGAAATAGATGGTGTGACGACATCTGCTTTCGTGCTGGTATCAAATGGATGCTTGAAGCATAATATAGTGTGGCTTGGAAGGAGATGGAGAGATGTCATAAGCTTTCATGCTGGTGTAAATTTTATGCTTGAAGCCCAATATTGTGGCTTGGAAGGAGACAAAGGGACGACATTAGTTTTAATGCTGGTGTCAATTGGATGCTTGAAGCACAGATCCACAATTAAAATGTGTGTGTCCACCGGGTATCGAACCCCGGAATTTCGGCTCGGGATTCAGATATTTATCTAACTGAGCCACCGAGGCCGACGTTTCTATTTCTATTGAGATATTTTATTTGACAAAAGGGCTTTTACTTTGAGCAATGCGGACATCTGAACCAATTCGATATTTATAAATATAAATCTTGTATGGGTCTAAGTACGGTTTGTGCTCCTAAACCGATCATTCGTTTGCAACCGTTCATTAAATGAAATTGTGGTGACTTGTCGAGTGTGTACCCGGAACGGTTTCAGGATTTAAAATTCTTCTTGATCGTGTATGTCATTTGAACTGTGAAGGTGGAGAAAATATATAAAGCTGACAGGAACGGAATAAGAGGTCGCGGGCGCCCAAGAAAAGGATGGCACGACCATGTAAACGATATTTTGAAAGATGGAAATGTAAGAAGCATGAACAACAGACGAACATGTATAAGACGATGTATGAATGTTGATGAGGCGATGAATGTGTGTCAAGATAGAAAAATGTGGCGTTCGGTTCTCTCTGCCTACCCCGTGAGGGACATGGCGTGATTGTATGTATGTATGTAAGGTGGACTACCCTGAGAGAAGGAGGTCCAACTGTTCTTCCAATTCCGAGTTTTCGGAATTGCGTATTTACCTTTCCTTGTTGATTAGGAGGCAAGTACTGTCTTGAATTCAACACAAGTTTTTAAGTGCATTAACACAACCTACTAGTGCCTTATTCGAAGCAGTACATGCCTCCTAATCAATACGGAAAGGCATGTACGCTTCCAGTTGTTGGGTATTACTGCTTTTATAGTTTTGAAATCCAGGAATTCGAACATAAATGTCATTTGACTCTTTCTCTGTTGGGATACAAGAGACGTGATGATCTGAAAGGTGGAAGAGGCACTAAAGGAACTGGAGGAACTCAAGAAATGGGAGGTACTGAAGGAACGGGAGATACTGAAGGAACGGGAGGTTCTGAATGGATGGGAGGTAATGAATGGAGAGATGGTATTGAAAGGTCGAAACTATTATTAGTAATTTTTAGATTACATTAAGTTCAACTATTAAATACCGTTGCAGAATGATCAAACCGAGAAATTATTTATTTATTGATTTATTTATTCATTTATTTATTTATTTATTTATTTATTTATTTATTTATTTATTTATTTAATTAATTAATTAATTAATTATTTATTTATTTATATATTTATTTATTTATGTATTTATTTATTTTTTATTTATTTATTTATTTATTTATTTATTTATTTATTTATTTATTTATTTATTTATTTATTTATTTATTTATTTATTTATTTATTTATTTATTTATTTATTTATTTATTTATTTATTTATTTATTTATTTATTTATTTATTTATTTATTTATTGATTCACGGCTCAAAGCCCTTTACAAAATTAAATATTACATGACACAGCATTAACCAAAGAAATACAATTAATAAACATCTAGACATATCAACGGTAGCTAAGGAAAAATAAAAACATTTAAGTACGGTTATTTAAATACGAAAGTACATACATTAAATACCAAAGAATAAATAAATAAAAAAAAACTCAAATAAAAAATTCTACATATTAATATAAAAATGAATGGTGTGAATAACTACCTACATATTTAGCTACACTGAATAATAGAATGCTGCCAGATGTGATTATATATTATTACATTATTGAATTAAATAAAATAAAAATCAAATGTATTATGAATGCATTTTCAATTTTTTTGTAAATGTTTCCAGTTTTTTTTTTACCTTAGTTTTTTTTTTATTTCAAGATAAAATGAAATTATTGTCCAACAATGTAAACCAACATACTAGGTAGTAACGTGAGATAATTTAAATGATAACACGTTCAGGTTGAACGCAACGTGGAAATCAATTTTTGATAGTTCAAAACTCAAATTGAAGGCAACGTTCGACGAGTGAACCCATGTTTAATTGCTTCACTAAACAAATAAGTCACCATATCTCAACAAAAAAACATATTGTGTAATCAAAGAAAAAATAAGAATGGAAACTTATGTTAATCTTGCCGATAAAAATAATCGATTTGTCAATAATTAATTGTTAATTTAAATATTTGTTTTGGTAGGTATATAATCGTCAAATTCACCAAGTGCTAAAATATCGTTTCATTTCTTTTGAAACTACTCCTGACATATGACGGAGAAGATGGTTAAGCTATTTATCTTTCTTCTAGCTGCGGCTAGTATAAAGGTAATTCTTTGAATTGTTCTTATTTAACTTATGTAATTTTGAAAACGTTTGCTTTAAATTTTAAACCATTGTTTGACTTTTGAATACAGGTTGTGTGTAACTACATATCAATATTTTGTGTTTTGAGTTTCTTAATGATTATCCTAAACTTACCAGCACTACTCTTAGTAACAATAGGGTCGAGTATTCGTAATATTTAACTATATGATTATTTATTCTCTGATGGTTTCGCGTGGATGTTGTTTAATGTGAGTCTCAATGATGTTTCTATATTTGATTGTACAGAATATGTACATTTACTACTAAAACCATTTTTGATTACGTATTACTCGTTTTAGTTTTCAAATTCAAACCATTAATTTAAACATCGAGTTTTTTTAAATGCAAATAGACAAATTCTTTAATTTAAAACATCGATTCTAGAAAACCTTTCTATTTCAACTTTTCTTTTCTTTTTTTATAGTCATATTTCGAATCTTGCTATGGGGTATTTTTTAGATAAACTCAAAAATCGATTTGATTAGAAGGAATGACGTTTAAGGGATGATGTTTGAGGAATAATGTTTACTAGTTTAATTAAAATATGTCTTTGTTTACCCTGTAAATAACATAGCGAGAAGATACGGCAAATGCCTAAGTAACAACTTTGTATATCAAAATTAATTTTATTTACAGAACTCTATATCAGCTCCAGCACCCACAGATCCATTAGATCCGTTTGATGGTATGGAAACTGAGCCTACAACACATCCATCTATACCAGTGATCCCCATAATTTATCAAACGGAGGGGATAGAACCAATCTATGCTATTGAAGCCATAAACTTACCCGCTACGGTGGTCTCGGGTATGGCTGAACCATATCCCGAAGATGAAGTATATATTCCACCACCGACCACAGTCGCTCCACTAAGAGGCAAAGCATCCAAAATTAATTCCGTTTCTAAATCAGTGACCATCACCAAAAAAGACGGCGAAGTCGTTACTAAATCACACAGCAACGCTAAAGGTGCACCTTCAAATGGCACGGACAGATCTGTGGCAACTGCAGCGTCAACGTCAGGAGGAGATCCCAATTCAAAATCTGTAGCGGTCGGCAAAGCTACATCAATTGTTAAGAAAAACGGTGATACTATCATAAGAACGGTAGCTAAATCATTCAGCAAAGGTGAACGCACATCTGGTAGCAGTACTGCGACTGGATCTATGGCAAACGATAACGGGACAACGACCCAAAGCGATTCGGCCAGCACATCTGGAGATGGCAAAGTTCAGAAGTCCGTGGTCAAAACGATCACGAAGATTACGAGCTCTGGAGAAGTGACCCAGGTCGTCAAAAACCCAAAAGAAGGAAAGATACCTAAAAAGACCACAAATAAACCCAGCGATAATAATGTTTAAATCAAAGGACTACAATAAAATCACAACACTTTAATACAAAATTTGCCAACGCGGATGAAATATCCGTAAAATTTTCTTGTACATAATTATTTTCAAATATTTATTATTTTGCTTTAACATTTACCTATATGAATAAATCACTAGCTGGAAAATGATCTATTTGATTTGATCTAATTATTTTCTTAGCTTGTTATTCATTTTTAAATATAATAAAGATAATTCATACTTAAAATAAAACGTGGATAATGCTGTATCTATCTTAGAAAATTATCAGAAATATACAAAGAAGTAGCAGCATTGGGTTTGTAAAAGATCCTTCACAATAGGATCAATGCTAGGGAGTTTTAGAAAAAAGAGTGGGAATGAAATGAGGTCCCGGATTCCATTACTAGTGACGACATAATTTTTAATTATGTTATCAGTTTGGACCTGGGTAAAATTCATATTTGACAAAGTATTTGTTATTTGTCCGAGAAGCATGACAAAATTTTAATAAAAATAGATGGGTCGATGGCAGAGCGGTTAGCGCATTGGGTTAGTAATCCAGTGGTCGCGAGTTCGAATCCTGCCTCGACCGATTTCGTTCACCTATAGCACAAGCATTTATGTTTATTTTAGGGAACGTAGGAAGATGTATAGGTACTTGTTAAACAAGGACATATTCATTTTTATTTAAAAAAATATAATATTTAGGATGGAAAACATTTCATTTCCTTTCCGTTTCCTACGCCTTATCTCTACATCATCTGTGAAATGAGAACATACAACTTTTAAGTGATTTTTTCTATAAATGTATGTCAGTTGGAAGAAAGACCTTTTATTTCCCAACGTGCAATAGTTTTTGAAGAATCTAATCAAGTTTGCTGTTCAACCTGTCAACCTTTTCTACATAAATGTACTGCACTATTTTAAAGTGTCCATGTGTTCAATAGTTTTGAACAACCTATCAAATTCAAGAGCTGTATCAGGTATCTATCATACCACACATGGATTTCAGACATGGATTATTAGAGTAAAAAGTCTTTGAGGTTTAATCAGAGTCAACCATGCGGCTAACAATAAGCAATGCTTTAGTGTGAGAGATCTTATAAAGTAAAGGCTTACCTCCAAATTTCTGTAATCCTCAATGGAAGAGCACGTAACCTAAAATGATAAAAACAGTTTTGTTTCATAGACCTGTACAGTACTGAACTATCAACACCCATGCAATGATCTTTAATTAGCTTACTAACTTTGCTTTCCGTGTCCGGAACTCATGTAGCTTCTCGGGCAACCTAACAGGTACTTTGTCAAATAATTATTTAACACGCACCCAATAACACGTTGCCAAATTCTAGAGACTCAAGATTTTAATTGTCTCACAGATCCAGACTGAAAACAAAATTAAAACTGTGAAGCCTAACCAACCACGAACCACGAAGGCCAACAAATAGGCATACATACATTAGATTTTTATCTTTATTGGAATTCAATGATATTTTTTTGACAGATTAATATCTCAATCGATTCAAGTGTATCTCAATTTTACGAACTAATTCCTCAAAAGATGGTGTTAGAAAAATCTCCTCGTCGCTTATATTGTAAGTGTTCATATTCGTAGCCTCCAATATTCTCGGCACCCGAATTTTATTAGTGTTTGTTTGCGCGTATGTCACTCCCTTCATGGGACATGGCAGTACGTTGTCTTGGTTGGTGTTACATTGGCAGGTGTCTTTCTGTCTTATTTGTAATATTAGGAAACACCCGATTCGAGTCTATTGAGCGATGTCTATATAGTATAAGGCTGGTATTGTATCACCGATACATACTTCGCGGAATTGGCTGCAAAACTCAATGATCGCTCCAAAAGCCTATTATGTAGCTTAGTATGATTTTTAACTACTTTTATTAAACTTCACCTGTCTGTCCGTTCCAAAATTTCGCAATTGATTTTAAACTACATAACTTCTCGACCAGTTGAAACTTTCAGAATTTGTGTATTACTTTTGACAATGCACGTAAAATTGTTTCCAGTTTGACTCATTTGATATTTTAATCAAATTAAACAATTTCGTACTAAGCATGTAATTGTCAGTACCATTTATATCATTTCACAATATATTATGTATGTTCTGCATAGATTTTTTTAAATTCTTTGTTTCAATGCGAAAAACATTGAATGTGCGTCCACAATTTTGTTTTTGATTTGCTTAGTTCTAATATTAATCTTTGATAAAGATGAACCGAAAAGCAGCTCGCTGTATTCTGAAAAAAAAATAATTGAAACTACATGGCATGCGTTATGAAGGATGGCATTTACATCCTTAGTGGTGTCTTAAAAATTTCCTTACATATTGATCACTCAGTTTGTCCTTCTTACATATTAATCTTTATCATCAGAAATATGAACTACGTAATACTTCTGTCCATCAAGAGCAAAGTCTAGAAATAATGGGGCGTCGGCAGGGACTCCGCATGTACGAGAATGGACGGGGATAAAGACCGTAGATGAGTGATTGGGTTTAGGCAGATATAAGTGATAGTCAACATTACGAGGATCTGACACGACACTAGATGAAGAAGTAGAATGATCTTTTAATTTTCCTCGGCAATTGTGTCACATGATGGTGAGGTCTGCTTTCTGAATCTTGTGCTTCCAATGCCCTCGGTTCTGAACTTCCTCCGTTACATAGCATATCTTAACCAGGGCTGGATAAACGTGTTTTTGCGTCCGTAGCAATATATTTGAAACCGCCCCCCAACCTACTGAAATTATTTGAAATATTTGAAATTATTTAAAATTACATCGGGTCTAAAATGACAAATCATTGACATTTTTTTACATACACACCATCACGCTGAGCCTCTTTCCGAGTACCCAAAGAGAACCATGCTCCATGCCTGTGGATTTTTGATTTATATAATTAACAATTTAGGATTTTAAGCGCTTTTTTAAGACAACCGCCCTGACTTATTGTTCCTTATTGTTCTATGATTTATCCGGCCTTGATCTTGACTCACCATCACCACTTCTTTTCATCTGCGATTTGGTCTCTATCTGGATCTTGTACTCGGCACATTTAATTTTTGAGCTTGAATGTAGAATTAATTATTATTTTTTTATTTTTTATTTATTTATTTAAGATTTGGTAAACGGTTAACATACAATATACATAAACATAATATCAATCACAATAAATCAACCGTGCACACAAAAATCCCACAAGGCATAGCCTGTCTGTGGGTATACCAATTAAAAATATTCAAAATTATTTCGTTAGTAACATTAGTTATTTATAAAAATAAAATATAGCAAATTGCTTAGGCAGGAAACAAGTGCAAAAAATATAAAGTTTACAAATTATATATGAAGAATATACATACACATATTTATATACGAAACATCAATAAGTTTACATGAATCAGCAGACTGACAGCGGTGCTACCAAATATTATACCCGCAGTCGATAGTAACAATACTTGGCAAGTACAAAATTGAGTTAAAATTGAGAGTTTCCAATAATGATTAAAAAAAAAATAATAATAATATAAAAAAATCATTGAACTTTTACACAAGAGCAGAATATTGAGAAAAAGAAAGACATAAGTTCACCAAATTGAAAACCCAACAAGTAACAAACAAATAAATACAAATTATAATAAGGAGCAGTAGATTAATATTAATAAATTCAGAACAAATTTTTAATAGAGTTGTAACACCAACAAGTAAAATCTGTAGTAGAAAAAAAAATACTTATATTAAAATAAAAGAAAAATAATAGAAGCAGGGTCAGGAGACAAGAACTAAAAAGTATGATTCATTTATCAACTCAGAGAATACAAGCAGTCAACAATCACAATTTAATTTGAAAGATAAATGAATTAATTAACAAACAAACAAAAATAAAAAATCGAGTAATAAAAAATCAAAATCACAACAAATACTCTTGCACATTACATTGGTCTGTGAGTAGCCAAGATTTTATATGTCTGATAAAAGTTTTATGATTCTTGATTGTCTTTAAAGAGTTGGATAATTTATTAAATGTTCTAGACTGAAAACATGATATATTAAAACCGCCTAATACAATATGAAGTTACGTGTTAGTAAGGGTAACTATACTTATAGGCATATAACGCAAAATCTAGTGACTGAAAACATGATATCTTAAAACCGCCTAATACACTATGAAGTTACATGTTAGTAAGGGTAACTATACTTATAGGCATATAACGCTAAATGTAGTGACTGAAAACATGATATATTAAAACCGCCTAATACACTATGAAGTTACATGTTAGTAAGGGTAACTATACTTATAGGCATATAACGCTAAATCTAGTGACTGAAAACATGATATATTAAAACCGCCTAATACACTATGAAGTTACATGTTAGTAAGGGTAACTATACTTATAGGCATATGTATAACGCTAAATCTAGTGACTGAAAACATGATATATTAAAACCACCTAATACACTATGAAGTTACATGTTAGTAAGGGTAACTATACTTATAGGCATATAACGCTAAATCTAGTGACTGAAAATATGATTAATTAAAACCGCCTAATGTACTATGAATTTACGTGTTATCGAGGATTACAATCGCGTGCATTTAAAAAGGTTTATACGTGATTTAAATTATCGAAATCTCAAAATTTTATGATTTTTTTGCATTTTATGAACAAACCTTAGGTACTTGAAATGAAAAAACTTTATCGGTCATTCACATTGATAAATATTAAAAAAAAAATATATTTCTCTACGACACATAGTTATGGAGTAATTAAAAAAAAAATGCTGTAAAAATGATATTTTAAATATTTTTTAAGGGAAATTTAGGCTGAATAATAAAATTATATGACGAACATTCACTAAAGAAATGTTGAAATCACTAACTTATACTATTTTTTCTATAAACACACTGTTTAACATATTTGAGGAATTTGATTTGAAATTAGGGTGTTTTAGGTTTATATGCCCCCTTAAGTTGAACTAATAATAGTTGTTAATAAGACTTTGAATCGGGTTCAATTGATACCGTGATTCAAGGATTTTTTTTTTATAATTATGTTCAATCTTCATTTCATAGTTTTTGGAAATACCTAGTTAGAAAAATATAAGTTTCAAACATACAAAATATGTAAACATACGTTTCTTTAACCAAATGAAACAGTGTTTATTCAGATGTTATCTAAATACCTAGCGAGGTATAATTGCTTAAATACAATTCATTAAAATGCGCATTGAAATAATGCAAATTAGCAAAACATGATTAACTAACCGTACACTGACTGCCTTTTTTTTTACTTGAATCGAAGTTTTTAGTTGATGTTCATGGGTTTCTTCATGGTTACATTAGTAATAATAATAATAATAATGAACACTTGCACCCTGCGCAAGTGGCGAGTTCATTGCCGTATGGCAATTTCTTCCAACTACCCAGTGTTTCAGTATTTTTTTCCTTAAGACAAAAAATACATGAAAGACTACTAAAAAAGATATTTTGTTAAGCGATTACGTTAAATTAAAAGTTTACTAAATAATCTAAATAAAGCATCACTATTGAACTATTCCCTGAAAAAAAATCATGATCGAAAACCTAATAGTTTAGGTACAGTGATGTAGTTTAGTATGAAATCTGATTTTTATTCAAATTTTACAAAAGTGTACATAACTTTTGAACCACCCAATATCGCTGAACATACATGGGGGTTAAACCGAAAGGTATTGAGGTCCTCTACCTCCATGCTTCGGTTGATCCACTCCTCATGATACACCCAGTATTGTATATTTATAACATTATAATATAACTAAATCACAGTATATCACAGTCTTTATATTCTTGACTATTAATTCATAATAACATTTATGTACAAAGAAATATATGTAACAATATAGTTGCTATGATACTGTTTGAGCTGACAACGTCGCAATGCATTCATGGTTCTCCGGTTATTTGATATAAATTTGTCGATGTTTTGAAAAGAAAAACACATTTTCTCATAGTGTTTATGTCTTAAAATTCACCTTTTGTCTATATTGATATTTATATGAAAAACCTTAGTGAAAACTGGAGCAATAATGAAATAGTGAGTTATATTTATAAAAATAGCCATTCTCAAATGATCTGTCAGTGGTCATGACAAATATTTTTTGTTATTCTTTAAAAAAATATAAAAATACTTGGTTATAGTTCTATTGTTTTTATTAGATTATTGACGCGTTTCGTGCAAAGCACATCGTCAGAATAATTATTCTGACGATGTGCTTTGCACGAAACGCGTCAATAATCTAATAAAAACAATAGAACTATAACCAAGTATTTTTATATTTTTTTATAACATATTAACGTACAATGGAGTTCTATCAAGAATTGTCGATCGACAAACTAAACTTAGTTATTCTTTAATGTCACGTTTCTTGGACGTGTCTTACAATTATGTGTTTTTTTTATTTGTTTATGAAATGGAAAAGAACGCGGAAAGAATATTAAAAATACTGTGCATTTTTACTGTTTTCGATAAAGCAGAATCGCAGAATTCATAATGAGGATTTAAGGAAAACCTCTGAAAAGAGGACATCGTCAAGTGCAGTGGATCAAATGAAGATGTTTGAGAGACCATATAGCCAGAATGAAGTCGTCATTGCTCACCTGGAGTTCCTACCATGGAAGAGACGGAGGTGCAACTGGACCGAATTATCTCAGGAGGCATAAGTTTTGTCTTACATAAATAGACCAACAGGTATATCAAAAGAAAAACACAAAGTAGAAGATCTATCATAAAGCGTTAAAAACTTATTTGTGATAGATTTGGTGTCTGGTATATTTGCATAGAATTTAATCCCACATTAAGGTTTTCATGTTTTTTTTTTTTGCTCTTCACCCGTTAAGAGTGTTCCCAGCATAAATGGCTGGGAAGTTAATAACATATTAAATTGTCTAAATAGAGACAAAACTTAAATATTTTTTATTATACTTCAATCAATTTCTATTTTATGTACAGAGTTAGATTTTAATGTAATTAATGTTATATGGTCGCCGTTTTATAATGTGCACTCATTGAGGGTCGAAAGGGTTCAACATAAATTTTTAAGATTTGTAAATTATAAATTATCCATTCCTTTAGAAAAATTAAATTATGATTTTCTAATGAGTATTTTAAATTTATCGAAATTATCAAACAGAAGAACGATTTGTGATTTAATTTGTTTATTTAAAATACTTACTTACTTTACGTGTCCGGGTTAGATTCTGCCACTCCAGTAAGCCGCGACTTTCATCGCTTTGTCATTGGCCATAATCAGGTCCCTAGGTGTACAGCCTCCCCTCATCAGTGGACACATCAGTAGGTGGCTGTCATCCTGGGTTTCGCCACAATCACAACAAACATCATCATCTGCAGGCAGGTACCCCCACCTCTTGAGGTTCTTCTTGCATCGAGTGACACCAGCTCTCAGCCTATTGAGGGTAGTCCAAATAGAGTATGGGAGATGTTCGCCCAATCGTGCACCCTCTTGTAAGTCAGTCTGTGACGTCGCTCCAAAATCCAGCTTCCATAGCTCTTCTCTCCGTTGCTGTGAGGTCTCAACAGGGGAGGTAGTTTTGATAAAACTATTTCTAGACTTGAGACGCGACGTAACTGGCTGATGGTGATGCAGGGGGTGTCTTCGGTCGTGGAATTGTTTGTATCTCTCCGCATCTGCCGCAGTCCTTCGTCGTATGTAAGGTGGAGCGATTCCGATTATTGGGTATAGCTTTTCGATTGGTGTTGGCTTTAAACATCCAGAAATTATTCGTACCGTTTCGTTTATCGCTAAATCCACATGCTTGGAGTGAGCAGACTTCTGCCAAACCGGACACGCATACTCGGCAGCCGAAAGGCAGAGGCCCTGTGCCGAAGTTCTTAACACTGATGGTGCCGCACCCCATGCAGTTCCTGTGAGCTTTCGCAATATATTGTTTCTGGCACAAACCTTCTGCTTCGTGCTCATACAGTGTTCTTTATATGATAGAGTTCTATCTAAAGTAACTCCAAGGTATTTTGGTGTATTGCAATGCTCTATCCTCTGTCCCATCCACTCCACATTCAGTTCTCTGGTGGCTTCTCTATTTCTAAGATGGAAAGCAGTAAGTTGTGTTTTCCCTGGGTTTGGTCTGAGATTGTTTCCTTTATAGTATTTACCAAGTACTCTCAAAGACTCAGATAAGCTCTCCTCAACCATCTCGAAGGTGTCCTCTTGGGCTGCCACCGCTGTGTCATCGGCATATATGAATTGTTTTGTATCTAAGTTGCTGATGGGTTGGTCGTTTGTATATATATTATACAAAATGGGTGCCAGAACACTCCCCTGAGGGAGTCCATTTCGTTGAGTTCTCCATCTGCTATTTTTGCCCTGTAGAGTTACATAGAACCTTCTATTAGAGAGAAACATACCAACTGTCTGTACGAGTTTGTAGTCCTTGGTCTGGGTGTATATCTTCTTGAGAAGCTTATTGTGGATGACTGTATCATACGCTGCTGTGAGGTCCACAAGAGCAACGCCAGTCACCTTTCCCCTCTCAAACCCGTCTTCTATGTACTGAACGAGGTTCAGTATCTGGCCCACACAGGACCTGCCGGGTCTAAAGCCAGCCTGTTCATCTATTGTGTTTTGGTCTATGTAATCTGATATTCGATTAAGGATAAGGCGTTCGAATACCTTACTTAGCTGACATGTGAGAGATACTGGGCGGAAGCTTTTCGGGTCCGAGGGGTCTTTACCGGGCTTTAATAATGCCACCACTCGTGCTTTTCTCCATAGTTTGGGGATTTTCAGTTCCTTAACACATGTGTTCATCATTTTCAGCAGCCAGTCAACAACATTATCGCCAAAATATTTGATCTGTTCTGCTCTTATGTCGTCCAGTCCAGCTGCTTTGTTCGACTTCAGAGAGTTCAAAGCTATCTTTATTTCTGCCAAAGTAAACTCGTTCTTTAGGAAGCTGTTTTCATTTGGTTCATCTCTGTCAATCCTCTCTCTTGGAATTCTTTGTCGTGATTTCCCATTCATTAACAGTTGGTGTGCAACTTGGTTGGGGGTGACAGTGTAAGGACCAGATTCAGTTGATGTTGGGTCGTTGCTCAGATTCTTTATGGTCTTCCACGCTCTTCTGCTATTCTGTTTCATATCAAGGCCTTCCAATAATTTGCACCATTTTTCTGTCCTTGAATGTGATATAGCATTCATCAGTTTTTCACCCATTTCGATTGTGGCCTCGGAGAATGGGTCCTCCTCATACAACTTCCTGTATTCCTCGTGAAGTGTCTTAGATTCATCTGTTAGTCCAGGTATGTATTCCGTTCTACATCCTCGTGGAATATGTTTTCTTGAGATCTTATGGACAGTTTTAACAAATTCACCATATGCCTCTGGTCTGGGTGAAACACGATCAATTGCTCTGTCCATTTCTTCCTTGTACAAATCCCAGTCTGCCTTTCTAAAATTAAAACGTCTTTTAAAGGGGACCTTGTTGGGTTGTATCATTGGGACTATATGGCATGTGATAGGTCTATGTTGAGTTCTTGGAATGGGTTCCTCCACTGTCTTTTTGCTTTGAGGGATGAGTTGCTTGCTTATAAAGATATTGTCCGGGTTATAGCCTCGTTTCCATCTAGCGCTGTTAAAAGATGCGGGCAGTTTCGGGTGGTGTATAAGCTGTAACTGGTTGAGTTCAGCCCATTCCTCAAGGTTGGTCCCATCCTCGTTAGTCTCTTTATATCCCCATGTCGTGCTGTGGCAGTTGAAATCACCCATTACGATCTTGTTCTTGTTATTGTTAAAGTTGGAAGGGTTTGTGAAATTAAAACTCGTCAATGGTGGTTTATAAGTTGACATGACCACACAGTTACCAAGCTCCACTGACAGGATCTCTATATCATCTACCTCTGTCACTGCTACTGATTTAATCTCTATGTCAGGTTTCACAAACATGGCGCTTCCGTATTTTTCATGAGGTCGTTCGGCTATCAGTCTCATGCCATGTACCTTAGGTCTTGGTGCTCTCGGTCCTCTATGTGTTTCTTGCACCATCAGAATGTCACAATTTGCATTTTTTGTCAAATTTGATAAAATAATTTCCTTATCATCACTTAATCCCTCTATGTTTATAGAGGTCGTTCTAAATGGCCCTGATAAGGGCCTTTTGTTTGGACTTTTGGAGTGACTGCCCGGTTGTGAAAGGATCTGCCGACAATTGATGTCGTTTCCAGGGGGCGCCAGATTGCATTGTTTAACCATTTTGTATTTCATGCTCATATATTTATCGCATTATATCTTCTTCTATGTTAGAGTATTATTTTCTCGTCGATTTGCAATCGTTCGTGGAGGCTCCTTTCATGCCCCCCAAAAATTTAAAATAATCAACGGTATATTGGACACCCCTGACCTAGTTGAAATGATAAAATTCAGAGTAGGTACCTACAAGGTTTGCTTCACGTCAAAATGCACCTTTTCATATAGAGAATCTTCGAAATAACTTTATCATTAACTCACCAATACATAGATTGCACCGCCTTGGAAACCAATATAGTGCTGTTGATATATTTAATGTACACACTATAGATGGTTTCAAAAGGATGCTTAGCGCATATTATAATTTTTGATTTTTACTTTGCTTTGTATATTTTTGTTGTTTAAATTGAATATGTAATACTGTTTATTTTTTTTTTCTTCTTTTATGTCTAGTTTTTTTATCATTTACCTCTATTTTCTTTTATTATGTTGTATTATGTTGTTTTATATTGTTCTTCCTTTAACTACTTACGTTTTTTTTATTATGTACCTATATAATCGATGTATTTACATTTATTGTTATTTTGTTATGCCTACATTGTTCTATTTATCCTGTATTTTTTTGTAAATGCCCTATTAAGGGCGTATATATAATAAATAAATTAACAAATAAATAAATAAATAAATAAATGTTGGCATGCAGGATACCTAGTATCTAGATACATTATTTGTAGATACCTAGTCTGAAATATATATATTCTCTGAACCTACAATTCAGTGAATTTAATATACTAGACGTAAGACAGCTGTTTGTTAGGTCGACTCTCACTTTCTACATCAAAACCTCAAACCACCAAACGACGACCAGAAACTCACATCCACACAATACTAGATAAGCATTACTAAACCTTGACGAAATACTAAAAACTAAGACAACACATGGTCAGCAAAATTATGCGTAGGTATATGGGTTCTAAAATATTGAACTTTTTTAAAACTGACTTTCCATTCACGAGAACTATAGCAAACAACTGGTTATTTACTAAACTGAAAATTTATATAATATCACTGCATAATTAATTTACAAAAATCTAAATTATATGAGCATTAATCCTTTTTACATCAAGCAATATTTCAAACTACACTATGACGAATAAAAAAATAATAGAACTGATTCACATATTATTTTTTTACATTCTATTTAAATACTATTTTTTTTTTCAATTGTGAGTTGGCAACACTAATAATAAATGACTTCCCGCTTGTCATTCGCTTAACGCGCATTTTATATTTATTCGCGTCATTGTGACTGTCGCAAATTGATAAAACCCGCTTATTTCCAACCGCAACCTTCACCGCACAATCTTCGCCATCTTCACCGCTTTATTCTATAATAACGTCGCAATTTCAACAGTTTTTTTTACCGCTTCATTCATCATCAAAAACGCCCGCTAACACCGCAAGAGAAGAGTGCCCTTTGTCCGATAATCTGCCATCCTATTCAAGGTAAGCGCATTATTTTCTTTTGGCTTATAGCTACAATGTGTCTCAAAAGAAAGTTTATATTTGTATTCAGAGCGCTATGTGGAGATGATTGACGATTTCTTGGTGCCTGAACTGCAAAAATTTCCTGGGTATAACCAAAGAACATGGTTCCAGCAGGACGGAGCAAAGTCACACACGTACAAAACATCTCTGCCACGAGTTTGTGAAATTTCCCCAGGCAAATTGATCTCCAGGAGAGGTGACATAAATTGGCCTCCACGCAGTCCTGAATCAACCCCTATGGACTTTTATCTATGGGGTTATCTTAAATCTAAAGTTTACGCCAGTAAACCGACTTCCCTGGCGCATTTGAAAGAAAATATCCGTCACGAAATGGTAGCCATCACTGAGTCCACCTGCCGAGCCGTCATATGTAATTTTACCGTTTGATTAAATGAGTGCTGCGAACGCGAGGGTCTACATACATTTGGAAGATATTATTTTTACGAAATAAATTCCCAAATTGTGTACTTTAATAATTAATAAACATTTTATCAATACACGCTTTCTTTTTTTTAATCGATCCACTAAATATAAACCCTGTATATGAGGTCTCCATAATCACCGAACTGCAGTGCATTAAATCTCAAACACATATCTCAACAATATCAAATGAATCAACAAATATATTAAACCAGCAATACCCCGTAACACCACTGTATATAAACGATATCCTGGCAAATATGGGACGAACAACAAGTTTTTACACCCGTATTTAGAGACCCTCAGAGACAGAATCCCCAACGAGGAGATCCGCAGAACCTGCAATGTGGAGGATATTGTAAGGTGGAGCAGACACTGGGGAGATCATGTTAAAAGGATGATTCCAGAAAAGCTGCCAAAGATCGTAATGTGCGAAATACCAGAGGGACGCCGACCACCGGGAAGACCATCAAAGAGATGGAGGCAGAGCTGGACATCCTCGTTACAGGACCTGTAAAAACTGATCTTCTTCTTCTTTTCCCTCGCCTTATTCCCATTATTTGGGGTCGGCTCTCCTAGTCCGCATGCGCCAGGTTGCTTTCTCCTGTGTTTCTTCATGTGTCACATTCCGCGTCTTCGTGAAGCTGTGAACCGTGGACATCCATGTTGCAGGCGGTCGTCCCGGGCGTCGCTTTTCGGTCTCTATACGCAGAGCCTTATTTACAATGTGGGAGTCATCTCTCCTGCATATATGCCCATACCACCGCAATCTACCCTCCCTCATCTTTTCGGCTATGGGAGCTACCTTAAAGCTGCCTCGGACGTAGTCGTTCCTGACCTTGTCCAGTAATGTCACACCGCCGGCCCACCTCAACATTTTCATTTCGGTGACGTGGAGTCTCTGCTCATCCTGCTTTCTAGAAGCCCAGCACTCTGATCCATAGAGTAAAGATGGTCTCACACAGGTCTTATATACTCTGCCTTTAGTCTGGACTGGCATTCTTCTGTCGCACAGTACCCCTGTTAGGGATCTCCATTTTAACCAGCCTGTATGGATTCTATGCTCTATATCACTTTCGA